>CM032661.1:21442667-21488297 GCA_019095985.1 Streblospio benedicti
ATTGGTAATGTTGGTTTATGATATATATATTAATATGTTTGCTTGCGTTTCTTTTTCCTTTTCCCTCAAACTTAAAACAAATATGACCTCCCCAATGGTCTTTTGAACGTATGACATCCCCTCCCGCCCCAATGCATGACTATTTTGAAACAATGACACCACCACCAATTTCTACCCCTGCACTGGTGGGTCGGGTTTATTAGAAAGTGGAATGTGGGGAAAAAGTTTTAAAAAAAGCCAGATATGGGATTTCATAGAAGTGAGATATGGGAAAAAGGCAAAAAATAGGGATGTGAGAAATACGGGCAAAAAATTAGGGATGTAGGATTTCGTTACCCCTTTATAGCCCCCCTACCCCCACCCCACTAAACCCTTCCCCCATTGGTGCATCATAAAGTGGAAGTTGTTCTCTTGTATTGTAGTCTCCATGTGCTGAATGCACCTGATTGTAATGTCATATGCACCCATGGCAGTTATTGGAGCAGTCAGAGTCCCAATTTTATTAATACCGCTACAGGCGATCGAGGAAAGCCCCATGCCTCGAGCCCATGCACCAATATCACATCAGGCAAGGGATGCTCAGGGCGCCAACACTGCACCCCGTCATAATACCAAGTATTGCACCCTAATACTGTGGCAGTATTGGCGCCCCAATTGTGTGGAAGACTAGTATTCTGTATTATGATTGGGTGCAATGTTGGCACCCTGCTATTGGGTTTTTAGACAATACATCATATAGGTTCACATTTCTTTAATCACAACACTATTTAACTAATTATTGACAGTTTCACCAACTGCTGTTGGCATCTTCAACATGACTTTCCGCGCATGTCAGGAGGTCAAATCTGCCGTAGTCTTTCGAAAAAACATATATCTAATATAGTTGTTTCCTCTATTATTACAAAAAAAACACGCTCGAGCATGTAAACCATTTATCAAGTGCAAAGAATAAGAGCAAGTGCAATTGTGACAGCCTCTAGCTCTAATAGATATATGGTCTTTTACAAAATCCTATACGAATCTCACTGATATTAAATATACAGCCTCAAACATTCTGGCCGGTTATAGCCTTTAAAACCAGAGTATTCAGTAGCAGCAGCTGTAAAAGCAGCAACATGCATGGGTGATTTACCAGGTAAGGATTAGCCAAGTGTGATCTTGATCAAAGCTTCTCCTTTACAATTGAACAGTACCACATGCTACACGGGAAAATACCCAAGTACAGCAGCTATGCAGCTGCTCTGAAAATAGATTGCTTTTCTAAAAAAATATAAGCCATGTGCTTTTAGTTAATGACGTCACGTTTACAAAACATTTAGCAAGATTTGCATCATACAGAAGCGTTTAGAATAGGCCTTCATGTCAGATTATTTAAGGCCTTGTGATAGGCTAAACTGCCGATTCTTGCTGCCAACAGCAGTTGGTGAAACTGTCATTGATGAGGTAATAAGATAGTGTTGTGATTAAAGAAATATGAACTTACACACTCTATACCATCACAATGAATTTTTAACACGTTCAAGAATACATCATTTAAGACAACAACAATGATAAAGTCGGGATATATATACTCGATGTCGGAACCGCTGCCACTGAATATTCATGATCATATGACATATATGAATTCGAAGCCTAACTAGATCAAATGTGTTCAAAGAACACGGCGTCGCTAGAACAACTTTGACATTCGGCAGTTAAGATAAATACTGAAACGATGTATACTTGCTAGAACAACGTTGACTTATGAACAATAAAGTTGTTTACTAAAATGTTTTGGAAATCATGATTAAAAGCACACAACTATTTCATTATTCCTACATGTATAGCAGCAAACGGCACCAACTAGTCTATTTTGCAGCTAATAGAATATTGATCTGTAATTGTCTATTCAATAGTAATAAGAATTTTGTAAATGTAAAAAATTGTAGGATTTGAGCACGAGATTGGAGTGTCAATCGAGTGGTCAATCACCATTCTATCATGACTAATATTCATTTTATTTTAAAATAAATCATATTGACTAAAATTCAACATTCCAGTCAAATTTATGATTCGTTTTTATTTTCATAACGAGCATTCAACATTCAAGTTCAATTTTGAGAGACGTCAATTCCTTTTTGAGCGCGGGAGGCTTAGTCTAATCTGTTGTACTCCGCACAGCATGAAAACGCCTTCATGGCCTTTTACTACGTCAGCGGCTGTATTGATATTGTGAGGAGATTAGACTAACGCCGTGGGTTTTTTGGGAGCGTGCTTTCCATCGCAAAATTGAGCACGGAGATTGACCAATCAGCGTGGGTTATTGGCGGTGATTTTTGCACGGAATGATAGAATGTAAAATTTTGTTGAGTGTCAATCAAAAACAATCACCATTCTATCATGACTAAAGTTCATTTTTAAAAATAAATCATATTATAACATTCAACATTCAAGTCAATTTCGTTTGTTTTTAGCATACGGAGACATAATTCCTACAGTTTTTAGTTAGTTGGTTGGTTGTTGGTTGGTTGGTTGCTCTCCACACAGCTAGTTAGTTAGTTAGTTAGTTAGTTAGTTAGTTAGTTAGTTAGTTAGTTAGTTAGTTAGTTAGTTAGTTAGTTAGTTAGTTAGTTACAAACGAACAAAACACAATGCTTGCTTCAGCAGCTGAGTTGAAGAGACGCAATGAATGATAATAATTGGCATACTCACAAATCAAAACGAGGATTTGAGTGAGTCTATTATGCATATAAAAAATGTAATATTTGTGGGTATCAGGTAAGGATACTCTTCCCTGGAGATCCACGAGAATGCAGTGCACCGTCGTCATAGATAGGGATTTTGAATGTGTCCCTTTTGCAGTGGCTAAAAATGATCATATAACATAACGATCATAACAATTACATGGTCTGGATCAGACACATTAAAAGGGTTACTTCAAAGGCCAACAGTTAAAAGAAACCTCAATGTCAAAAGCAAGGACATGAAGCAGAAAGCTTATAAGGCGATAGACACCATATGGAACACTGTACCCCTGTATCAGACCCCCACACCAAACTCATCCATCTCTGGAACAGTTCGGTAACGATCGTAACTTAACCACAAACTGATGTACTATTTTAATAAACATACATGCATATAGGCATCTGGCTGTTGTGAATATGTAATACTCATCTGGTATAAGCTTCGTTTCATTGTTATGTAGTGTAAAAATTAAACTCATTTTTTTTTGTTTGGCAGGCGAAAACGGCGGCAAACATTAAACATGCATGGTCATGATGGGGCTAACGATGGGAAATTTATACTCTAGTTACATCAGAAGGTAGCTTGAAATAAAAGCTAGGTAATTAACCTAAAGTGGCAATATATAGTGTAACCATTGCACGCTAAAACTATATATGGGACTAAAATACAAGCACATTTGTTTTATAGAGAAGATATGTATCTGTATATATGATTTAGGGGTTCATATTATCCCGGTCATTTTGCAGACTTCACCCCATCAAAATACTTATAATTTACTGACACTTTCCAAATTTTTGCTCTAAATATTATCCTATTTTGTCAGTTTTCTCAAATGGAAAAGTACATTTCCTATACAAATTATTATCTTAATTATCGCACAAAAACAATATCTATATATATGTACTATAATAATCGTAGTACCAGGAAAGTGTTCAAAATATTTAAAATATATATAGAATACTCAACATAATCTACTAAAAAGGAGTGGCAACTGATAAAATTATAAATTTTCACAAAAGCCCCATTTGGAGCCCCCAAAATGCATTATTCATGGCAATACACGTATGAGCGGCTGTTTTCAAGCTTCGTGCCAGGGATGTGTGAAACTATACTCTAAGCCTAAATTATTGTCTAAATTATACCCTAACTTAAGCAATGACGTACTTTTTGTTTGATGGAAAATTAAACTTTAGAACATCTCTTTTGTGACTGTGCATGAAGTGCATTTGGTTGTTTTTAATTTATCATCTTCGTAGAAACATGAACAGTTTAATACAATCATGGTAATGTATGTAACATCAACAACTGGAATTTGAAAAAGGAGTCTGTAGACCAGAAACATGTCAAAAGTAAAGTTTTAATATATATATTTTTATTGTATATGAGTAAGAACAGCAAGAAAGTGAATGAAGGAGGATAGTGTATAATGAATCCATACTCTGTCTACCAAGTATATTAATATATAGAATACTTTGTAACCAAATTTCTAAGTTGATCTAACGTCAGACATCAACGTAGGATCAACGTTGATCCAATGTCTTATGCCCACTGGGACTCGTCCCCCTCCTCCCTTACAGTTGCAGACTGGAACCAACTCCTTAGAAACAACTTTTTCCAAGTTACTGAAAATCTTTAAAAACAAATTTTTGATGGTGACTCATGACCTACCATACTAATCTCAATTTAAATAAACTATTTATATGGTGCACAGCACTGTGTCTCATTTCATTCTATCACAATGTCTTTGTTGCTGTTCTAGTTTCAAATGCTTTCTAAACATATAATAACATTATTTTTGTAATTTTGCAATTTATTTATTTTATTAATTTGGAAAATATTTTCGATTCTCAAGAATCCTTTTCAATCATAAACTAAAAACCAAATGACATAGTAATAATCTACAGGTAATAAAGTACATTCAACAATACACTATTATAGGGATTACATGTAATATGTGGTTAAGGGTTAGGAATATTGCTACTGTAATTGATTGTTTATTATTATGCTGCCTATTGCTGGTTGGAAATGGTCAAGTCTGGAGTTCATTTGTATGTCTGATTCCATGTGTATTATTTTCACTCCTTCTGCCACTTGTCTCTCTAAGGGAATTTTTATAGCTCTGAAGTGTGCCCCCCCCCCTTTCCAAAAACCTGGATCTGCCTATGTTTGTTGTCATATCAAAAATATCAACCATGAAGTGAAAGACAAAAATTACAACAGCATCATTTAATCATTACTATGGCTACATCAATCTTGATTGCCAGCTTCTTCCCTTTTTCTCGATGACCTGGCACCCTTTCGAAAGAACATGACAGTTACAACTTTGTTTAAATCAACACTATCCATTGCTTTTAGTAAGTTATTGTCTTTAAACATTAACGGGCACAACAAAAACTCAGTTTGGATAATCTTGTAATCTGAACGGTGGTGTCTCTTTAGAAGCTGGAATATGAGACCTGGTGGTCGGACATCAGAGTGGATGATGTTGTCAATGAGAAAAGAGCTTGATTCAAAACTTTCAATGCCCTGATCAAATCTCTGAAGCTGGCAAGTCAGATGAAGCCAATATCGATCGATATACTGAAGCAAAGCATAAGGCAAAAAGGCCGCGTCCCACTAATTTCTGCGTATGATCGACTCATAAATTCTAGGGATTTCCAGGCAAAACAAATATACGTCGAGCATCTGCTGATAGATAAGCCCTTTTGGCATTAAACGACCCCCCCCAGCCATAGCCATAGTCAACTCACAGCCAGCGCAAACCCGGCGTAAGAAAAGCAGACAGTGAAAGCAAGGTCAGCGTGTAACCCCGACTCACAACCAACGCACAACAAAAATGTCTGGGTGTGACGTGCATCGGGGTTACCCTGACCTTGTGTTCACTGTCTGCTACCCGCTGAACATACGTCTACAATACGTTGAACACCTGCTGAGTGTATGCCTTCGTACGCTCAAGGTGCGCCAAGCTTACACCAACGTTTTCATCTGCCAAGCATCTGCTCCCAATACGCGACGCATGTTCGGGGCATGTTTGGCGTACGGCCAATGTAAAAAAAATCAATGGATTATCGATTGGCGTATGCCGTTTACGCTTTCAATGTTTTGAGCAGCCTAAAGTATTGGGAGCGGAAAAGAACAGACCGATCGATAATCATCCTATAAATATTTTCCCGGCGTACTGGCAGCGAGCGTTACACGCAAGTCACACGCACGTAAAGTGGAAAAGGAACGCTAGGTCGGCGTAGTCGGCAGATGCTTAACGTAGAAGGAAAATCTGGCCACCCGACTGATTTTTATCAGCTGGGCGTAAGTTCCCAGTAAGGTCCCAGTGCGCCGGAACCAGTGGGACGCGGCTTTAATGGGTTGTTTGGGGTGCTAAGTTGGAAGCTGAGAAGGAATTGTTCCATGACATCTCTCCCAACGACACTAGAGTGTTTAAGAGAACTCTCACTCAGTGATACGGAAAAGATGAAGGCATGGGTTGAGCACTTTGCAAGATTGCTCAATGTTGAGTTTGCCTTGTGATCTGCTCCCCGTGGTCCCCCAGTAATGGGTTCAACTTTTCCAGTTACTGTAGTCCGAATTCGCAAGGCTCTCAAGAAGATGAAATCTTGTAGAGCTGCTGGTCCTTTGGGCATCATGGCGGAAATGCTAAAAGCTATAGGGGAGGAGGTTGTGGCACTAATAAAGGAGCTGGCTGAACCTGTCTTTTATGTTACGGCTCAATTCCTAGGGTTTGAAAGGAGGGTTTCATCCTGAATCTCTATAAATGTAAGGGAGAAGCTCGATCTTGACCTTGGCAACTACCGTGGACTCAAGCTCACCGACTAAGTAATGAAGTTGCTTGAGAGGGTGATGGACTCTTTCATACGTTCTACGGTCGATATTGATGCAATGCAGTTCGGATTTGTCCCGGATCAAAGCACAACTAATGCCATCTTCACAGTGCGCCAAGTACAAGAGAAGTTCATTGTTGCCAATAAACCACTCGATCTTGCGTTTGTCGATCTGGAGAAAACTTTTGTCTGTGTACCAAGAAAAGTCCTGTGGTGGGCACTGCTGGGTGTAGGGATGAAGGAATGTGGGCAGTTTATGTAATTCAGGGCATGTTTTCCAATGCCAAAAGTCGAGTGGGATTAACGGACAGCACCGTGAGAATTAAGTTAGGAGTGGGTGTGGGTGTGAATCAGGGCTCTGTCTTCATCTCCTCTACTATTTATCATCATGCTAGAGGCCTTATCATGTGAGTTCCGTTTTAATGTGCCTTGGGGCCTACTCACAGTGTACGTGGATGACCTGGTGGTCAAAGCTGACTCAAAGGATGAATGTATTGCAAAGCTGAAAGCCTGACATGACATCATTGAGCAAAAAGATCTTAAGACTCAACATGACATCGAAGATAATGGTGCCTGGCGTTGGTCTTGACGTTGCCAAGGACTCTGGCAAGTGCCCATGTGCCGTAGTGGTGTAGGTGTTAAGACCATCGCCTGCTCATAGTACAAGCTTTGGGTGCACAGACTACACATCTAAGATGACAGGGTGAAGCTTGTCCGATGGATGGTAGACCAGATAAATAGATTGAAGAAGATGGGCCCATGCTTGATGTGTAGCCCAATTTATGTTACCTAGGAGATATATTATGCTCAGGAAAACGATGTAAACTCGCATTCAGCACCAGATGCAATATTGCATGGGGAACGTTCAAGACGCTGCTCCCTATTCTGACATCAAAACATGTACATGTATCTTTAAAAAAACCATGGGAACATATTCTCAGCCTGTGTCCTCTGCCTTGCCTCATGGTAGTGAAACCTGGACACCATCTGCTGCAGACCTTCAGCGGGTGCGTCGCAATGACAGATCTATATGTTGATTTGTGGAGTTAAACCTGATGATGATACCTCTTCCACTATGCTCCACAAAATGTTAGGGATTGTGGAGGTACCCTCCGAACTGCGCTCTCAATGTATCAGATGGCACGGACATATGAAACAATCCTCCTCTTGCATCAATTTTGTCATGGACATGGAGATCCCCACCGTGGGTTTCATGGCTTTCCCATTCACACAACCTTCAAAGTCCGATGTTCATGATATTTTCAATAAGTAATAAGCTCGAATAGGGAGATCCCTAGTTGTCGGGTACAGGGCATCGACGAAAGACTTGGATGGAATGTGTTAAAATCCGAATTGAAGGACTGCAAACTCTAATTAATACAGGCAAGCTCATTTGAGACGCTTGGAGAGGTTGTCTGAGACACTGCCTCAGAAACTGGGATACCCGCTTCAGTTGACATATACACCCTTGAATGTAATAGCAGTAGTTCTCTATCCTAACTTTGGCTACAAATATATTGATAGATCTATTTATATGTCCAAGAAATGCAATACATTTGCAATTGTAACTAATCATTACTTTTTCTTACAAGTCAAATACAGTTTTACGTAACCAATAATATGTGCAAAAGTACTTGATGTCTAAGTTGCTTGTAACAAAAAGAAAACTTTAAAATGTTGCCCCTTGCTTGCAATTGGAAAAAATATGTCGAAAAAATCTCAATCTCCCATATCCTACTTTGTTTGTCTATCTCGCACTTTGGATGCTTCATCTCCCATCTCCCAATTTTTATTCAGGCCGATATCCCATCTCCAATTGGTCCGCGGTCCAATTAAGCCGATACGTCAAGACGAGTAAGAACGATTGGCCATTATATAGTTGTCCCATCTCGTCTCTAATGGGAGGACCTTAGGTGTGAAGATACCAGTCAGTTTTCGGAAAGGGGTCACTGTTTCTTGAACATGAACCTTTGAACCGATTAAATTTTAGAATATGAAGTGACCCTGGTGGGGCTCAAACACGTACACAGCCTCATGGTTCTGACACCAGAAACATATCCGTCATTCCAGGGAGCCAGATGCCATGAGATTATACGTGACTGAGTTTTACTACAAAGAAGATGTGCGTGGAGGATTCTTAAACGTCTTTGTATTTTGTTGAAGGTTGATGAATATGCCTAAGCAGAACTGACCTGCCTCTGGAGGTCCATGTACGAACACCACGTGGCCTCCCTCTGCTACAATCATCAAAATTGATGGCTGCGGGGTACTAACAGAAACAAACAAACAAACAAACAAACAAACAAACAAACAAACAAACAAACAAAACTCAATGTATTGTGACAAACCGACCCAGTAGGGACTCGAACGTATGACTTAATTCTGGTCACAAAGTCATCGCTCTATTCACTCACCCATGGCGGCGGTCAGCAGTGGTCAGTTGATATAATAGATAACGTATGCATGCATTCAACTTACGTGTCTAATTAATGGTCTTTAGCCACCACTATGCAGGATCAAACGAGTCTATATTAACACCAGTTCATTGGCATACTACCGTGCTATATCTTTCTCAAATCCCCCGTAGTGCAGGCGTAGCAGTGTTACTTGCCAGAACTGAACTTTTTTTTACACAGAGCAATGTTCAACTATTTAGGGATGAGTTGGCTACAATCAAAGATATTATAGAACTATAATATCTTTGCTACAATTAACACCCACCACCAAACCAGACCGGGAAATGCACTATCGACGCTCTGGTCACAAGGCAGAAGACTCTTTACCCACTCGGCCACAAAAGGATATGACATGGACTAATCAAGGCCACGGTGGGGCTCAGTTGAACTCACAACCTCATGCCTCTGAAAACAGATTCATACCATTATCCTTAGATGCCAATACTATAATTATATTACTTAATATTCATATTGTGGAGTGATGGATGCAGGAGTCAAAGTGCGAGTGGTTGCGCGCGCACGCATGGGGGTTGTGTGTGTGTGTGTGTGTGTGTGTGTGTGTGTGTGTGTGTGTGTGTGTGTGTGTGTGTGTGTGTGTGTGTGTGTGTGTGTGTGTGTGTGTGTGTGTGTGTGTGTGTGTGTGTGTGCCTTTTATGAGTTTACTAATTTAATGATGACATAACTGTAATCTCTCATTGTAGTTTTGGTGCCCGATCGCGAGTGGATAGGAGATGGACTTGAGCCCAGGACATTGTGGGTTTGAATCCCACATGAGGACGTCATTCTGGAGGGTGTGGGGGGTGTCTATAAATATTTCCAAGTTATGGAATCTCACTCTTACACAACACCACTTGAATTACTGCATCATTAACTGGACATACATAGTATATAAATATCAGTTGGTTGTATAGCTAAAGTAAGATATATAAATCTGGTAGTTTGTGATACAGGTATGAGGCTGGTCTAGTAACTACGATGTCGTGAGTTCAGCCCCATCGGGCCTTGGTTATTCTAAAATGGAAGTGCTTGAAGGGTTTTAATGTGAGAAATTCTAAACAAAAAAATACTAAATAACGGAATTAACAAAAAACAAATAAATCAACAAACCTGATAAAATGATTCAACACATATATGAATCTACATTAGTATTTTTGGATAAGCAATCATATCTAAAACATATTAATTAAAAAATTGAGAGGTGGTTGCCTAATTATATGTTTACATTATTATGATTTCGATGGTATTTTTTCTATGGATTATATTTTGATTAACTTTTTATTCACAATAAAAGGGATCAAAGACGAAACATACAATGGTTATAGAAAATATATATTATGAATCAGCGTGTTTTGTACTATTATATAATAAAACGTACGACCCCACCCCCCACCCCCCCACACACACAATAATAAACAAATGAAAATAAAATAATAGTAAAATATTTACAAAATCCCACCACCACCACAAAAAAGGAAATAGAGGGAAAAAAGAAAAAAAGAACACAAAACAAACAAACAAACAAACAAACAAACAAAACAATGATTCAGCCGATGATTAGTAGTCTTCTGGTCACAGCTGTATGAATAGTAATAAAAAATGAAAAAGTATACGTTTTTATTAACGTTTTTGGTGCTTAATTTAGCACCCTTCTCAGATATAATCACTAACAGATTAAACAAAACAATAACTAATTAAAGCGTCAATTTTAATAATTGATTAATCAGTCATTCAACATGAAAAACAAAATCAGTATTGGAGTGAAGTAAAATCAGCATTGGAATGAGACGTAGAGCCAACAGAATACAATTATTTACTATAGGTTGTCTAATAGAGTTAAAACAAGATGTCACATTTTTATTGTATGAATGACCAGAACTAATTAAATCAGACGAGTATACGTAGGCCTACATTAATTCATCTATACATAAACATGTGTATGGAGCATGTGCGTCAAAATTTAAGCATGCATGAGTCAATAAAGCCATAAACATGGCATGCATGTGTTATTGCCATGCTTTCATTGACCGCAGATAGTATTGCTTCACGACAGAGGTAATTTACATAGGACACCCAATTAACTCAGTGATGACACAGCCCATTGGCCGAGCTAATCAATCACTAGGCAACGAGCAGGTAGTGCAAACTGGATCTAGTCCGGATCGCAACGACCCGGAAAGACTTGTGACTACATAGAAATGCTTGATTACGCGACACAATATACATGGATACAAAACTTATTTTCATATTAGGTTTTAACGCCCGTCTAATTAGAGTGATATATGAGTGAAAGTGTATAGCTAATAATTATCAACTCCATTTGTTGTCGAAACATTGCATGCAATGCAGCACTGAACAAATTTATCAAGCTTAACAACCGGTATTATTGCGCATGTGATGCGGTCCTTGGATACATCAAAGTGATTTCACGCGCAGAATACACAACATTAACAAAGTAGAAGCGAAGAGGGAAGGTCTGTGTTGACTGTTTCAAGAAATTGTGCTATTATTAGGGCGGATACATTAAAACAAGAGACAAAATGTTTAAGAACACATTCCAGAGTGGATTCTTATCCATCTTATACAGTATTGGAAGCAAGCCTCTTCAAATATGGGACAAAAAGGTAGGCTTCATGTACATTAATGTGCTTTCAGCTTGGATACGCCATTGTCGACTTTGTGTAACATGTGTCAGTGCAATAGTAAAATTATGTTTATATTGTAACGCTGTTAACTAATATGATCGCTAATTGTAAGGGTGGTTACATTATCAAGCCATTCGGGATGTAGAACGACTGCAATAAACCACTGTGTGATGCAAACTGGTACGCCGGTACATACTGGAGTATTTGGTGACAGTTCTGTTGTCAAGCAATTCAAGATTTGTTTGTGATCATATGATGGACAAAGAAAAGGTTATCTTGACAAGTATGGTCTATATCTACACCTGTACCAATATATCTTTATGTGCAAAATAGGTGTTAATCATGGAATGTCCAAAAGATACCCATTACGAATGGTTTTACATTGTGATCCATGGTTACCAAGCATCTGAATTATTGATGCAAGGAGTTTGTCATACTAACTAATTCTATAGCATTGTATCGTATTTGTGGTTATTATTTAGTAAGGAATATGTGCATCGTTTAATTAGTTAACATGTTCATTAAAGTCATGTAAGAAAGCTTATTTTACGGTTAAACCTCAGGGTTAAACGTTTATCACATCACAAAGATTTGACGATGATTACTGCTCATGAGTCATGAGCGGTCATCGTCCCCAAATCGACATGACTACAGCATCTTATAGCTTTTTAGTTTTATTCAATGATTAAGATATTCATCATTTATTATTTCAGGTGCGCAATGGCCACATTAAACGTATTACAGACAATGATATTCAGTCACTAGTTTTGGAAATTGTGGGAACAAACGTAAGGTATGTATCATATTTTATATTATCGATCTGGTACTGGTAAATGTATAAATGTATTAGGTATGAACTTGATTCGATACTCTTCACAACCAGCTGATAAAAATGAAATAAGTTCCTATTATTATGATAATAATAAAACATTTTTTTTTCCAGCACAACATATATCACATGCCCCGCAGACCCAAAGAAGACATTAGGTATTAAACTACCGTTTCTCGTCATGATCATCAAAAACTTGAAAAAGTATTTCACATTTGAAGTTCAGGTGAGTTATATAAGAATATAAATAACCTACCTTATTAATTCATCACATGATACAAACTGAGGTTTCATAAATGTTTTGTTATAAAACATTGAGCAAATTTACTTCTTAAATTTTGAAGTTATTCTTAAATTTGGATGCCGAACTTATGCAATAATAAACACATACTTTCTGTGTCATGACAGGTGTCAAAAAGCATGATTAAATAAAATGCTTTTATTGTGCAGTTGGACTTGTTAAGTTTTTCTAGTTTCATCAACCGATGATAAATAAGTTACTAGTATTTTTTTTTATTGTGTGCAACTCTGAACCACTGTTAGAGTCAGTAAGTTAAAAACAAAGATTGTTTTTGTGTAATTTGAGAAAATAAGACATATTTGCTTTTTAATTTAAAGGTATTGGACGATAAGAACGTGAGGCGACGATTTAGAGCAAGTAACTATCAGAGTACGACACGGGTGAAGCCATTTATCTGCACAATGCCTATGCGATTGGATGATGGATGGAATCAAATTCAGTTCAACCTTTCTGACTTCACAAGACGTGCCTATGGTACCAACTACATTGAGACCTTGAGAGTTCAGGTGATTTAATTTTTTTTTCACAAAGTAGTGAGCTTATTAGTTATTAAATAAAAAGTAGTCAGATGTACATTAGTTGAAAAACCAGGTGATACAATTATATAAATTGTTTTTAGATGCCAGCTGAAATTGTTACAATCATAACAAAATTTTCTTAATTGAGGAATTTAAGGAGGTATGTCTATAACATTCTGTTGTTAATTTCAGATCCACGCCAATTGCCGTATTCGCAGAGTATACTTCTCAGACAGACTCTACTCAGAAGACGAGTTACCAGCAGAATTCAAATTATACCTCCCTGTACAAAATAAACCACAAGCAGGGCAAGTTGCGAACTAGCAACGCAGACTGTATATAGGACTAGCTAATTAATATTTTATCTCCAATCTTGACAATTCAAATTTTTATCAGCCCTTTAAAAAAACACTACTCTGGAATATTAGACCAAATATGCCAATGGTATACTTCATAACCGCCAATTTTACGATGATTTATGATGTGTACTTGTTAAAATGTTCTGTTTTAGCTCAGAAACTTCATGTAATTTTTGTGATATAACATTGAGCTGTTATTGGTGTGACTGAAGACTGTTCCATGTACTTGATTGCTGTTTTTATTGGTTCATTTAAAAGAAACAAATCTTTCAACATGTTACATTTTGTAGACCAAACGTTCATACTAAATCATAAAGAAACAAGTGTTCATATTTTATTGTCTAACCAAATTTCAATGTCTAGCTTTTCATATATATGCCTTTTAAGGTTGTTAAAGAATAATCAAATCAAAATTGATGTCACGGTCTCAAGTAAGACATTTAAAGAACTTTCGAGTATGAATGGTGAATGACAATTCTGAATAAAGTACCAAGGGAAGTTAGATGTTTTGTTATTAGTTGTAGTGTTCCAATCATGTTTGTTTGAGTCCATTATGAATGGCATTTTTATGAAAGTGGTAGGTTTTCATTGAAAATTTACTACTTTCTATCAATTTGTATCTAGTGAAACTGGGCTTCACAAATATTTAGGCACACTTATTTTTCTATTCCCCAGTTTTGCTGTTCATCAGTCATCATACGTTGTATAACCCATCCTCAATGTTTCATACATTTATGAATATTTTTATTGTGTATATTTTATACATGGAACAAAATTAAAGACTATAAAACCAAGATATACGTTTTTATTATAAATTTATTTCTACAAATTTTATTGGCATAAAAACTATGCAATATAAACAATTTCTGGCATATCAGCAAATACTAGTACCGGTGTGTGAATTTTTGTACAACTGTTCACAGAGCACCACTATAATTATTGTGAATATGGTTTCGGAAAATGAAATATTCAATGAAAATATATAACATTAGGTATTTTTAGTTACACAATATTATAAATGCAGTATATCTTGTGGCCATTATCTGAACGCTTAAATATATATATATAACCTATTACTCTGGGAATTCATAGCAATCATCATTAAAAAAAACTCAGTAAAATTGCTTCAGAAACATAAGCATAATATCCAAAACAAATTATAAAGATCTAACATTATCATCCATTTAAATGAAAATTAACTTAATCCACACAGCATTTGGAAAACACTGATAAGAAGGACAAGGTACACAACTTAAGTTAGATTATATCAATGTAAAAATGATACTAACATTTAGCTACTATTCATTTGCCTACATATGCAAATACATCTTCGAACAATTTTTCACCCAGATAGTGTAAAAACTAAACATTCTGTGAGCAATTTTTTTGAACCATAGCATTCAGATCTAATGCAATTTACTACTCATGAGTAATTAATTTGCGGTATTTTTTATTTTTTGGTATGTAGCAAACACATCACAATTGCAATTGAACAAGATGATAATTTAGACTTGAATTTTCATTTTTTTAAGACACCAGGTTTTTTACACATCCAGGTTCACGCGATTTCATAGCTTAACAGAAAAAGATAACATTTACTTGCAACATATATGATAGTAGGTGTAATATAACTTAATAATAACATTATTGTAATAGACATGTAACCTTTATGAGGCAATGATGTCTTATGGATCCAATGACACCACAAGTCTACTTTTTAATATCTTCAGGAATTGAAGTGCACAGGAGTAGGAAGTGCATGGTAGGGATCCTGTTTCCATAATTTGTTGAATCAACCTTTTTTAACACTGATCCAATTTTGAGATTAATCTTAAGCTTTTTACAACTACACTCTATTCAAAATTTTCAAAAACATAGATCTAGTAGAAAAGTTCCATTTCTGTTTTTCTGTCAAATCTGTCAATTTACTGATTCAAGTGGATGACTCATGATTTTTCATTTATTTTTCTCTTTTCTGCTATGTAACAAAAATTCAGAGTCGTCACATTATTTTTTTTTACACAATAACGGTGTGCACATATACAACATGAACTACATTAAATTTTTGTTTTCATTTCGTTTTTTGATGACTTGTAGCTATTTAATATTACTTATAGATTATGAGAAAAGAAGATATGAAAACATCACATTACAATCCGAGTCTAGTCTTGACTGTCTTGTACATTAATGTAAGAGATAGACTTGACAATATAAACTTAACACAAACAAAACATGACATACTATGAAACAGAATAACAGTATGTGAATGGTTCAAAATATAAGCAATAAAAATGCTTTTTCTAAACCATCCTAAGAATTGTAAATGTTTCTCATATATTTATATATATAGAACTATAAATGAAATTGTAAAAAATTATGAATATAACATAAAATGCTTCTGTGAACTTCTCATGTGTCTATCTAAGTCCTAAAAATAAATACAAATATACATGAAGTAAAATACATAAAGAATATTGCTGTCAAATAAATTTGAAGGAAACATCAACATAACGAGTATGTAGTCATTCTGACATTCATTTTCAAACCAATACACATACATTTATTGACTTGTCCGTTTGATAATGCATGTCACAATGACGGTGTGCACACATATAATATAAACATGCACTACGTAGTAAATTACATTCATTTTCTTATTTACCTTGTTCCTATGAAGTTGTACCAGACACAAATTGAAATTGAATCTTTGGTAAGTCAGACGTTGTACGGCGTGAAAATGGTGTTCTATTGGCGGCAAATTTGCAACTCTTCCATCATTGAAATCCTGTGAAATATAATTCATAATGAAGGTTTATATTATGATCATAAATGCTAAGACTGGCCCGTTTGGTTTATTTTTTTGTAATAACTTAACAGTGTGTTTGTCTGCTGTTAAATAGCAAGTTAGCTTCAGAAATAACTGAAAATGTATTGGGCTGTAAATCTCTGGTTCAAGAGTAGCTTATGGTAGATCATAGTTTTAAAAAATTGCACGCAGCCATAAGCCAGTCCTCGAAGGGAAAAATATAAACTTAAATGCACATAGAATATCAAATTGAATTCAGCGTGCACAGCCTCCAATTGGATAAGTTGTCAGATTCTCGAATTTGCCACCAATTATATATAGAGCAAGTGTTCCAGTTATGGGCACATCCTACGTAGGGTTGATTATTACGTATATCTCCACGGGAACATTTGATGTAACAGAACATAGTCAGAGATAACAATCAGATTAATTGGCTATATGTTTACTTAATGAAACAATAAGTTTCAATATACATATTTGCTCTTGAACCTCAGGAACTATGATTCAGGCAAACTGCTAAGTGGTGTTTTCAATCGGGGAGACATTTTACAGTAGTCACAACTGCACCTCATGACCTGCCCATAGCTAGAGCAATGTTTTTTTAAACATCGAACGTGAATAGGTGGAAACGATCACCAAACAAAAATTAGAAATTATAGTTTGTTTGTTTATTTATTTATTACAGTGACATGGTATTGTACATATATAAGATATTAATCAAATAAAACAAACCATACAAAATACCTAACCCTTCAAGGGTTTATCAGTCACCTACTGGTAATTACGTTAGAACTATTTACATTGACCTATTTCATATCACATAATATAAAATTTTACATTTATAGCAAAAAATACATTCAAAGTGGATATAAAAAAAATAAGCGAACAATTTATTGTTTACTACATTCCAAGCTATTTGAATAAAGTAAGATAAACTTTCCATTTTTCATTAATTAAAAATGTCAGTTTTTCTAAGTCAGAGGAATTAACTACATGTATGTTGCGAATATAAGGTGAAATTATTAATTCTCTTTCTGTAGAATATGTCAGACAGTGAGAGACAAAGTGAAGTTCATTTTCTATTTCATTCAAGTTACACAATTGACAAATTCTTTCAGCTTCAGCTAATCTCAAAAAGTTACCAGATTCTACTCTAAGTTTGAGAATTCAACATCTGAATTGAGCAAGAAGAGATCGGTTACGTCTGCCCATCAAGTATTTGATATATGGTTCAGTTTCACAATTTGGTTTCAGTAACTTGTAAATTGTTAATTTTGGTTTATTTGCGATTTCATTTTTCCATAAAGTATTTTGGATATCTTTGAATTTCAAAGTGGCAAAATCACATGGACATGATAAAAAAATAAATAAATCTGCAAAAGCAGTTTCTATATTTAACTCAATGAAAATATGTTTTATGTCACTTGACCATTTTTTTAAACAAGTATGATAGTCATTTAGAAATATTTGTTTGGTCATTCTATCATTGGTCATATTACATAGTCTATTCCAACATCGCAATACACAAATTTTCCTGTCATAATGAATTATATATTTATTTGAGTCTCAAATTAAAATATGTAAGTAAACATGTGTTCTACAGACATTAAAATCAGATATTACATATTTCAACCACTCAGGTAAGAGTTATTGAGACTGTAGCGTTAAAAAAACATAGTGTACAAATCAATTTAAAACTGAGTTGTAAACATTTGGTACAACAGGTCGTAAAATCACTGTTTATATAAAAAACGTCCTCACAATTAAATGTTGTATAGATCTTTCCTTCTTCTTAAAATATTTTTGCAGGTCCTGGCAGTCACCTTTATAAACCTTTCATTTGATAGGGCAAGGCCCAGAATCTGTGCACCATTCAGTTTATTGAAATTGTCTATATTTTGTTTCATGTGTTCATTTAATTATATATGTCATATATAGGTTTAGTCCATCCCATATCACCAATTAGTACTTATCTAACGAAGCTAGAACTCTAGTATCGTGAAATGGAAGAACATTGATTACATTTTGATAACCCCTGGTAAGATATTTCATATTTCTATTGATTCTATGAACAAAATTACATCATGTCATAAACTGTCCATAACTGGAACACTTGCTCTACATGCAATACATACTTGAAACACTTATTACTTATCGAAGATTAAAATATTGTTGTCATCCAGAACTTGTATATTTATGGGTCAAGTTATAGTTCATGTTTTTTGTAGTCGGATTACGAAGGGTTGTCCTAATGTAGATCAAATATAGTGTTATCTGCTATTTCTTATAGCAAAGTCACGCTCTACATACTTCCTCCAAACACCACATACATGTAGCGATTATTTTGCTTGATTGATGTGTAAAATGGTAATCCTACAAAGGAATGGAAGGAATACATTTTTACTGCCTTTTCCTTAGTATATTTGTATACTATCCAATATTTCAAACAATTTTACTGACAAAACATAAAAAGAACACATCATTTTTACTTAAAAATGTATTTGCATTCTCTTAGAATTTGAATTCCATAATCAGTCAATTAGCCTTTTTGTTTTTTATGCAGATGTTCTTGTGTTTGCGAAGTTGCCAACCTGTCTGAAAGGCAGTTTTACATTTAACACAATGAAAAAACTTTGTTTCTGCATGAATATAAGAATGCTCTTTTAATATGGCCCTAGACCTAAATGTTTTACTGCAAACTATACACACATTTTCTCCTCTTGTGATGTGTGTTTTCATATGCACTGCAGATTTAGCAACATTTTCAAATGTTTTATAACAATATTGGCAATGATGTTGATCGGTTTGGTGGTGCAATTTTACATGACCATCCAATGCTTTTTTAGACGATAATATTCTATAACAAACTGAGCACTGTAATACATTTTCAGGTGCAATGTCATTGTCGCCAGAAACTAAGTCAGTCCTAGTATTTTTTGACAGAATGTGAGGATTCTTCATATTTTTCCTTGAACTTTGACCACTTGATCGGAGCTTCATTTTACTTCTGAGCTTAAGTGACAAAGACCGTCGGCAAGTATGTGTCTTGATTAGAAAATTATGTACTTTTCTTCCACAAAGATGACAATATGTAAATTTGCTAGCAGATTTCTGAAAGCAATAAAACATCAAACATTCAAAATAACATTCACACGTTAGCATATCCATCTTATGATTACAATCATTTCTGATGCAGTACTTTTTTCCTGCTTTTAATCTTACAAATGAAGCATGAAAATTTAAATTACTTCATAGCATAGTTAGATAACGTACCTTTTTGTCGCCAGGAAAACGTTTCTGCGACCTAGGTTCATCCTGGTGAAAAATTCCACAAAATCATACAACAGAAATGCTCAACATTTATAATTTAAGCAGTTGGTCTATTATATAAAAATAAAATCATTGGTCAAGAAAATAAAGGACCTTATGTTAAAACAAAGATATGAATACTCATATCATCGAAATGTTTGATCATAGGCTTTACATTGTGTATGTGATTGATAGATCATAGCTCTATTCAAGTCAAGTAAAACATTATTTAAGTCATAATATTTATTTGAACAGTCTTCATTTTAGTGCACACCTGGTAGTAATATTCAGTAATGTTTCTGTACCCTCAACGGCTTTGTTAGAGGACCTTGTCACAGACCATTCCTTCATATTTACATAGCACTGACCATGTTGATGTGATTACACTCAGAATACTTGACTAAGAATTGTTGGAACAAA
The DNA here is from genome assembly GCA_019095985.1 of Streblospio benedicti. Classification (NCBI taxonomy): domain Eukaryota; kingdom Metazoa; phylum Annelida; class Polychaeta; order Spionida; family Spionidae; genus Streblospio; species Streblospio benedicti. The sequence continues at coordinate 21,462,868 of CM032661.1, forward strand.
AGCTATTATAAATTCCAACTTATATCATTAATGGCCTACCGCACAACACATGCAAAACAAATTTTAGTATATTAGTAAATGTATTAGTAATATTATATTTAGTTGGAAATCGTCCAACCCAACCAAGAAAGTATAAATTCAAATTGCACCTTTTTGTTTGTGGTCAAAACTTCGTCACTGGAATGTTCACTGTCACTCACATAGTCTTCATTTACTGCAGTAGCTTGTGGACCTAGTAACACATACCAGAAACATCAATCTTATTAGCCTATAACCATTGGTTGCAAAAGTAAATAAACTGTTTGTGAAATAATTAAATAAAACACCAGCCTGGTATCACCAGGAATGTTTATTTGTTTGTTTGTATGGCAATGGTTTTGTTGGTTTGTTGACAATCGTTGTTTTAATAATGTGACAATTATTTGATTATGGGCATATTACGACTTACAATATGCAATGGCAGAATATCAAATACTGTATCAAAGCAATTTGAGATTTTAATACTTACAATCAGGACTAGATGATTCTGGAAACAGATCACTTTCTTCACTCTGAAAAACAAACAAACTAAATTATTAGTACAGATCATCACAACTATACGATTATTAGTTTTACGTACCAGTACAAGTTTTTCGATAATGATTCCTTCCTTTTCTATGTGATGCATTGTAGTGTAATTACAATGCTCTATCACACAGGACCCATTATCCTACTTGTTCAAGCAAATCATCATAAAGCAAACTGTCTAACGATAAGGAAATTGATCTCACCATCGCAGACACATTTCGTGTCACCTGTGGTTCCGGAGTGGGTTGAGACTCATTGCTACTGGAGACAATGTGAACTTGCTCTTCACCGACATCACTATTGGGTAAGAAATAGGAAGTTTTGAATAAGAGAGCCCTGATAGTAAGGTATGGAATAAGCTCACAATCATCGGGCCAGCAACAATAAAAAATATCAGGACTCATGTAGCCTGCCTATATTTAATATCTATTACGCATTTAACAATACTATGCTGTCTTGTTTATGAAAACACAAGGTCATGTGAACATTACAGTTGAATGGATTGCCAATTGCTGACGTGACATTTTACATTGCAGAAATGTCAGTTTCATATCTGGCCTTTCTTGGCAGGGTATTGAAATGGTTCTAGATATTTTAATACACACATAGAAGGAACTTTCAGAATGCATAGAACACATTATATTGCTTCTATGCAAGCATACTTGTTCTGCCACTGAGCATAAAAGTAGCAACCATAACTATTAACAATCAGTCACTAATTATCTCACAATTTTTTATTTTAGTAAAATACTAAGGAAAAATTTTGATTATGTTTTGATATAAACATGAAAAGAAAATGAAGTTTTAGTTTCCAAATATTGTGTGTGTTGTTACCGTCTTTCCACACATATTGCTCTGACTTTGGCTCTCGACCCAACATAGCAAATAATCCAGCTGTATCAAAATCAATAATGGTTTCCTATTTACATCAGCTGTTGTATATTCTACATTCTATCATTCCGTGCAAAAATCTCCGCCAATAACCCACACTGATTGGTCAATCAGCGTGCTCAATTTTGCGATGGAAAACACGGTCCAGAGCGCGCGGACGGCACTAGTCTAAACTCCTCACATTATCAATACAGCCGCTGACGTCGCAAGGCGTGTTCCGTGTAGCGGAGAGCAGAAGTTTAGACTAACGCCGTAGTAGTGGTCTCCGCGCGCAAAACAAAAACGAAATTGACTTGCAATGAGAATGTTTTAATATGATTTATTTTAAAATAAAATGGATTTTAGTCATGATAGAATGGTGATTGACCACTCGATTGTCGTGTCAATCGTGAAATTGAGCATGCTGACGTCTGATTTACCCTCACTTCGGTCAGGTAAATCAGACGTCAGCATGCTCAATTTCACGATTGACACTCCAATCTCGTGGTCAATTCCTACAATCTCAAGATCAGAACCATAAAAAATTGTAGTGCCCAATGCTACAAAACATATTCTATACAATCATTTCAATAATAGAAAATAATTAATCACCTGCCCTTTTTTGTAGATACATTCCTCCGATTAGGTGGGGCAGCAGTACTTACAAAAGTTTCAAATTTCCTTTGAAAATTTTTGCTAGGAGATAAACAACTATTAGCTGGTAGACGTTGAGACACTTCCAAATGTGGAATCATGGCTAGTGAGTCATCAATGATGGCAAGCTGGCGTGGTTTCCTGGACAAATTAGAAATAGAACAATACTAAAATGAAGACTTCATATCAAAGGCAACTGTGCCGATAGATGTGAGCAGCATCTGTGGGTAAATGTTTACAGGGCACTGATCATTGGGCTCAAATTAAAGCAGCATAGTATTCATAGTAATCAAATTTTAGATACCTTTCAGAACTTTTTTCATTTGGTAACACCGACTTGTTTAGATTGCACTTGCTTGCATCTAAATTAAGTATTTCAGGACTTGGACCTAACACTTCTTCACTATTTTCACGCGATTGAACATCAATATCTTTCAATTTTATCACAGAGTTGATGTTAACATCATATGCCAAAGGAGATAAACACACAAATACTTCTTGTTGTAATTTTGGATCCTGCCAGAAATTCAAGAAATAGACACAAAATAAATTAGAATGGATGGTTGGTCCAGATGTGAATCAACTTTTTATAAAGATATCAATAAAATTCACATATAAAATCTTAGTCACATTACCTGTAGAATATCAATATCTATTGGTGTGACACCTCCATTAATGCTTCTATCTAATTCTTGGCTGTTAGGCAGCAATGGACCAGTACTCGGAGTCACATTTCTCATACGATATATTCTTCCTGTGATTGGCCTTTGAACCATTGTGTAGTCTTTCGCAAAAACACTGTCACAATTATTTTCTTTATTTAGACATATCACACTACCAGAGCTAGCAATAGTTGTTGAGCTTTGAGATTGAGTAACTTGTAAACTTTTGTCTATCATTCCAGGCGGGGATAAGCACATATTCATTTTAGCTACATCACTCTCTTCTTGACCCGTAGAAGTTGGTAACTGATTTGGAATTTTGCCCTGTACAGAGTCCAGTCTGGAGTGTCTTTGATTTATACGTTCTTGAGCATTATCGTTAGTTAAGCGACGTGCAATTTCGCCATGAGAAAAGTTCAATTTGTTTTCTTCAGGATCTAATATAGCAACAACAGCATCACATTGAGTTTTTTGTCTCTTTGTTACAATATCGGTGGCATCACTTGACCTTCTTCTGCTTAAAGGCTTTTTAATTTCATTAGTTTCAATATTAGATTTCATAAAGCTAATTGCACGACTAGGGCTTGGACTATTCGTCCTCTTCTTTGTACCATTATTTGACGTCACAGATCTAGTAAATGTTTCACATTTATCAGTTTTTTCTTGCTTTTGAAATTGTCTTGATGAATTTGATCCAAGCATCATGTTATTTCTATCTATATGAGGTTGTCTACCATCATCACTATCCCTAAAATAAATAAGAATAATATGAACTGTCAGTATTGTAATATTGAGCAATTGATTCAAATAACAGCTATATTCAACATGTTACAAAAAAATAACTTACGGTGATGAATCATATTCAATAAAATGTGCAATATCTGCTCCATCTGAATCTTTATTGATGTTGCTCAATGAATGTAAAAATTCAAATATTTCATTTTCTGGAATTACTCCATCATCAAAGTGTTCATACAGAAAGTCAAGATAAAGTTCAATTTTTGGATGTTTGAAGGAAGCTAATTTTTGTACCAATGCAGAATGGGGACCAGAAATCAACATCTGAAAAAAAAAATACCCAAAAAACCTCAACAAATGTAAATAATAAATTACATTGATATATTATATATCATGGGGTGTACCAATTGTATGTTTGTATTTGAAGAACTTACTTGATGAATTTCTGTCTTAGGCAGAGCATTTTGCACTTGAGTAAGAAGTTTTGATACAACTTGCTGATGCTGTGATTTAAAAGTTGCCCCAAAGTCTCTTTCATATTTCTTAGTGAAATAACTTTCTTTTTCTTTTGGGTTTGCAATTAGCTTCAGAAAGAACTTCCGAAACTGAATTTGTGTATCGATTTCCTTTTCCTGCCATTTATTAGTCTACAAAAGAGTTGATAGCATTAGCCTAATATCACTGTATCTAGATGGATGATACCAGTAACCATTAAAAAAAAAAAAAAAAGGATTTTTCACTTACCACCTTTCGCTTCTGTGCAAGTCCTTCTCTAGGGAAATATGCATTCAACCTTGATAGTGACATGTTGGGCTTATGTTCCAGAATATGCAATAAACTCTAAAATAAAAGATCTCATTTAAAGATAATGCTCAATCAAAAATAAAAGTGATCTGTAAATTCCAGGATCAATAAACGATGTCTCTTCCTTTGGAAGTGTAAGGAAAATAATAGTAATATTTTTCACCTTAATTATATATTACACCTATAAAAATACCACAATATCTTGTTAGCTAAAAACGAGGTCACGTGATGTTGCATAATCAAATGATTTTCCCAGGCGTACCATGGATTTCCAACGGCAGACGTCACATTTAACATTGCGGAGATAGGCGGCTTCTTACGTGCACCGTGCAAGTTACGCCTGACGAAAATCATTCGGTTTACATTTGCTGCTTCACGCGTTTTGATGGTTACTAGCTGCCTGTTTATGTCATTGTATTTAAATTGCTCTACATGCGTCAATACGTTGTTTAATTAAAAGACATTTTCAGAATGCCCATTACACATCATATTACTTCTCTATAAGCACACTTGGTCGGCCACTGAGCATAACCTTTAAGGAAAGGTAAATATTTTTTTCTTCCAAATTGAAATTGAAAGCTAATTTTAGTGGTTATTCTGTAATTAACTTATTACATGGCACCATGTCAAAAAAGTCTATAACACATTGAAATGACAAACTTACCAAGCATTTTACACCCATAATACTTTTTGAGTAATTTTTGTATGATATTTGTTCCTTAAAGTTTGTATAAACATTTTCTAATAAAGATATAGCTAAGGGGAATTCTTCCTGGATCATATTTCCTATTATATGATGCAGTATATTTATTACACTTCTGATCTTTAAAAGTGAATCCATATCAACTTCAAATGAAAATTCTGAAAAATTCAAGAGAAAATTTAAATATTATAGTTTTAGTATTTTTATATCTACATCTAAACTTTACTAGGAAACATCAAGACGCCAGTATATTTATGCAAGATAACTTCATTGAAATTTGTAAAACACTATTTCATTCATAGCTGGAATATAAACTAGAAAGGAAATACAATTAATGAAATAGAAAATATCTTCACTTACTTTTTACTACATTAGAATAATTTTTATCTAATGAATAGGCCAATATCCATTTTCTAAGCTGCTCTTCAACAGATTCCATGGTAACAATTCTTTATGCTAGCATACTCGGTAACTGCAAAGACAAGGAAAATCATTGAGTTAAACCTCTTAGACTTCAGCGGTTGTCCCAGGCATTGGAGTATGTGGGCCCAGGCCCTCTTGCATCGAAAAATAGCAACTTCTAACCTTTAAAAAGGCGTGTTTGTGTAGTGGAGTCATTCCTCTGCATGTAAAAGAACTCCCCTAATTTAAAAACAATAGCTAGAGCGATCCTCTGAGGAGCGATCCCTTCACCACCGAGGCTCAGTTGGTTAACTAGTTAACTTCCTTGTGGAGGTTCATATACAAACACCACGTAGCCTCATTCTGCATTAATCATCACCAACTGATGATTGCAGAGTATCAGTGATTTTGTAAATCAAAAGTTAGGTCACTAGGTCAAAGGTTAAGGGGTAGAAGTTGTATATTGGAAGAGATTTTTACATTACAGTATACAGTAAAAGTGGCATTCTCTGCTTCAAAATTGCAACTTCAAATACTCTGATTTGCCCACATAAAACCATCGCTTCTCATACATTGTTGGAACAGTCTACCCATTCAATAGCTAGATGCTCACGCCAGTGCCTCGACATACATTAACAGGTCGTCACTTACGTTATTCTGTGGTTGTATCATCATAAAAGGTTCTTACATACAAATCTTTTCGCTTACATATTGAACAGGTGTAACCCCTATTACCTACCAGTAATAACGAAATTCAAATTTTAAAGCTGACTGTTATCGATGAAATTTAGCTTTATCTCTATGGCCGTCTGCACTGTTATTGGTTAATACACGATATAATATAAACATTCCTATGAACACTATGTCCTGGGATATTTCAAATGACCCTAATAAATCCTTGGGAACAGAAAATGATTATAAATATTAGTTTTGATGAGAACGCCAGGTTAAAATATGCACCTGCCGTAAGTGACGACCTCACTTTCTATTTCCATATTCACAGTGCCAACACTGATAACCGTAATGTACAATACGATTATCCTGATGACGTTGTGGACATTTTGAGGAGTTTCTAATATTGCATTATCAATCGTTCGTTTTGCCATTTTTCAATAGATATTTACTACAATCCTGTTGTTAAAATGATAAATAAAAGATATACCATGTCATGGTCGAGTTTCTATTGGATTAAAAAGCAAAAATGCTCATATAACAAAAAAGCCTGATGACCGTAATGACCCAGCAAGGAGAAATATTGATAAGCGTAATGACAAAAACTGATACCCGTAATGATTATGTTTGGATTTGTGTACTTAAGTAATAAAACTTTTATATTCGGATTTTCAAATGAAAAAATAATTATAAATGTATGGAATTATATTTTTCTTACATACATGTTATATTTACAATACAATAAAATTTATATAGAGTAAATTCCACTAAATGTTCATGTACGCTTGTAGGCCTCCTTAAACAAATGGTGCTTTAGTTGTGATTTAAAGGATGCAAGAGTTTTGGATTGCCGAATGGACAGTGGAAGTTTATTCCGTAATCTAGGGTTTTAAATGCTCTATCACCATAAGACTTGGTTCTTGAGCTAAATTCTTTAAGCAATCGATTATTTGATGACCGCAGTAATCTAGGTGGTGAGTATGGTTGTAAGAGTTCAGACAGGTAATATGGTGCAAGTCCAGTGAGGCATTTGAAAGTAAGTGTTAGAATCTTGAAATTATTAAATTTCATATTGATAACATAAATATGCAATCGATTAGATAAATCAATAAATATCAAGGTTATAAAAAACGCGTGAGCTTGTAGATACATCATAGATAGTGTCACCAGCACTTCTCAATTATCACCTGAGATCAAAACAGTCAAACATGGTATGTTTTTTTATTATCAGTAATGATTATTGTATTAATCACGATTATGAATCACAGTGACGATTAATGGTTATGGGGCGAAGAGCTATTCATATAATATATGTTTTATTGAAATTGGAATGTATTAATTGCTATTTAAAAACAAAGAACTACTAAATTAACTTGTATTTACATACTTCTGTTAAATTAAATTTACAGTGATAGCAATGCAATGTATTATCTGAAAAAGTATTCAAGGTAAGCTTTAAGTGCTTATAACAAAACACAATTAGATATAAATGTATATAGGCAGTTTAGATACTTAAAAAAGTATTTATTTAAACACTACTAGCATTATATCGGATGTCAAGTACAATCATTACGGTTATCTTTAAAATAAATCTGATCGGCATTACGGTTATCGAGAAAGAATCATTACGCATATCAGCGCCGAAATTATTTTGTCAAATATCAACTAAACTAAACAACATTGTACGTTCACAATGATTCCTAAGTCTCCCAATGTGATAATACACTGCACTACCCCATAAGTACTGTTATTAAGCACTTAGAATCTTCAATATTGTAGAAAATTTAAAGTGATGAAACCTACCTTCCGCCATCTTGGATAACCGTAATGTACATTACGTTTTATCAGTGGCGGCACTGTGATATTGGCTTATTCACACTCGCACATATGGCGATAATAGAAGCTAATTAGTAAGCACGCTTGAAAAGCATGCATTTATTGTAAAATAATACAAATTACTATTACCATAGTACCTTTAGTAATCGGATAATTTTCTTCGTGTGAAAAATATGGAATCTGTGAACAGTATTGATTTCATTTAACGTTTTTTCTGCATTTTGTTTAAATGGTTAGGTTTGATCCGGTGGTAGTTGTCTTTCGGTAGGTCTCAGCCAACTATTCTATCTTACACTTGAATTTATATGTTAATTTTAAAATGTATAAAATTGTCCTCAATCTGCTGTTTTACAATGTTTGATCTAACACTCAATATCTACGTTCAACAAAACTAAAACGTTGTGTATTCCTATGCTCTCCCGTTTTCACAGTCTCCTTTCTATGGGGCCCTCGTTTGGTGTAATGGTTTGAGCTGACTTCCATGGATTTGCATGGTCCTCAATTGCTGAGTGCCATGGTTAGCGCGCACGACCTGAAAATGTGATTTGCTTGCGTCGCCAAAACCATTACGTCGTGCATCTACTATTGAGTTGCTAATTTACACCGAAGCACGTCGCCACAGTACAGTGTTACTACTAAACGGTGGTGACAGCAAGCGGGAGGTTCTGAAGCCTCGTTAAAAGGCATGGCTCCTGTAGAGGACAGTCACCCCTCTGCACGTAAAAGAACTCACCTAGTTTGAAAACAATAGCTAGTGTTATCCCTCCACCCCCGAGGCTCAGTTGGTTAACTGACCTGCATCTAAGTTACCTGGGCGTCCAGGGTTCTGATAAGAGGAGGAATATACAAAACAGAACAGAGCATGGCTGGAGTCTTGCGTAGAGTTTGCGGCCCATCCACGGCAGACTTAGTATTGCCAATGAATTATGTTGTATGTCTGGCATTTACACTGGGAATCCCACACATGCATGAGGTTCAGAAACATTGTTAACAGGCGTGTTCCTCGTGTAGCAGAGTCTGTTCTCTGCATGTGGAAGAACTTGCGGAGTTTGAAAACAACAGCCAGTGTGATCCCCCACACCCCTATACTCAGTTTCTCAGTTGGTTAACTTAGCCTCTGGAGGCTCATGCAAGTACTACAAACACCATGTGCGCATGGTCTTCCTGTCCAATAGGCCTACACAAAGAAGGCACTTAAACATGAAGAAAAGTGGAGATGCCCTTTAAGTGCGTAGTGGGAAATGGCTTCAGGGATGTGAAAATCTAACATATTACCCCCACCGCATCTCCACCGAAAATGAACATTTGAACACCCCCGTTTTAAAGTATACCTGTAATATAAATCACCAGTGCCATTTTTTTAAATAGGGAAAAGTTGATGTTTGAAATTCCTTACAGTTAAATATATATATAATGATGCTGCAATCGACGCAAATTACACCCGAGGGCACACAAAATTTCAAAATTTTCTCGGGAAGCATGACCCCAACGCCTAGGTGAGAAATGTCGAACACCAAATGATTTTCGTCAATTGTAACTGTTAAGTGCACATAGTCACCAATCTCTCCAATGTTAAATGTTATTAATTAATAGGATTCTTAGTAATACTAATAGTTATCAAACTCTATTCATTTATCTTGAATACATTTGGTTCACAATGCCTACATAAATCCTAATTAATTATTTTTATATGTAGATGCATTCACATGACCTGTTTTGGTAAACAAGACAGCATAGTATTTCTCCTCGATTTCTGTGTAAAATATTTATTATACATGAAAAATATATCTTAATTTCTGTACACGTCATCTATTGTTTGGCTGAGCATTATCTTTAAGAGTTAAGCTTGTGACATTTACTGTAAAACTAGAATTATGTGGCTATCAAATTTTGCGATTTTCATCTGTAAATTAATTTGTGACTACAACAGTATTTAATTTTCTGATTTTGGTCCATTCTGGACCTAGTTTACATAGGCTATTAATGTTTGCTGACTAATTAAGTTTGTGTTTTTGCACCTACCCACAAAATTCGCAAACAGAATCGTGCACAAACATTTGTAGTTTTAGAGTACCTTGATGCCCTTTCATGGGACTAATGAAACATGTATCTATGAATATCACCTGGGTTCAATCCTTGTTCTGTTCAAAATGTATCAGATCATGGGGAAAATATTTAATAATGATAATAATAATAGGCTAATAACATTTTATTAGTTGTTACATTATCAGTCTAATATATGGTTAACATTCAATAATCAATCTGACTTCTTTGAAAGGATCTTTAATAGGTCTGGCTTACCGACATGTAAGCCTGAAGATGCTCTAAGATTTATAGGTGGTATACAGCTTTGCTAGATTAATTTATGCCTCGGTCTTTGACCTACACATTTCACTGTTTTGTGAGTCCTAATGAATAGACATCCCCACTTAGCACAACACTGATAACCTATGGCACCTATATGTACTATAATGATAGCTGTCAATGCCCTCCATCAGCGAAATTCTTAGTAATACTAATAGTTATCAAACTCTATTCATTTATCTTGAATACATTCGGTTCACAATGCCTACATAAATCCTAAACGTTATATACTAACAGAAAAGGATATTTATCAAAGTTGTCACATAAAAAGAACCAAATTTGTTCAGACTTGTTTAGTGACTACCTTTATCCATTTGATGTCAACTAACAGTTTCATGTTTTAATTCAAAGTCTAAAGCTTGTCCTTTACTACTAGTATTTGAAGTGTTCATTGTTTTGCTGTTGGTCATGTCTGTGTCGAGTTCATCATGATTTGGGATATGATGTAAGTTGGGATCTGTTTTGCCATCAATTGATGTTCTTTCTTCATCGATACCTAAGATTCTCAAGGACACCACAGCAGCAGCTTGTTCACCCCATTTTTTAGAATAATCGCTGAAAAATACAATACAGTAAAAATCAACAACACTTCATTGAAGGATCAAAATCCAACATGATTTAACCCAGTTGGATTGAGAATGAAAACATAGAATAAATTTTCAACATTCACTAGTTGGTTTCTATATACTCAAAGTACTTTTAATGGCTTTGTGGACACCGTGAGTCTTTTGGCAATATCATTTTTTTCCCCATGATGCTTACTTCAAGAAAACCAATTCAGTTGTTTTTTATATGAATTCTATGACATTTCTCCACATATCCACCTCTTACTTCAGCTGCTTTTGACTGAAAACAGTATATACTATTTCTATACACAGCTTTAGTCGTGAATGGTCTGTCTTGGATCTTGCATTTATTAAAACCATGATAGAATTGATGAAAGAGGAAGATTGTTTCACATATCCACACCAACGAGAGTGCAGTTTGGAGGACACCTCCACAACCCCATACATTTTGTAGAGCGTAATGGAAGAGGTTTTATCATCAGGTCATAATAGACTGCTAATATTTTATTGGTTGTTTAAACACACTATGTGATAAATAAAATACATTTGTGCTAAAATATCATATTTGTATAAGGCTCAATTTGTATTAGTCATATCCGACTATGCATTCACATTATACAAATTGAGGTTTAGAGCATGAACATGGCATTCTGATATTATTGCCCTCATACCACATCCTTCATGGTCAGTGATAATTCAGATGTCATATTCCACAAATAAAAAGATGTGTTCTCTATCTTAAGATGATGTGTATAATTTTTTTTTCTTTTAAACAACTATACTATCTTACGTGATAGTTGATGCATATGTTTTTCCATTCACATGAACAGTTGAGTGGTATTTTCGGTCTTTGGAGTTTTGTACCTGTCAATACAAAAATATATTACAATGCTATAAAATATCATAAATAACCTCCAACACGAATTAGTATTCACCTATCAATTCAAATCATCCAATATTAAAAACTACATTACATACCGATTCATAAATTGGTGCTGGAAGCTCATTTTTAACTGTCCATTCATACAATATTGTTTTAGGGCTTCTAGTTATATTATAGAGATTCCTAAAAACATGAATGAATTTGTACAGTGCAGATACAGAAGTGTTAGACATTATTTTGAGAAATGGCTATCTATGTATTCTTATATGTCAATATAAATAGGAGTAACCAGTGTTTATACTGTGATTATGAAATGTGAGAAAAAGACTGGAATATCTTTGTTTTAAGTTATTAAAATAAAAATTTCTTAATTTGAAAAAAAAATAATAAACAGAATGCAAAAAGGTTTTATATATACTTATTAAATTTCAATGGCATTTCAATGAGTTCTATTCCATTATCTAATTTCCTTTTTTTCACTGCCCAAACACCTTCCTCTGTTAATCTCTGCACTTCCATTTCCAACTTTCTATGTTTGGCAACAACAATGTCATAATAGTCAGCTTTATCAAACAGAGCACTGAAAACATGAGTACAATAAAAATAATATTCCCATGCAATTTTGCACTGAAAACATGATTACCAGGGTCAGGATTAGGGGGAAAAGTGTTACTAGTCAGCAGGACTAGTAACCCTCAAATATCTACTCATCCTGCAAAAAATGTACTCGTCCTCCTTGTACAAACTCTATATCTATATATGACAAATTATTCAGAATTGCTCCTCGTCTAAAGGAAGAGTTTCTAAAAATTAGCACTCGTCCTCCATTAGTTTTTGCTAGTCAATACGAGGGGACGAGTGGCTAATCCTGACCCTGATTACAATAAATAAAATATTCCCATACAATTTTGTAAGTGAATTGTGATAGCTTGTGATAAATTACAAGTGTATGATGAGACAAATTATTAAAATAGTACTCACCAAATTTCTCTAAGAGTTCCAGAATGTTGCAAGTCTTGCCCTAATGGCGTGTCCAGTATTTCATGCATCAATTGCTGAATGCAGTACTTGCTATTTTGACACCCATTATCATAGTCTACAGCCTATACAAACCAGAATACAATCACTGAACATGGAAGATATTGAAAAAAGTCTTTTCTCATTAACTCACTTTCAAAGTTTTAGTTTTCTGAACCCAGTGTACAGGCTGAACAAAAGCTTAGATTTCATATCACCACATCACAGCTGTCAAACTCCATGTTTACAAATAATTGAAATACAATCCCAAAGTAATAAGTTTGAATATTTGTGCGGTAGGAAGGTCCCCTATATGATGGAGCATCCATTTTCTACAGGTGGTTTCATGATTGACGGAAATATTAAATGGTAAATACTTACATATTTCAAATATGCTTTTACAACATCCATGGTGTCTACTAAACCATCAGAACGAAATATGGATAAATTCCACATGGCAGCCCTTGCCAGCATAACAGAGGAGCAGCCTGTGTTGTTTTTAAATTTGCATATGTCCTCAAAAGTCTTAACTTCCTTAGATCCTCCGCTGCAAACAGATATTATATATATATGTATCTGTCTATGTTCTATTATTATATCTATTTTCAATAAAAATCAAGTCAACATAAATTACAAGTCATTTCTATTGATAATATAGATATTTAGATTTAAGTCGATAAAACATACTTTGCAATGACAGGAATAGACAAAGTTTCTGCAATAACCTTGATGTAGTCATTGCGATTTGGATGTCGTGGTCGCTCTTCTCTCAACCTTCCATGAACACCTAATGCAGCAATTCCTGTACCTTCAATAAGCTTCACCAATTTCAGAGTTTCTTCAATCTATTTGAAAAAAAACCCAAATCATTTAATTACTGATTTCCTTGAAGTGCGTTAGCTTTGATAATTATCATCCGTCAAAGTAATCTAAGTATGCAATGCAACGCAATGTGATGCAATTAAAATAATCAGTATTCAAATTTACCGTTGGCTTGACACGAATTTTGCATGTTACTGGTATTGACACATTCTTCACAAGAGTTGTCAATATTTCTTTTATCTTTTCAGGCTCATCCAGTAAAGCACTACCCATTCCACCCTAGGAAATAGAAAAATTTCTACACGTACATACAAAACTATTCAAAGTCATCAGCTAATGATAAGAATGAAATTAGATAAAAGTGGGAGGATAATATATGAGCATTGGCGTACATGCCATACATTGCATGGGTGGGTCTGAAGTTTTATTGAAGAAAAACAATTTTGTGGAATTTATTTACCAGCATTTCAGCATTGCAAACAAATGCTTACCTTTAATGAGAACTCTTTGGGACACCCCATGTTTATATCTATTGCAGCAACATCATGTTCTCTAGAAATATCAAAATTCAATTTCAGTTGAGATCATCATTTTCATGAGAATACCTATCAAATTTAGTGATATGCATTAGAAGGTTAATTTGGAGTGCATTTAATTTAAAAAACACTTACACCATCTTAGCTACTTTCAAAGCTCGCTGTGCATTTGCTGTACCCTGCAGATAATTATATAAAATTCATAACAATTATTTCAGTGAACTGTCAACAGGGATAGACTTAAGGATGACAAAGATACCGGTAATCAGGACTGGCTGATTTGAAAATATACCAGTCCTGCCGATTATCAGCAGGTCCTGACCAAGCGCGATACTGTTTTTCAAAATGAATTTATTAAAATTTCTTCCATCATTCTGGCTGTATGGGGGCCACGTCATTACATCCAACCATTAAAGAGCTGTCCACATCAACGCATGTATTCAGAATCTAACTAGAATCTAGTAAGTTCAGGCCACGTCAACCCCACTACCCATCCATTCAGCCTTGTTCATGTCAATGCACCTGTTAGCCAGTGTTCAATCTAGCTTTGCATTGGAGGGGGCCCCACGGGCTTATTGACCTTCAAAGAGAATTTTTCTACTTATATTAAGCAATATTAAGGGCAAATATAGTATATACCCACCCCTACCGTAGTATTGTTAAATACTCTGAGGTGAAAAAAATCATTGGAAAAAAATCTAGATATCACGGGAATCCATTTTAAGAAAATATCACCAATATCAGAAAAGAATTGATAAAGTTTAGTTACATGTATTACTATATTTCTTGGTCTTTTTTCATAATTGGATTAGACAAGCATATGTGATTTTAACCCATGACATGTAACTTTGTAAGATCCTGTCACATGTTTCATCATATAAATCAGTCAAATGGCATTTAAAAGCAGTGTCATAAATACAGCAGTGCGCAGACACATTTTTCCTGCGCTACCCGCTTGAACCAGTTGAAATTATATCAGTGGACTGCCGGTTGGTGGCGCTCTGAATGTAAACAAATATGGCCGCGCCCATGCGAGCCGGATTTCGTCCACGAATATTACATAAATTACAATAAATAAATTACAAAATCCACGCTAATCTTGACCAGACTGGCGGACCGGCGCTTAAATCAACCACTGTCTGAACATTTGATAAATTATACAAGATTTGTGAGATACGGTATACAGCATGTAGTTGCATTTTCTCTTGTTCTTTGTTCTATTTTTGCTGCTTCTAAATCAAATTAGAATTAAATTTATGTTGGTCCAAATTTTAAATTTTATTTACTAGTACTTTATTCTTAACATGTTTCGACACCACCAGTACTGCTATCCTTTTCAAATTACATTACAAATTACAATTAAAATTTTCAAAATAACAGTTCCAAAAACATAGAACATTCCAAAACCAAATATCAATGCCAATCAAATTTTAAACAATCTCTATACCAAAATATCATATCATACCAATAGACGCCTACCACTCCTTGCTCTGAGAGACACATCCTCATCACGCATACACCCATTTTCTACTCCAATCAATCATCTCTGCTTACATTCCACACCCTACCCTTCACCCATCATCTGTTACCTTAATATAAATTCTCTATATAACGTACTCTGATTTACACTACTTAGTCTACTGTGTATAACCATTGTAATGTATCCTTGAATGGAGGTTACTGTTGGGTTCTGGTATAGACATGATTAATTGTTTTTGTTCTCAGAACCATCTTTTTTTTCCTGTCCTTGCAGACGTTTCACTCATGTCACATGAGCGTCAACAGTGCATGGTTCGCGGAAACTGAGAAACAGCCGCCAGTAGCACTGTTGACGCTCATGTGACATGAGCGAAACGTCTGCAAGGACAGGAAAAAAAGATGGTTCTGAGAACAAAAACAATTAATCAACATTGTAATGTAATTTGAAAAGGCTACTGGTGGTGTCGAAACATGTTAAGAATAAAATAAATAAAATCTAAAATTTGGACCAACATAAATTCAAAGTTAATTTGATTTAGAAGCAGCAAAAACATAACAAAGAACAAGAGAAAATTTGATAAATTGAAATATCTTATATACCACCTCATCAATTAAGGATTATAATCTATGATATACAGATTGATTATACAAAGAATAATGATTGTATATTTTCCATACCATTTGAAACACCACTTTTCCTTTTTCCTTGTCACATGTTCTAAATACGACAGTGCCATCACTCAAGCCAAAATCAATGGTTTCCAATACCTCTATTAAAAGACGTCATAAATATGCACAATATTTCAAGATACAATAGTATCAATCAAATATAATGAATTTACATGTAAAATTATTTAACACAAAAATTTATAAACATATTTCTCGAAATCCATATTTCAAGAAATATGTAATACAGTATATAAATACTTTCTACAAATCAATGAACACTTTCAAAGTTATGCAAAAATGTTTTTAAATATTTTTTCCTCAATAAATTAAAATGCTTACCATTTACTTTCCTTTCACATGGCAGCATTTTAAAATCTATTATTTCCTGCACAAAAAAATATATTAGAAAAATTACATGACAAAATTAACATCAGTGAAACTATTTCATCCATATATAAAATGACTTCATGAGTACATGTATTTATTTGTGTATAAAACAAAAGAACTAAGATGGTTCTTAATCAGCCACCTGTACATGCGATTTAAATGGAAAACAGATGAACTAATATCAATCGAATCTTAAGCAGTACCAACTAGATCAAAAGTGCTCAGAGAACACAGCATCGCTAGAGCAACATTGACCCATGGGCAATAAAGATGTTTCAAATCAAAGCAGAAAAAAGGTCTTACTTGATGCGTGACTCATCCTACATCTATGTTATTGGCATTGGATTGCAGGCGCTTTCTAAACATGGCTAAAGTAAATATCTATTGCCCATGAGTCAACATAATGCTCTCTGAGCACTTTTATTCCAATATAACCACTATGCTAATTCGATGGTCATGTTTTGAACAGTATTGAAACTATAGTGGAAAAATAGAAAGAAAATAATTAAAATGGCCCTCTGAAAGGTAAACTCTAAATGGCAAAGTGCCAAAATTGAATACAGTTAATATTTTGTAGGCATGTAAGCATTTTCAAAGTTTGAATGCTTTCTCGAAAGCATCAACCAAACTATTGCAGAAAATGTTGATGGACCCAAAATGGCACTATGGAAAGCACACTTTAATTGGCAAAGTGCCCAAAATCAAAATCACTTCGGTGTCACGTCATTCTAAATAGTTGTGTAAAGTTTGAACGAAATCGGGCGAAGCGTAAAAGCTCTAGCTTGTCAAGAGACAAACATACATAGATACATACATAGTTACAAACGAACGAAACAAAGCTTTCGCTTCAGCTGCTGAAGCGACACAAATATATCACTTACAGATTTAGAATTATAAGGAGGCTGTGGAATGTTTGCATTATTATTTGTTCTGAGGGACTTGTACACAATAATCTAAAAAAAAGCTACATCAGAAAATATACTAAACATACACAAAAAATGATAATACATACCTCAGTATACACTAGATCAGCTCCATAATCAATAGCCAAAAGTCTTGATGGTAATGTCCCCACTCTTACCATGGGGGCAAGAATCAATTTATTTCGATAATCCATTGAAATTATCTAAAACATAATCAAAATGTATATGTATATTTGCAAGATAACATATATTATTTTTTTAGAGTCTCTGACAGTCACTTTCTTTCTCAAAATACACCCCTAAGACTTTGAAATATCACCAGCAACCCTTTCATACCATATATGGTTGGCTAATGATTTTTCTACCGTACGAACACCTCATGACTCTGCGAACTTGGACGTTATTAAAAAGTACCCTCCCAACATTCTCAATGTTTAGGGTTAAATTTCGAAAATGTGTCCATCGAAACACATCTGGGAAACTGTTTAATCGTAAGTATACTTAGTTTGCCTACAACATATCAAAATATTATTGTTTTTGGTATGTGTGCATTTTGCGAAAAAAAAGCCACAGAACAGGGTTGGGTTTTGTACGGCTAAAACTGGTTTCATACCGTACAAGTGTACGAAACTGTACAAAACTGTACGAAACTGTATGAAACTCGTACAAAACCAAGATGACAGGGTAAAACCTGGATAAAACTGGACATAACCCAAACTAATGTACATTATTCATTTGGCCTGTGAACAGCATTAGACATGTTGATACCCAGTGGGCAATTTATGGTGGAATCCACGTAGAAACGAAGCATCCTTATCCACGTGGATATTTGGTTGAAATAACGTGTAGCCTGCAACATTTTTACATGTGACGTCACGTGAAATGTTGGTGGAAATATAGGGGTATTTCCCGGTCCTTTCTACGTGGATATGTGGGGGTATTTCTAGGGTATTTTATTAGTCTTTTCTACATGGATTATTCATTCTATATATCTAGAATATTTTCACAGCTTTGACAATCTCCCCGCCATCGGTTTGAAATGAATGGTCAGAGATGACATTTTGCAAGATGTTTTTCTGTCACTTCCCGCCATCCTATAACAAACAATACATAGCATCAGGCAATAAAAAAAAAAACATAAATCAAATAAAAATATATATTATAATGCTCACATTTAACCAGCTTGCCAGAAAACGTGGTCTCCCAAAGAATTGGCACATTTCACCAACTTGACACATTTCCGCATGCATTATTGTGTAACACACGATGCAGACGTAACTATGCTTCGGTAGATCCTTATAAAATCGGTTCATGTGGTATCCGCTGTGTGAATTTGTGTTGGTTAGCTTAATATCCACGAAAATCTATTAATAACAAAATTATTTTACTTTGGCAAGTTTAGTATCTACACCATCTTAACATTTGAGCGGGCTTCACTCTCATTGGTTCAAATTAGTTCAGCCAAACAGCGCTCTGCCGCGGTAAATAAAGACAAGTGCACGTGCATCGGGTGGATTTGAGGGAGGTGTATGGGTATGTGAAATCAACGTGGATATTGGTTCATTTTTACACGTGGAATTAAGGGGGGGTGGGGGTATAGGTATGTGAAATCAACATGGATATTGGTTCATTTTTACACATGGATATAAGGGGGAGTAAATATAGTGTCTATCCACGTGGATATCAGGTTCGTGTTACACTACACTTGATTTCAACCAAATTTCCACCATAATGGGGGTGAAAACAATTTTTTTTGCCTGCTGGGTATTAATAGCATACAAACAGGATAGATAAATATTATGTGTTTCTATTGTATTGAACTTGGAAGAACTAAACCTAATAGATAAGACACAATTCTGCCTAATTAGAGGTCAGTGAGAAGTTGAGAACATAGGTAGGTGCTACTGAATCACTTTAATACATGCAGTGCATACATGCCAATTGTTATCTGATTTTTGTAATAAAAAAAAACACATCTCATGTCAAATCATTTGACTCTGCAAACAAGCTCTGGAAACAAATATTTCTCCACCGCGGTTAACAACATGCAAATTTTAACCCATGTCACATAATTACTGCATTAAATAACACAATTGTCCTAACTGGCTGCAACAACTGGAACTGACCTTTTTCTAACTTCTATCTATTGTTTTACGCAGTGGCTATTGGTCCGGCGCGCCGGAAAAATAACCAGTAGTCTATTTGTCCGGCGACTCCGCCGGACAAATAGGTATTAGGCCATATGTCCGGCTGGTGTTATGTACGGCGAGTGATAGGCTGTAAGTTCGGCGGCTGTCTCTAACTAATAAATCTGTAGCCTTTTTGTCCATCTAGGTTACTGTGTAATCAAATTAGTTTAGACATGACCTCACATGTGGAAAATAAACCCATACGCAAATTTTTGGCCATAAGGTTAATTAATGTAATCTAACTCAGAGTTGTGCCTAAGTACAATTTGCGGACTCAAGTCCAGTCCAAGTACTTTGCATGTGTATTTGAGTCCAAGTACAAGTCCATTGATGATTTTTCCAATGTACTTGAGTCTACGTACAAGTACTTTTATTGTACTTCAGTCCAAGTACCAAGTACAATGATTGACTGTTCAACAGGATGCAACATAAACACTCTTAGTTTTAGTGTGTGTATATGAGTTTATTGCCAGTCAATACTAGCAGATATTTATGCTGGAAAAAAGCTTGAATGTTCTAAAGGAATCTGTTAAAATAGTTTCATTATTATGGATAAATGTAACAATGTGCATATTATTTAAAATAATATAGTTATTGACCAATATATAGTTTTCTGTTACTCAAAACATAAAAAGAAAAAGAACAGCAAAAAAAATAAATGAAACCATGTGCTAATACATGTTAGGAGTTCATGTATAGAGTTATATTGAGCATCTACAAAATTCCTATCACTGCACATTCACATCAACCCATCATGCTGCACCATATCTCCAACTAATGACAGGCTGACCACTTGCTACCCATTCCCTTATTGGGAAGTATTCTTCAGGAAAGCGCTTCACGAGGTGATAGGTTTATGGTAATTTTTTTTGCAAATAGAAGATAAGAAATATTCCATTATCTTAACTTATACAATTAGTACATTTAATTTAAGTAATGGTATAGTTTGTTCTTATATGGGATCTCTAAGTGTAATAAATTTGTAGTTAGCTTGCAGGTGTTTTTGTGGACCCATAGACCTTAGTAAGTTTTTTTTTAAGATTTCTGTCCACCCTCTTCAGATGTTGCAACTGATTTACTATCAGCAGTCAAGAGAGAGGATGTAGCTTAAACTCCCCTTAACTGATTGGTCCAATATTAGCCTATTGTTAGGTTAGACTCATTAACCGCCTGGACAATAGCCTATTGTATTGTCTTTAAGTTTGTAATATTGTCTTGTCTTAAATGAACAGGATGTATCATTTGTTGACCATTTTAAATGTGACATAACATAACTAAATGGTCTTTTCCAATTGTTATGTAAATGTGAGAATAAAGCAGATTTGTGAAGATACTCTAATGATAAAATGTCTGGAAAATTGTCTAATAGGGAAGTAAAATTTCGTATCATTTGCAAGGAAATATATGAATGAAACAGTGTACTTGAAGTTGTACTTGCAAGTACCAAGTACTTTTGGGTTGTACTTGAGTCCAAGCACAAGTACATTTGATTTTTTTCAAATGTACTTGAGTCCAAGTCCAAGTACAGCAAATTGCTGTACTTGCAAGTACTGTACTTAGGCACAACTCTGAATTCTAACTATATCTAACCAACTTTATCTAACTAACTAATCTGAGATATAACACACATATGACTACAGTACAATAACATAATTGAATTCAAATAACGTATACAGATCCTAATAACATATTTCATGTTAACAAGTATATATTTGATTTATTTTACCAAAATACACGTCCTTACAAGAAAAGTAGATATTATGTGATTTATTTTTTTAATAAAACTAAGCAGACGCACTTAGTGTTTGCCGCATATAACCTTTGATAATTACTTTGAATCACACCATGCACTAACCAAGAATTGAGTACCCAAGAACATGCATCGTGCTAACTTAACTTCAAAGTAGTTGGTAATAAAGTGGTTGTTGATGGATAATATGTCATAAACTGCGACAGCTGTTTAGAGTGGTACGATAGACGGTGTGTGGGTTTCAAAAAGGAACCAATAAAACAAGACATGGATATGCCCATCATGTTTGCCATAATTACATGTGCTAGATCTACTTGCATAATCATCTCGACATAAATTTAGTATACATGTATAACTTGTTTGCATTCAATTATATCATTGTAAAAAGCTTTGTACCTAAATAAAACCTTTACCCCCAAATCGCTCTTGTGTGTGTTTTTACTTGGTAACTAAAACATTAACTAAACTATTTTAATAAACAGTAACCCACACAGACACCCGCCGGACAAACGGCCGTCGTATATAAACACACGACGTACATAATAGCACATAATTGTACCCGACGGACAAATAGACTAATCCTTATTTGTCCGTCGTGGTCGCCGGACAAATAGACTACTGGTTATTTTTCCGGCGCGCCGGACCAATAGCCACTGCCATTGTTTTATTGCATAAGGTAAGTTAACTGGCTTCAATAGAGCTTCTGTGCATACATTTATATCAATTTTAGATTGGTTTTGAATTATCACAGAGTTGAATAAGATATATAAAAATATGTGGAGCTAACTGTAAGTCAAGGTTTATATGAAAATTGTGTTGTGTGAAACTTGTGTTAATGTAAATTACTTTTGATGCTGCTAAAGTAAAGATGCATATTAATTTTGTACAGTTCTAACCACCAAAAGCTATACAACTTAGCATTATGATCTTTCATGTAGCTTATATATTTATAAAAGTGAATGTATAAGCTGGCATGTATTAACCATTTTTTTAAAAACTAGTTTACGTTATTTACGTTATGCACCCCTTCAAACAGGGTTGGCATCGACATATGTCAAGCGACATATGTCGACATTTATGACTTTTATTTTTGGAAAAAGTCGTGACATTTTGACATTTATGACTTTTATTTTTCTAAAAATTCGGGAGTCATTTTGACATTTATGACATGTTTAAGTACTGCTAATGTTCTATTTATGATTAATGAATCATTTGCTACCAGCAATTAAGTGCTTGTTGTGATTAACCAATCAGTTGCTACCAGTCCTAATTTCATAATTATCAAGTGGATGCAATACATGTAAACAGGTAAATGCAAGATTAGTGTCACAATCCCAATCAAATGTCTCAACCACCAGTGAATTTGTTTGCTGAGTACAATAATTTGTTAGGCATTTGGAGGAGACATTTTCTCAGGTAGAGGCAAGTACATGTAAACTGGTAAATGCAAGGTTAGTGTCACAATGCTAATTAAATGTCTCAACCAGGAGTGAATTTGTTTGCTGAGTACAATAACTGGTTAAGTTGGACATGAGGAGACATTTTCACAGGTTAGGCTATTGTTAATGCTTAATGACAAGTTTACATGGGTAAGTGTCAGCATTTAACTTTTTTCTATTTATAACTTCCAGTTATTGAATGATTAACCCTAGTGTTGTTTCTTGAGGGTTGTTAAGAATACCAGTATGTTGTTGGACATTGTTTGTTTTAAATGGCAGGAGTAGATTTTTGCTGAACTTGTAATTGGCAAGGGTAATTTATGATAACTTCAATTATGAAAATTTTCACCTTACTGAGACTTTGAGGATTACATAGTATATTTAAGAAAATTTTGAACAAGTAATTTTTGAATAATCATTATGGTAACTTGGCTTATTGAAAATGTCATAGATACATGTATCACTTCCAGACATTTATTTTTCTGATTTCAAACGTTCTCTTGACATATATGGCAATTGTAAATGTCAGCATATTACTTCACGACTTTTATTTTTCTTATTTCACGCTTCCTTTTGACATATATGAGAATAATAAATGTCAACATATTACTTAATGACTTTTATTTTTCTGATTTCACGCGTCCTTTTGACATATATGAGAATAATAAATGTCAACATATTATTTAATGACTTTTATTTTTCTGATTTCACTTCCCTTTTGACATATATGAGAATAATATATGTCAACATATTATTTAATGACTTATTTTTCTGATTTCACGCGTCTTTTTGACATATATGAGAATAATAAATGTCAACATATTACTTAATGACTGTTATTTTTCTGATTTCACGTGTCCTTTTGACAAATATGAGAATAACAAATGTCAACATATTACTGATACAAAATATGATCCGAATAAATGTCATATAAGTCGATATATGTCATAAAAGTCGACATATGTCATAAATGTCAACTTTTATTGACATTTATCTGATTTTATCATAAAAGTCATGACTTTTGCCAACCCAGCAGAGCTCTGATTGGCTGAGCTAATTTGAACCAATGAGAGCGCAGCCCGCTCAAATGCGAAGATGGTATAGGTAAAAAGATTAGCAAACAGATAAAGTTTTGTTAATAATCGATTTTCGTGGATATATTAGCTAACCAACAGAAATTCACACAGCGGATGCAACATAAATAGATTTTATAAAGATCTACCGAAGCAAAGTTACGTCTGCAGTATGTATCATGCAATATTCGAAATAGAAATGTGTCAAATCAGTATGAGACGTTTCTGGACGGCAAGCCGGTTACCTATATATACTGGATATCATTGAATGTGAGCATTATAATATATATTTTTATTTGATTTATGTTGTTTTTGATTGCCTGATGCTATGGTATTATTGTAGGATGGCAGGAAGTGGCAGAAAAACATCTTGCAAAATGACATCTCTGACCATTTCGAACCGATGGTGGAAATAAAGTGGATAATCCACTTAGAAAGAACACAGAAACACCCCTAGCCCCAATCTTGTCGCGATCTATATATTTATGATATAAGGTATAAGGTATATATGTGGTCTTTGTTAGTACAGTGGTTACCGCGTACGACCGACGAACAGGAGTTTCCTGCCTCGTAAATTCGCGCCCCGGCCTCGGCAGACTTTGTGGCGCCAAAGAGGTTACGTTGTCGTTTGCCACTGTACTACCGATTTCCACACAGCGTGTCGCTGCTGTCAAGTATATCATACAAGACGGTGGCGACACCAAGCCCGAGGTTCGGAAGCCTCGTTAAAAGGCGTGTCCCGTGTAGAGGAAAGCCATCCCTCTGCACGTAAAAGAACTCAACTAGTTTGAAAACTATAGCTAGTGTGATCCCTTCACAACTCCGAGGCTCAGTTGGCTGCCTAGCCTGCCTCTGGAGGTCCATGTACCAACATCACGTGGCCTCCCTCTGCTATAATCATCAAAACTGCTGGCTGCGGAGTATTCACTAAGATTCAGGTATATAATATATACAATGCTACAGTTTTTGTGGCTAAAACACCCCCAGTCCCAGATCTCCACCAAAAATACCCCCACATTTCTACCAGAAATACCCCCACATTTCCACCCAATATCCACGTGTAAAAATGTTGCAAACTACACGTAATTTCCACCTAATATCCACGTGTAAAAAGATGCTTCGTTTCTAGTACGTGGATTCCACCATCAATTGCCCACTGGGGTATATCTATAGACTGGTGTAGATTCAGTAGATCTACTGTGTTAGTCATTATGCCACCTGTGAAAGACTAAAATCAAATATGAGCCATGTGATGGTAAAAAGTGATAAGTAAAAATATTTATTACGTACTGCAAAAGTGGACTCAAACTAAACATTAACTTTGAGTTGACAGCATGTTTTTTATTGCCACATGTTTTTGTTGACGGAAATACTTTTTATGTGCTTCCGGTGGACTTTTACTCTCCTGACAGGTGAAATCATGAA
>CM032661.1:21488397-21543170 GCA_019095985.1 Streblospio benedicti
CCGTGAAAAGTGCTGTAATATATCCCCAAAAGGGGTGGCCCCAAGGGTTGAAGCCGAAAGTGTAAAATGTTGCAAACTACATTCCTAACCCATTGTAAAAGATGCTTCGTTTCTAGTACGTGGGATTCACCATCAATTGCTCACTGGGGTATATATACCCCTATAGACTGGTGTGTCCATTCAGCAGATTCTACTGTGTTAGTCATTATGCCACCTGTGAAAGACTAAAATCAAATATGAGCCATGTGATGGTAAAAAGTGATAAGTAAAAATATTTATTACGTACTGCAAAAGTGGACTCAAACTAAACATTAACTTTGAGTTGACAGCATGTTTTTTATTGCCACATGTTTTTGTTGACGGAAATACTTTTTATGTGCTTCCGGTGGACTTTTACTCTCCTGACAGGTGAAATCATGAAATCGACAGTAAAGTTACGCGTGAACAACATTCTTGTGATCTGGAGACTGATTTCGCAATAATAAGGACTCAGACCAGACACTGAAATAAATGAGACCAAGGTGCCCAAAGAGCACAGCGTCACAAGTAAACTGTAGGAATTGACCACTCGATTGTCATGTCAATCGCAAAATTGAGCATGCTGACGTCACTTCGTTCGGGTAAATCAGACGTCACCATGCTCAATTTTGCGATTGACATGACAATCGAGTGGTCAATCACCATTCTATCATGACGTGCAAAAATCTAAAATAAAATTACAGTTTCCATTAAACACTACACATGCAAAATATACACGCAAACATTCTTATCTTGGTATAATACCATTTGCCGTCATTAGCCTAAATTTAGCCTTGCGAAAAGTTGCGTCACAAGCACAAAAAATGCGAGTAAAAGTTATCCAAGCATGTGTTTCTTCAAAATTTCTGAGAGAATATGTTTATGCACATAATCCACGCAAAACTATGAACTTATTCTAGCAGTATCCAAGTCTTAAATGCATCCACCAGTGTATCCATGGCATAAAGTTGACAAGCATGACTGAAACTTGTTAGCGATGGTTTGCTTAAACAGCAATTTGACTAGTGCAGCCAATTTTGGCAAAAAAGAGCGCACAGAGACCACTACTATGGCTCTAGTCTAAACTGTTGCTCTCTGCTACACAAAACACGTCTTGCTACGTCAGCGGCTGTATTGATATTGTGAGGAGTTTAGACTAGCGCCGTGTTTTTTTTTTGGAGCGTGTTTTCCATCGCAAAATTGAGCACGAAGATTGACCAATCAGCGTGGGTTATTGGCGGTGATTTTTGCACGGAATTAATGATAGAATGAGTTGTTGACTCATGGACTCAACCCGACTCTACTTGCAAAATGTAACCACGTCTCTAAAACGAGTTATTGGTGTTGCTACTATCGAAAGTCAACTATGCCAGCTTCCTCATAATGCAATCAAGTGGAAGTCATCCACGCCACAATGTGCACGACCAAAAACAATAAGCTAAGATTTTGATATGTTGTAGACAATAGGTTATACTAACGATGAGGCCTACGACGCTTTCTGAAATGCGTCTTGATGGACGCATTTTTATCAATTTAATCAATCAATCTTTTATTACATGGTCATTGGCCATGCACATATCAAAACCAAGTTTACATGTGTAATCTAGAGACATACGTATACAGTCTCGATTCACACATGTACATCACTAAGATGCACAAGCCATATATATCCACGTGATTCCTATTTGATGTGTCGATTCACACATATGTACATCGTTATAATGGACAAGCCATTATACACGTATATCCACGTGATTCCTATTTGATGTGTCTGATATGATTTCGCCTTTGTCTAGTACAAGTTACGTTCAGAGCTATCACCTGGTATTCTATATATACAAGGCTGACTTAAATGTCATGTAAGGACTGTTATTAGAAGAGCGCCTGTAAGTACTATACATGTACTAAGTCAGTGAAATATGCCTTGACATTTTAGTTTTTATGCGTTTGAAATTCAAAATGGAATATGTATATGTGGTGTAATTAATGAAAACTAGAAAAGAAGTATATGAAGTCTATATCAGAACAATAAAGCCCGACAGATGTATCGCATGATTTTACTTTATGGAAATCCTTGCATTGTAAGTGAAGAAAAACGAATGTTGGGCTAGCTTGGTTGTAGTGAGTATTTTAGAGACACTACAGTCAAATAACAACATAAATGATAAATCGCAGTTTAAAGGCTTGGAAAGTAATGTATTATTACGGATTACTTTACAGAATTGTAGTGAAAATTACATCATCAAAATTTCTTGAGTGACACATGCAATGTAATGGGTGGATAAGTAATTCTACAAGTTTATTTACCAAATTGGAATTTTCTGTGATTTTGAAGTTCAAATTATGATTATCTTGGACATTTATTACAGAAGTCACGTACAATATGACTTTGTTATGTTAATTACATTGATTCTGTTTACTGCAAAATACATACTCCATTAACATACAATGATATGCATGAATTTAACACTATACTTAGAAAACAATATAAATGTATTCTCAATAATGGATATTTTTTTTCACACACATAGAAAATTGTTATAATTACAATGTTTCTTACAGTTACATTATTAGTTTATCATAAATGTATACTGTTAATTAACTCGTTATTACCAGTGTTATGGTAATACACCCAACCCACACCTAGTGAAGAACGTATTACAATATAATATTTCATATCATCAACATCACAAATAAAAAATATAGATGCAAATTGTATTGCGATATAATTGTAATTTACAAACTTTCTCTTCAGTTAGTGTTTCTGTGACTGAAAGGGATTCTTGTAAATTTGACAATATTTCAAAACAGATTTTGGTATTTTTAACATTTTCAACATTGTCCAACTAATAAAGCACAATGAGACATTCCGCTGTTGTCTCTAAAATTCATATCCAATTAGAATAATTCACAAACACAATACTTGAATAAAACACGAATAAAAACTTTAATTGTTTGAATTGCTAGAATGCAAGTATATGTATACAGTTATTTCTATGCGTATGTAATATTCTTAGCAGCATATTTCTCATATTAACAAGAAGTAAATTGATTAGATTTCTATGCTAATTCTGATAATAAAAAGTGGTAAATGATAAATTGAATGCAATTAATCGTGTAAAAATAAAAGCAATTGTACAAATGAAATAAATGTAAAATACCTCGCAGTAAACATGTAAAAAATTATGAAAATAACATACCTTAAGCATTCTCATACACACTCCAAAAAGTTATACAACGCGAACCTATATACCATTGCTTTAGATACAAGAGTTAAAAGCCCAGTTACTGGTGAAATGAATTAGATGTAATGAAACATACATATACATATAATACTACATTCACAAACAGACAATTTTGACTCGGACGCATATTCCTCTTTAATAGCAAATGAGTGCGAAACTACAGTGGTATCCAGAATTTTCTGGCACTGGAGGACTGCACATCTCGGGGTGCACACCCAAACTCATTGTCGAATACATGTGTGTCACATATACTGCCTGAATCACTAAGTCCTCTGGAAAGTTGTCAACAATGAAGAAAATAATTGGACAGGAGGGCACACTAACCCCAAATTAGCCACTGAAGTTATTAAAATGCATATGACTAAAATGATATAAAAGTTGCACTATTGTTTTCACTAGTTACATGTAAGATAAAGTTTTACGATTTGCAGTTAATTAAATATAATGTCTATCCATCAAAGTATTTGTTCTGCAAAAAATACAACCCAGAAATAATGCCGTTTTGTTCTATGTGTAAGGGAAATAAGATTTATATTTTTAACATATAATATATATTTTACTATTATATTAAGGAAAAAATGTCATGCTGTCTCATTTATTTATTCTCTGGTACCATTTCAGAGCTTTTATTTTATTTCTGTGTCTGATATCCTTGGCGATGTTGCTATTTTCTAGGATTTTATTTCACACCGGTACAATTTTGGGTGGTAGACCCCACCACCGAGATTGAGTTAGTAAATATAAATTCAATCTACCTTTATTCACATTCACATATTCACCCTTATGCACATGAGAATAATACCAATATATTCAGACACTGAGAATAATTTATACTGTCTTACTACAATCAATACAGACCGTCAAGACAGCATTCTGTCTGGGTGGCTGGATAACCTGGAATTGTGGATGGTGTTGAATGAAAACTATAATTTGTTTTCTTGATAAGATAGGACACATTGACACCTGGACACTTCATCGTCAAACAACATTCAAGAACGGAGTGAAAGACATCCCTTTTAAGTGCTGCTTGGATTATTTAGTCAAGAGTACTCAGACAAACTCCACAGTACTGTCGGGCTCGGAGAAGCTGTCTCTTCTGCTGAGGCGTCGCTGGGACAACTCCATGGAGTAATAGCTGCATGAGAATTTATATGATATATTAAAGCAAATTGTACAAAACTATACGTGATTAGGTGGCATGGTTTTAATGTACTTTATTTTACCCATGCTATTCAGTTACAGGTGTGATTATTCCACACCGAATGGGCCCCCATAATGTATCCAGCTCTCCAAATACAATTATTGAATAGAAAAGGTTGATTGCATGTAAATACAATAACTAACATCATAACAATGAAATCATAGAATAAAATGCTCATCGAGTATAATGCAATATCATATTCATAATCCTGCCTAGCACAACTTTTGTTTAACGCCTTGAAAACAGGCACCTTGTGGTTATTAAATTGGTAACGAAATGTTGTAAATGCTCTGTTGAAAACATGGCATGAAAACAGGTTGTTCACCGTTAGTTTACAATTTGTTAACACATTCGTTACCATTCCCAGTTTACAAGGATGCTTATCAGTTTGCTCTCTGATGTAAATCCTACAGATAGAACACGTCTCACCCTGCTAGCGCCACCACTAGCGCTGCCCCGTAGACACCGATCTTGGCATGTAGCGTCAGCATGGTGGCTGAGGAGAACGTCACACAGAACCCTGCCGCCTCCCACAGCCGCAGGCTGGCAAATGCCGCCTCTTGATCCCGTGGGAACAGCAGCCCACACAGGCCTGGAGTGCAGTAGAAATGGATGAGTGAGAAAGAGTGAAGAGAGAGAGAGAGAGAGAGCTTCTTAAAAAGCCTATTGTGTATCTGTTACAAATCAATCACAGAAAGGTAACTTTAGACACATATACGTGGTAGGATTGTGGCCGAATCATTTGGTAGAATTGTCATGTTATCCCAAATCATTAATGATAATTATGTCAAAAACTCATACCCATCTATTTCGGAGTTATTCAAATCACAAGTTATTGAAAAGATATTGAAGTATTGTGACACAGGAGTATATGATTATGTCCAATGTAAAAGAGATTACCTTAGACCAACGATGCAAAACCGGGAGAGTGGTGTCGTGCATCCTACCACCATGCACACACTTTATGAATATGTGAAATCGTTGGTCCTCGTAATGCTCTAAGATTATTGTACATTCACCCCAAATGCTAACAAATGGCGGTGAACTGTTTGTACAGCTGGTTTATTCACAGTCAACATGTGCATCACGCACTGATAATAATATTTTAGAGGATATTGTATTTTTTCACATTAATTATGTATACACACGCATTGATTCCCACGGTCTCCGTGATTTTTTTTTAGCAATAGAGGGGCAGTGGAGAAGAAGTACTGCCGTTTTTGCCGGCCTAAGTCCTTTAAGAACAGTCATAACACAAAAAACACAGGTTATCATTTACAGTTTTGGTTATTAACCTTCTATGACGACCTTCAGAATAATTCTTTGCGCATGTCAGTACGAGCAACTTCCTGTGATCATAACGGAGACAGACGGTGCCCCCACGTCTCGGTTCATGGCATCTTTGGTCAACCTTTTACAACAATAGTGGTCATCGAATATTGATGGCTGAAACTGTGATGTTGGGCTATTTATAAAAAAAGAATAGTTATTGGTGATGGGAATGAAGAGCCATAATTATGCCAAAAACCCATGACCAACACGACGAAGCAGTCATTCACAGAGGTTCCACCACCTACCCGCCGTCTGCGTCTGCCACACGCCGTCGCACACTCCGAGCGCTCCCACCAGCACGAACACCACGGCCAGGTCGGCGTCGTCAAGCCCCGTGTTGGCGGCGGGCCCGACGGCGGCCCCCGGCGCGGGCTCCCAGACCGACAGCAGCACGAGCAGGGCGGCCGTCAACAACCCGCCTGGAGGAGCAGGGGGGTGGGGATTCAGACAGTGACTGATATCATATAACTACATCATCGGGGTTAAGCCGTGGGCGTAACTGTGTGCGGAAGTTGTCCCACCAAAATGGAGGCATAGTCTGTCGATTAACTTGTTTTTGGGTAGGTTATTTAGATTTCTGATACAGAAATATAAAAGTGATGGTTTAGTAGGTACGTGTATGTGTCACATCCTAGTCGTGTATGATCAGATTGCACATATTGAACACATGTTATAAAATTCACTAATGACTTCCTAAATCACGTTTTAAAGTTGTCAGCAAGTAGCCGGTAACTCCCGACTTTGCTGCTGTACACCAATCTTATTTTACCGGATACATGATTAAAACTGGATTTGTGAACTGATTGCAGAGTTTGATTTGTTTTGAAGATATATGCAATCGAATTGCACATGATTAGTGTTGATGCATACCTCTCAAATCATGAATTTTAGTACCAGAACTTTGAATAATCAACAGAATAACACACATTAGAAAAGACAGACTATACCTCCATCTTGTTTGGTCAAACTTCCGAGTTACCCCAACGGGTTTACACCGACGCGCATAGCTTGTTCCTAGAAGTCAATACACCAAAACTGCACAGAACTGGCTGCGAGTCTATTCGGCGTGGTAATGACTGCAGCGTTCCTTGCGAAGTTCACTTGCAATCACAATTTTACATACAACAGAAGAGACCGGTCGTGCGAATGATGCGATTGGTCTTGCGACCGTATGTGACCGTGAGCGCCATGTGGTCGCCAAATGCTCATGGCGGTATTGTAAAAGGGACTTTTTTTTACACATTTCTACTTTAGTATTTATATTACATCAGGCTACTAGTATTGTTCCGAACATTACCAACTTCTCTTCGCAATGTTTGTGGCAACCGTTTCCGTGGTCTGTCAAAAGGTCCAGACATTTTGTAAGACAAGAATGTAACTGGTCGTGTCACACAATCACATTTACAACGTCATTGTGTATAATGATGACGTCGACCACGATAAAACAAAACACACATGGCAGAGAATGGCAGACGACACCCTTCAATGAAGCCCGCCGTACTCCTTCCTACCTGCGGTGACAATGACGACCCTGCCGAGAGCTGCCTGCAGTTGTCCGAGCAGCGCGGCCGTGAGGCTGGCGCACCCCGAGAAGCACACCATGGCGTAGCCCACCATGTGCACGCCCAGCGGGCACGTCACGAACGCCTGCAACACAGCCGTGCCATACTGCAGGGGAGCATTTACTGGGTGTGATCGATGCGGGGTAGGCATGCTTTTACAGGCATGCTAGCTACGGCCACTCAGATGTACTCAGAGCATCACATGTCAAGCAATCTCTTCAGGACATCTGATACTCAGAGTGGTAAACATAGTTTAGAAAGTGTGACCTTGTTACTCAATCATATTGTTTGTATATATACCAATCAAACCACGAACTTTAGTAAGGTATTGGAACAATTTAGCAACATATTTCAACTAGATGTTGCCCTCACCCGAGTGACGTCACCATAGTCTACACTGGCAGATTCAGAGTTTTTTTGGAAAGGGAGAGGGCATACTCAAAGGATCTCATAGGATTCGTACGGGCGATCGATAGCGGACATGCCAAAACACCATGAAAATGAAATATTTTGGTTAAAGAAGAGTGGGGTGTATGGTTGAATAACAACAGAACAGCTAAAAGCATTGAACTACGAGAGTCTCCAGCATGTAACACAGCTTTGCAACCAGGTATACAATACTGGAGATATACCCAAAGACTTGCGACACTTTGTTTATAAAGCTGCCGAAGAAGCCGAAAGCAACAGCATGCAGTGACCATAGAACAATCAGTCTTATGAGCCATGTCATGAAAGTCTTACTGAGAATAATCATAGCAAGAAATACCAACACAATAGAACGAGACATTGGAGAGACACAGTCAGGATTCAGGCAGAAGATTGGTACGAGGGAGGGTATTTTCAACCTGAGAATAGCTTTTGATAGATACCTGCATGTAAACAAGGAAATATATATCTGTTTTATAGATTACGAGAAGGCCTTTGACAGGGTATTCCACACAAAGCTCACGAACATCCTAAAAACACTAGATATGGATGATAAAGATATCAGATTGATCCAAAACCTGTACTAGAACCAAATTGCAGCGGTAAGATTGGAAGACGGAAACTCAGAGGAATTTGAAATCAAAAGAGGTGTGAGACAAGGGTGTATACTGTCGCCAAAATTATTCAATCTGTATGCAGAGATGATTTTCAAGAGGTTGGAGTACCTGAAAGGAATAAATATTGGTGGGAAAAACATAAACAATTTGAGATTCGCAGATGACACGGCACTGATGGCTGAAACAGAGGATGATCTACAGAAGATAGTAGATGCAGCGGTCGAGACAAGTGCCGAGTACGGTCTGAGGATGAACGTGAAAAAGACAAAAGTAATGCTGGTAAAAAGAGGGACAGAAAAGAAGTGTGTCAAGATCACTGTGAATGGTGAAGAGCTAGAGCAGGTAGCAAAATTCAAATATCTAGGCCAACAGATTACTGAAGATGGAAGATGTGAAGTAGAAGTGAAAAGGCGGATAGAGATAGCAAGGTCCAGCTTCATAAAGATGAGAGATGTTCTGGCAAGTAGAAAGCTGAGGTTAAAAACAAGAAAGAGACTAGTGAGATGCTATGTGTTGTCCACATTACTCTATGCAGCAGAGACCTGGACCATAAACAAAGAAGTAGGAAAAAAAAAGAAGTAGAAAAACGAATCAATGCTTTTGAAATGTGGCTATTTCGCAAAATGCTCCGCATTTCGTATCAAGATCACATCACTAATGAAGAGGTGCTGAGAAGAGTACACGAAAAGAGAACCCTTCTGCAAACCATCAAGAAGCGTAAATGTACCTTCTTTGGTCATGTAATCAGGAATGATGGTCTACAGCGACATCTACTGGAGGGAAGAGTGGAAGGTGCCCGACAAAAGGGAAGACCAAGGAGACAGTGGACCACTGACATCTTAGAGTGGCTGGGTGTCCGGTATGGAGAAGCTGTGAGGACAGCTCAATGTAGAAAGAAGTGGCAAACCATGACATCCAAAGTCCGGGAGGACACGGAACCCACTAGGTACTAGGCCGTAGACGAAGGCCTCCTGCAGCCCCATGAACAGCATGAGCGGCGCGAGCAGCAGCAGGCGGCGGTCGCGGTGCAGGGCGAGGAGGCCGAACAGGTGGCCCCGGGACGCCGAGCCGCCCCGCGACTTGGGCTGCACGATCACGTCCAGCTTGTCGAGGAAGGCGGCCAGGATCACTACGCCTGGGGGAGATGTGGGGCACAGAGGTGCATGCGAATGGGTTGTTGTGGCAATTGGTGCGATGGTATTGGCACACGCAGAATTTAAAGAGAGAGGAGTTCATCTATGGGTGACGAAATAAATCAATGCTATTGCACCAATTGCCACACTAAGCCATTCACTTGGTTTAATGTTTTGTCCACGTCTTAGTTGTGTGTCTCATTCATTCATTAAATGTCATATCTTAGTTTTCCTTGTTGAACTTAGTGCACTACATGCACATGTACGTATATATTCAGATTGCAGAATGGTACAGTCCTCATGCTATTTCTTGAAGTTTGTATATTCAATAATTCTAACCCCTAGGTATTGCAGAATGCTGAAAGAAATCACATGTCCAGAGGTTCCCAATTTGGACAGTCAAACAATCCATATTAAAGTTTACTACTTTACAACAATTCTATACTATATAATGACTTGCACAAGGAGGGGCTGCCAACAGTCACCAATATTCACAAAGCTCACCAATGACATTGAGTGAGGCGAAGACGCCGAGTAGGACGAGGACCATGTGCCTGTGGACGTGGACGTGCTCGGGGGAGGCGGGTACGACAGCGTGGTGCGGGCTGTGGCTGGCCCCACACGCGCCCAGCCAGCTGCAAAACAGTAGTACAAATATAGACTTTTTCGATAATAGAAACATTAGAGTACCATTGTAGTACCATTTCCGCCACCAGGTGTTTACAGACACGTTAGTCTCATGAACCAGCCACTGTGATGACGTAGACGAGGAAATGATTTAGTCTCTATCAATGTTTGTGTAAAAAGTGCCAATAATGCATTGTAAAAGTCACACGATTTTGTTTGTTTGTCTAAGTATTACCTACACTTCATAGACAGCCGTAGCAGTGTATGGTAAAGACTGGACTGTGGTGTTGTGTATAGGCCTATCAACTGCTTAATTTGTCTATGTTGCCATGCATATACAGATTAACAATTAGCTATAGCCCTAAACTTCCGAGTTAATCCCAGGATAAATTTTGGGCACATCCGGCAATACTGCCTCCCTGCTGTCTCTCTATTGTCAAAAAACTCATAGAGACCGAGAGTATTAGTGCGTGTCTAGGGTACGGTGAAAGAGCGATAGCAGTATTTGTATTCAGGCAGTAAGGTAGTAAAAGTTAATTTGACATGTTAGACTTCCGGACAAATCAGCAATAGGCTGGTCGTACTGAACCTACTTTATGGATGTACGTCATTACTTGCCGTATACACCGCAGACAGGATAAATCGTACTGTCCGCACCGCCGGTTCTGCCCCTAGCTTAGTTTTTCAGCACACTAAATTGCCCCACCCGTTCACTCACGATACCATTTACATGAAAACATTACCATAAATGCATATAGTGACTTTTTCAGACGAGCCAATAAGCAGTGATAACAGCCTATCAGAGTCTTTTGAATTGGGCGACCATAGCCAGGTCAGACACCAGCTAGAAATCATGTCTGTGACCTTTACAATTAAGCGTATGGTGTTAAAAATAACTACAACACTAATCTCAAGCTACTAACGTCACCCACTGTGTGATCATCACCAGGCTTGTCTGCGGTGGCTCAGTGTATAGCAGATTAGTTTGCATTCATAACACTGGTCTCGATCCATGACATGTCCTGGCGGCACTCACCTGACGTCCTCCGCGTCCCACGTCAGGTTTCCAGCCAGACGCAAGGATGTTGTGTTGGTGGAGCCCTGCAAGAGGCCGCCAGCCGCCGCGGGGTCAGCGTCTTTCCCTTCCAGCTCTACTGTCAGGACGGCTGAGGCCAGCATATTTCCTACGATGTTCCCGATCTGGAGGAGGGAGCGAATGAGTTAGAAAATAGCCTTCATTGCCACTGATAGACAACCAACACCAGAGTTTGAAATGATTAGTTAGAGAGGTGACATGCTTTTTATTACAAAGTAAATATGTCTAAACATATATGAAATATATGTCTATCATCCACAAATGAACTTGCAACTTAGTCGACATTTTTTTTTAAATCTACACAATCCAAAAAATCCAAGTCAAACTACAATGTATGATTGTCTTAAGTAGAATACGGCATTATATAATGTAATATCTCTTTGCATTGGATGGAAAGATGCACACCAGCATGCACTATAGGAAATATATACCAGACAGTCACACCATGATATTGAGGTTACGCGCAGTATCGCACCAATCAACCTCTCTCACCAGCATCATTACCTCACCCATATCACCAGCATCATTCCCTCACCCCTCTCACCAGCATCAGTATCTCACCCCCATCACCAGCACCAGTACTCCCCTCCCCTCTCACCAGCATTACGACGAGGAAGGTCCCGTTGAAGAGCGCCAGTACGGCCTCTGGAGCGCGCGCCGTCACCGCCGCGTACGTGGCGCCCAGAGACGTCACGTACGTGCCCTGCCGCGTCGAGAGAGGAAACATGGTCTCATTAGTATCGTTGCATTTTAATATTTATCACATTCACGAGCGTATGATTGCTAAGAACCTACTTAACCAGACTTAGAAAAGTTCCGAAGGAGTGCAATTTGATGAAAAATATTACGCTTTTAAGTATTTATATGGAAATGTGCATTATGACTTCCAATCAAGATAATATCTATTATGTGACCACGTATTACATAGTGAGGCCGTTGCTCGTGATCACAAGCATTTATATTGTAAGGAGACTAACAGCATAAAGAGACATATAACTGGTGGAACCTCATGTGGACCTGCGTGGTCATTGGTAGAGTTCTGCAATATTTTCTCTGAATCAAACAGACGAGAAATACTGTAGATTCTCTGATATTTTAACCTTTTTTAACCTCAATTGTAAAAAGTGTATATACATCTCCTTTTCTATGGCTATAATATAGCTGAAATAAATCTTATCTTATCTTATCTTATCTTATCTTATCCTATCTTATGTTTCATCGTCAATTACATGGAAAGAAGCTGAAAATGTGCAGCCAAAATCACACCTGTGCTGTCCACAGATGCGCCATGGAGAGCCCGAGTAGAAGCGAGGCTGGCACGAGCGACACGAAGCTTGGGTAGAAGTTGGCGCCAGTGTACAGCACGTGACCCAGACACGACCAGACCATCACGTACCTGGAACAAATGAGATAATTGCCTCGATATCTATGGCTACAGATAATATTTACTATATATAATATTTGATATATGCATGTTACTTGTATATATCACACTGTTGCAGCATGTGGAACGTGGTGCTGTATTAATAAGTATCATTCTAAGTATCATTCTCTTCTGACCTTGACCATAGAAATGGTTACTTATTCCTTGGAAATGTGCCATACCACACGACGGACCACGACGGTTTTACCTTCCAAATTCATCAGAATACACGCCAGTGGGTATTTACTATTAGGACCTTCTTACACGATGATGTGCTATTCAACGCAATGATTCTTATAGCCACTCTCAATTTGTTTAGTCCCGTGTAGTTGCCCTTTCGTCCGTTCTGCCCAACCTAACACGTCCGTGTCATTACTATCATTTCAGCAACTCCTACCCCGGAACACTCACTTAGGCGTGACTCGTGGCACGATGGAGGCGGCGAAGAAACAGCCGACCACGAAGCTGGCGTAGACGCAGGCCAGCGAGATGAGCCCCAGGTTCTGCAGGAGAGACGCTCATCATAGCCACGTTTTACAGAAAACTGGTGTAGTATTAGAAGATGCTAGAAGCTATACATCTAGAATAATTAAATTTTCAGTTGAAGCAGAGGCTATGCTGTTTCAAGCACAATCATGCCTTGACATTTTGTTGGTGTAGCAGTTATAAATTGGCTGGGTTACTGTCGAAAGCTAAAACAGCAAGACGACTTCACGAAAGCTTGATATTACTAAGTCACTATTCACCACGCTCTTCGCTTTTTATGGCAAGAATCAAATGTTTGGTACTTGATCCAACAGTAAAAAAAGGCGCTTACCCTGTCGTGATTGATGCTGCTCTGGAGGTTCCTCAGGGCGAAGAAGGCGGTGTAGACGCAGAAGAAGCCGGCGCAGAGCACGACGAGGTTGCGGGTGTAGGCGGCGCGCAGCTTGGCGGCCTGCCGGGTCTCGGGCACGGCGCCGGCGCTGCCCGGCGGGGACAGCCGGGCTGACAGCGGCGGCGGCGTGAGCTCCTCCAGACTGCGCTTCACCTGACAGTGAGGATTGTTAGGAAAATTGTTATTTGGTGACGTTGATTATAGTTGACGAGAAGGATTGCATTTAATACAGCTTGTAAAAAAAGGGAAGGCACAAATGTTGTTATTTTTAAAGAGGTATTTTTGGTGTAATGATATGAATATTCTGAGCCATCGCCATCCAAGCATCCACCACAACAAACAGCTAACCTACCAACCAGCCAAACAAACAAAGAAAACAAATCACACACAAAACCAACCAAACAACAAACCTAACTCATCTCCTTGTACACAACTATTTACTATTTTAGTGATGTCCCTGGGAAACTGGGCGATCTAGTTTTCTCAGTTTCTTTTGTAAGGCTGTCCTCAAACTGCCCAGTGTTGAATGGAATAGATTCATTAGGTTTCTTTTGTACAATTACATTTTTTTGCATTGATCGTGCCCAGTGTGGTGGTGTGTATTTTTCGGTGATCAAGTCAATCACCATGTCATTGACAAATAACATTCCGTACCTGCTCTAGCGTCTGTGTGAGCAGCTGGCGGCCCGTGCTCAGGGCCTTGGCTGTCTCCGCCTGCTCGGCCGCGGCCACCGCCTCTGTGCTGGGAGAGTCCGCCACCTGCATGGACGCCTTGTGGGGGCCTGCGGGCAGATCTTGGTGTTTATATGTGCTTCAGTTTCCTTTGAGTGGAGTGTCTTGGGACTAAAACTGTGGGCTCAACATTATTGTGAGCAATATTTAATTATATCAATGGTCCCGGAGTAACATATATAACCCTTTTTCACCGTATTCGTATTTACATTTACATGTACATTATCATATTCTATATGAAAAACACGGGGGACAATACGTATATGTCACGTGAGAAATGCACTTCTTTGACGTGACCTCTATATATCACACACAGGTCTACCATTGGCAGGTTGTCAGAAAAGGAGAGGTGCGCTTCAGGTAGCCTATCCCATGGGTTTCCTACGCCCGATCAACAGCGAGCATGCCAAAAGTCCCCTGGATCTGCCTATGCATATAGTAGACTCTATTTATATAATTATTAATACCATCCAAAGTAGATTTATACACTCAACTGGTCTCAATAAAAAGATAGACGTGGTCTTACTTGGAAGTTTGACCACGGAAACACTATACGGGCAAAACATACAACACAAGCTACATACCCGGCATCTCCCCGCCGGAGCCGTCCGTGCCCTGTAGGTCAGCCGAGGACGTCCTCAGCAGGTCCGCCATGCTGCTCTCACAGCTGCTTCCCACCACCACCGCCACCCCGACCCCGCCGCTAGCAGACGACACGTCCTCGTCCTCGTCGTCCTCTAGGTCGAAGCGGTCCTCGGCGGGCACGCTGTCCGGCGAGTCGAGCACCGAGTGCTCGCTGTCGTCTGCCCCGCGAGCCGGCGAGGTCGCCGCGGCCCCCGTGAACAGGTCGCCCAGGCCCCGTCCCAGACGCTTCATGATGCCGGGCGATTAAAAGATGCTGCTGGAAGAATATGTACGGGTACTGTATGTTAAGAATGGCTACTGCATGCAGAATAGCATCTGCAATAAGACCACCTTTGGTAGCATAAACAACCAACAGTGTTTCACGCCAGTTTAAAGGTTCCACCAACATACGTATAACTGGTATTAAAAGAGAAGCAGTCTCTCGCATGGTCCCCTCAGGTTTGAGACAGCTATAGAAATGTCTTACTATAGTGGTGGTCTCAAATAGAGGCGGTCTTTCTTTTTAGCTTTCTGCATTTATACCACTGGCCCAGTGACCCTACTTGATATGTCTCATTAACTGTTTTGTGGCATAATTCTCACCTAACCTATACCTAACCACCGTATGCCTGTCTGCCCACGCTCATATTTTTCAAACACATGT
Organism: Streblospio benedicti; assembly: GCA_019095985.1. Classification (NCBI taxonomy): domain Eukaryota; kingdom Metazoa; phylum Annelida; class Polychaeta; order Spionida; family Spionidae; genus Streblospio; species Streblospio benedicti. The sequence goes on from CM032661.1 coordinate 21,503,975, forward strand.
CATTAGCAGTTCAGTAGATAGGGAACTTCCCCCCCAACGACCAATACTTCTTCCCTACACCCAGAACTATATATAGCGGTAAATATTAACAGAAAGTTAGTACCATACGTGCACAACCCAGCTGCGTTATATCATTTCCTCAGCTTTATATTATTTCTACGAAATTCCGACCATTGCACCAAGTGCAATGCATACAGACTGGATTTGCTATGGACTGTGCGCACTAATTTAAGAGTTTGCGTAGCGAATGTAAATACGTCATGTCTAGCCTTTCGATATTTAGATAGCCGTTGTGCCTTTTACACGTATAAAATCCGTATACCTAAGTGCCTGTTTGGGCTTAAAGTATGCTTAAAGATACCATAGCAATTACAAGAGCAAAATCGACTGTGCAAAGTCCCCTAGGGATGGACAAATCCATTTGAGAACTGTCAGTGACAACTACCCCATCAATGCTAGGAACCCACGAGGAGGCTAGCGCATCAATATGTGATTACTTCGACTATACATTGAGTTTGTCATTACACCATCCTTAATGCCAATCAATGAAACTGCAGTAGAACCTATCCAACGACTTGACTCAAGTGGTCTTAAAACGCTCAATGGACTGTATGAGATTGCATGTATTGTGTTATTGTAATCTACTTTTTCATTTAAGTCTGGTACTAAGTGCGAACTTATGAACCACATTATGAACCACATGCTATAGAAGTGACTTTTCACATGTTCTACTTATGTTGGTCTCTTTATCAGTTAATAGAGGTTCGGGACTGCTAGTAAATGACTCATTACAGAGGTGGTCTATTCACACCGGTGGTCCTAATGCAGTTACGGGTCTATCTCTGAATTTGTTTAGGCCAGTTTGATATAACCGAGGCCCACAGTTTCTAGTATGCAAAATAATATTGCATTTTTGTATCCAGACATCGACGAAAGAAGAGAGAAAAAATGAGTCCGAGCAAGTCTATAGACAAAAACGGGGCAACGTTGACCACATAGTAATATCAAGCCACATCTCTCAAGCCTGACTTGGTTACAGGGAAATATACGTCTATTAAGTTGGTTTTCTCTTCGATGCATCTACATCGCAGTATGAATAAACGTGCCCTTTGTGGGTCCCACACACTTTGTGAGAAATTTATATTATGACCACTTTTGTAGGGAAAATAAGTATGTAGACCTCTACACCATTTATCATTTATGTTTTATGTTAGTGTTGGTGGGTTTTGTATAACTGTTATTTGGTGCATGAGCGATGAAATATAGATGTATAAAACAAATGTGCATATGACCAGCATTTTTTTTTTTTTTTTTTTTTTTTTAATTATATTTTTGGAAGTGTGCCATGGGAGAAACGACTGAAAACCGAAAGACGCGATCAATGAAACCAAAACAATTAGAGTAATGTGGGATCTCTTGACCCGTAGGACCGTGTAGTGACTTTCTTACAATATGTGTTTTGTCATCATAGATACTCCTGCAGCAAGCGCATGAAGCGTACGCTCGATATTAATACGCACTCTGTTATGACGGTGATTCGTGGCTTATGGGTGCTTACTATTGATTCTCCTCCAATAAAAAGAGGCAGACGATGTGGGGTAGGGAAAACACAGTAGAGCCCCCCCCCCCAAATAAAACCACACCTGGATCGAGACCACCTCTCTAGATAAAAGGCGATTCCTCACGACCCCAAAACTTTCGCAAAGTGACCACTTTAAAACCTCTATAAAGAGACCACCTCTATATAGATAATCACTTGAGGACAGTGCCACATGTGATTCGCATGGAGAGGTTTTAACGTTACTGTATATTGAGCACAAGACAACTCATCCGTGATGAGCACAGTGAGCTGTAATGGTTGCTGCTTGAGTGACTCTCATCATGGTGGCGTTAACGGTAATGATTGAGTAGGTCTATTGGGCCGTATTTAGATGAAATGTTACCATTACAAATATGGTCATCTTACCTCATGGCCCCGCGAATAAGGTATTCTTTGAAAAGGTTGATCTTACAAATAGGACAAGTTCTTTTTATACTTCTTGCAGATGGAGGGCTTGAATAGTATAAGGATACATATACATATTCAGTTGTTGGTTCTATGTCGCACAATTTAGCGTTGGTTTCTGTAATTTACGGCTAGTGGACATAGAAAATCCTTACGTACAAATGTTAAGTTTATGAAGAAACATGTATTCATATTGATCTACAATGATAAATTAGTCAACTTTTATAACGTAGAACAATTATACGGAATACTGTTAATCTATATGTAAATGCTCTTTGAACTTTGAAATATGTGAGGCAATGATGGAACGAGTCAATTTACATTCAAAAGAGTAGCCTTATTCACTACAACACACACGATAGTTATCACACCCAGGAGAACGTTTGTCAAAAAGAAGTATGCAGCTTCACTTTTATATGGTGCAAGAGACATGCGCGTAATGCCACATTAACTTAATTTACATTTGCCCCGCAACTCTTTCTTTAACACGCCTGATGAGGTTGAACAGAGAGTGACAAAGATATAACGCGATAACAAAAGAGGCTGATGGGTGCATCCGATAAAACGCTCTATGGACTTTTTCCTAAGTGCCATTTGGTGTAGTTCAGCTATATTGGTGTGTGTTTTTGAGTGACTCAAATGGGCACGTGATGCATGTTGAATGAGTCACCAAAAGATATTACAGAGGTTCATTGTTATGGTAAATGTTTGTTCCAGCAGTAATGTATCACTATAGATGCTTCACGATGGTGGCTACGACGGTTGAAACAGAGGGTGGTTGAAGATACTTTTGTTTTATATACATACGTTTCGTCTAGTACCAGAAAATTGCTTTTCAAGAGGCTTGCTCTCAAAAGGTTTTCAGTGATGTCTATGTATCACGGGACATATATACATTGGTTTCATCGTTGAAGAAGGAAGCGTGAGTAAGAAAAACGGTGGGAGTTAGGGTGTTAAAGGGGTTAGGAAATCGCATATCCCTTTTTGGTCTCATTAACGGCATTTTCCAAACATCACACTTCGTGGAAATCTCATTGTCCTTCTTTTGGGACACTCCAAGAACGACATTTACATGCACATTGTTACAAAGCGTTGCTGCGTTTCTCCATTCTCGCCTCCCTATGATGCAACATAAACACACCCATATGTTTCCCATATATCCTCAGTCGGAGGCGCAACATTAGCATACACATGGGGTGGCTCTGATGGTGTTTTAAAGCTCAATCCAGCTCGTTTAAAATGCCCCAAGTTTACCGCCAATATCCACTGAGAATTGTTATGCTTTACGTTTGTGTTTTAGAGCACTTGGCTATGATTTGGTTTGGTGTTTTTTGGCCCAAAATGGCCACCTGCTCAACTAAACTCTCTCGTGTCAAGAATCTCCTATAATGTACATAAATATGTGTGGATATCACTATAAGGGAAAGATTCTTTCCAGAATTATGCATAACATCCAAAACATGGGACCCACCAAATAGAATAAAACCTCCAAATGAGACTACCTCTGTAAATAGACCACATTTATAATGGGGTTCCAAGACAACTCATAAAGAGACAAATTTAACATGAATTTGTGAAAAAGAACACATCTCTAATGAGATTAGATCACTGGAAGACATTCCATCAGATGGTCTTGATAGAGGCGTACGGTTCTACTGTAAAAACGGCGTCAAAGATCATTTGCACGCCAGTCCCATAAAATACGGGCTCGTTGATACCTCAAGGTCTGGTGCTTGTAAATGAAAATGTACAGCTTCTGTAGACTCCATGGCTGTGTTATATTCGGAGAGCTTGTTGCGTATATAGCTATGGATCTTGGTTTAAGGAGTCATGGTTTCCGGGATTTTTCAGAGAAATTTGTTCTGTTCTGGTGCAATTTTATTTGAAGGATGGAGTTAGCTTTCCTGAACGGCGTTTCTATCGACCCTTGCTCCTCAAATCTCGGAGAGCAATCATTCTTATTTATTTTGAGGGTATTTCTCATCAAAATTAAACCACAAGGAAGCCATTAGGTACTCATAAATGTAATCTAAAAAAAAAGAGGGGGGGGGGGGTGCGGGTTCCAATTTATGTAGCACGATTGATATAGCTGGAAGCTAATCCCGTACAGCTTAATCATACTAAAACACGCTTTTTTATACGGAGACGAATACGCATTCACACAAATAGGTTTTTGGACGACAGAAAACAAACCAAAACAAGTATGTTGCGTTGGGTTGCTGAGTCAAACGAATGGCAAAAGCGATTGGTGTTATGCAATTAGACGCAACATAACTATTGCTAACAAAGCTGAACCAGAATTCATGTCGCCCGTGTACGCGCAGGTTTTACCTCAGAACACGAAACTGTCGATCCCGTTAATGTCGTCTGTTCATGAGGTTACCGAACCTATCCATCACGAGCTGTTTCTATGATTGGCGGTATTGTCCCTACTGCAATCCCGTGGTGGACGAATTGCATTGAAAAGCTACATCCTTTATTCCGTTTATCATCAGAATGTGTGCGTGTTGTGTCCGTAGCGCCCGCAATTTGCCACTACTGTGGCACACAAATAAAACAATCTTTGAATACACTACTCAACCACCTGCCCATTTAACAAAACACTGAGTTCTCAAGACATTTTGCAAATTTGCACTGACCGAAGAAGTGTCGAATCGCTTCCAAGTCACTTGCTAACGTAACAATGAAACCGTATCCCGTGTTAAAAGTCCCATAGCTTCATCCACTCATCTTATCCACATGCACTCACATTTCGTGTCTCTATATGATCCTCACATCACACATTGTTTGTGACTGATCCATATTGGTGAGTGTACTGCGTCCCGAGCCAGCTCTCAGCTCACACTGCTCAATACTGTGGGGTTCTGGGTTTGGCCTCTTCGTACATTTCCAATTTGACACAGAAAGACGTCCACGATGATGGAAAGGTTTTTTCATAAGGAAGTGGTATTGTGGAAAGGGCTGGAAACGAGGGATGCATGAAATGAAGGAAGTGTTATTTGGGGGGGGGGGAAGAAAAAGAGGGATAAGGAAAAAAACAGGAGGGAAATTATATAGAATAGAGGGATTAGAGAGACATGGGAATTCTTAACTCCTTATTAACGCACCCCCAATAAAATGGACCAAGCTTTCGGATAATATTATCCAATATCATGAATATGTTTTAGATATATGACTCAATATTATTCACACTTACACCAAATATCAACCTTATTTGTCGAATGTCCCAATTCCTTGGAGTGAGTTGAATGATAGTGGTGGAATCATGGCCCTCTCCCTGCATACACATTATCCCTGATTATAATCTTTTTGATATTATGATTACATAATTCAGGGGATATTAGTCCATTATATGATAGTCAAACAAGCCTTGTTTTAGGAGTTGGTAGCATAAGCTTCCGTACCAAGGTGCAGAAAGGCAATGGTAGAAAATGGACCTGATGGTTTTCAAGCGATATTAATTTCAGATTTAATATGTAATATATGACAATAGGCCAAACTTATTCAGGGCAGAATGGCAAACTGAAACAAAACAAGACTCCACCAATTTCACATATCTCAGAGGGCAGCTATTCTGGGATAGTATCACAAGCAGATATGGTAAACCACCAATTTCAATTAGTTTTCATCCAAGAAGGCTTGAGATTAAACGTTGTTGCTAGACATCAACCCAGGTGATTTAAAGCGTCTAGACCAGAGGTCATGCTCACCAGAATCCTCTATTCTCACCCTAGGGAACTGGCATCCATCATTACATTTACATGTATTTTCATCTAGTAGTGTTTCCACGAGGACACTACCAGATGGCTAACTGATGTTTCAAAGAATTCAGGTTCCTCAGGAGATAGCATTGGGAACACGACTATCCCTCAGTTACTTGTTACCATCCAAAGAGGAATGCTAAGTCTTGGCTGTCCTTGATGGATGTCGTTTGGTAATTCAGGAGAATGCATATGTAGAAAGTAAAGGTGATGATGGAAAATGAAAGTTTTACAGGGATGCCATTAATTTATTAAGAGCAGAAAAACAAACAAAAAAAAGCAAGCTAGACTCCACTGGTGTCACGCATCTTAAAGGACATCTATTATCGCAGGAGCACCCGAAGACACGTTTTTCTAAATATGTTTCAAATGCATTGGAATGCATTAAAATTCAGTTGAAAAATATTTGCTAATAATTAATTAGTCGAATGAATTAGTTAAAGCTGTTCCTTCATTCCCAGGAGGACAAAAGTCTAATTTTCCCAGCTGGTAAAATCAGACGGAATTGAAGCCACAGCTTTTCATAGCTGGCAAAAATTCGGATTTTGAAGGAACAGTTTCTAGCCAGCTGGGAACGTGTTATTTTGAAGGTACAGCTTTTTATAGTTGAAAAAAAAGTTATCTTAAAGGTACAGCTTTGTATAACTGGCAGCTTTTAAACAAATAGCACAGTTACTGAAGCTAGAACTTTATATTAGTTCCACATAAAAGTATACAAAGTATACAAACAAACACCCACGGGCAATTAAGTTGAATATTTGGCAATTTAGGGGGTCCAATATCATGTGAGTTTTTGTTCTGTGCATATGTGTGAATGTAAATTGGAATTTAAATGTTTTAGTTCTTATATGGTCTCAATTTTGGGACACATTTGAAAATGATAATGATTTTGTGAATTTATCAATCATACATGTATTTATCTGTCGATTGTGAATTTATCAATCATACAGATATTAATCTGTCTATAAATATCTATCAACTTCCATAAACATTGCATTGTAGTCATGAGGTTTGTGAGCAGGCATGTGAATAATGAATGATTAAAAACCATACATTAAGTAAATGAAATGCAAACTTTTTTCAATCATTGTTATAGTGAAGATGAGCTGTACCTAAAAATTTGCCAGCCAAGCTGGACCTTCACAGTTGCCAGCTGAAGCTGGGGTCAGAAATTGAAATTTACCAGCTGGCATTTAAATGTTTGACCTGTTCTTTTTTTCTGCCAGCTGGATATGCAAATTTGAAAGTCCCAACCAGGGTGGGCCATCAACTTTGTACATGAAAAAGAGGGGGGTCTCCGACTTTGTACAGAAATTATCAGAAAATCCTCCACCCCCTCCCCATAAATGATGAACGGTCCCTTAATGTGGACCTCGCAGAAATAATTCATATTCAGATAATTATGTAGAAAAACACCCAACCCATTCTACACCAACTGTGGTAAGTCACGTTCTGCATTATCATGAGTGGGAGAACATTATTCTCATTGATATTTTACTTTTGCAAACCAGTATTGAACATAATGTAAACACACTATGTCTGCGCAGTAGTTATAACGGCCACAATGTTTCACCTGCTTTAAGGTGGGCTATGGAATATTGACATGAGGGTTGCAGGTATTTAAATATAAATACTACTGCTGCCAAAAAAGGTACTGCCCTCAACATAAACACTAGTCTTGACAGGATTACTAAAACTATAATGAACAATTGACATGGTATAACAGAATTACTGGATTTAATCCACGTTATGATACTTATGGATATTGTTTAATGATTGAGGTGAGTAAGTTGAGAGACTATATATTATTACAAATGCAATTAACATAAATCCTGATTTATTTGGTGGGTGTGGTACTGCTCAGTGTAAAAAGAGATTTGCATGGGACCATTTGTTCATATACACATATATAATGGAATGATTTGATTTTTCTTTTACATAATATGCAAAAAATAATTTAATTTTTCTTATTAACCATGTTGTTATTTATTGAATAATAAGGCTTCTGTGTTGATCCTCTCTTTACTTCTTGTTCAAGCCTGCAATTCTTATCTAATTACTGCATTTATTAAGTATTAAATTTATGGAAAATATGCATGCAGTCCTTTAGAAGTGCAAACTGTATAACCATGCTTTGAACAAACTCGTAGCGGTGTGATCAATTATATGGGGAAGAAATTCAAGTGGTGAAATTTAAAATGTTTATCAGTGTATTGAATGTGAAAGAAATTATGAGTGTAATTCATGCAAAAAAATCTGAAAGACTGTCCTTTCTAAATTCATAAGCTGATACTAGGGTTTGGTTTAGATTTTAAATAGAGATCAAAATGCGTACTGGTACTAATAACTGAATGAAAGTTTTTATCATTTGTTTACTATGAAAACTAATGCTATAATGACCCTAACAAATTGTATGACCATATAACTGAAAAGTGTCTCATCAATAGAAATTCATATGCCAGGGTAATAAAAATGCACTCCAATTGTACTTTGTGAAAGCCCGTAGAAAAGAGTTACCGATGAATTATATTGGCAACAAGTGCCCTGTACTTATGTGAAGAAGACCAAAGGCCTAGGGCAATATATTGTCCAGTAGAACCTTTGTATATTTGACCACTTTAATTTGATGGTGCAATTGCTCAATAACAAGAGGTTTTGCCCAATACCACCCATTATATCTTCAAAAGATATCTTACATTTGTGATGAAGGGGTGGTCGGTTTATAGACATGGTCAAGACTACATAATGGGTATGTGAAACGTACATGGTATCGTATTGCATATGGTATAATATGTACATGGTAAAATGCTAGTCTGTATCGGTCCCATTTCATACCCGATAAGTCTCGAAATTGAAAACATAAAAAACATGTTTCGAATAATTACTTTGTAATCTACAAAATGTTCAAACCATAGCCATTATTACTTTAAAAATCATATAATGAACCACTTTGGACAATTTTACATTGCCGTTTAAAGCCTGTGAGAATATCAATATTGTTATGCAATAGAACCAAAATATTTGCTAAAGGTCATAAGTTCAAAAGAGATCAATATTTTGTTATGGTAATATGCAACAGGAATGTATGGATCACAATAGTTGTTTGCTGAACCTCAGATGATTTGTAGAGAAACTCCATAAAGCACACATGTACATACTCAAATATGACTGTTTTCAGTGTGCGTTACATCAAAAATATGTTTTTAGATTAATAAAGATATTTGATTAATAGAAAATTGATACCCTCATATGTGCAACTGTCAGCAATCCAGAAGCGATGAAATACTTAGATATTTGAAATACATGTAGATGACTTTGTACAAATAAATTCCTTATAGATCAATCTGTGTGAGGCGGGGTGGGGTGGAGGTTGACATGCATCCTCCCCCCCCCCCGCCAAATCCCAGATGTCATGTTTCCAAGTTTTTTTGGTATATCAAATTTCTTTAACACATACAAAATCATGTCCAATGATTGCATACACCCTTAAAAAAAATGGATTTGCTAGTACACCTATCCTCAAGGAATCAAACCAAGGGCCTTATGGCTATGAATCTATAGCTTATTAGGCCAATAGGTAGCAAGTACATATAGTGACACATATTTGGTGTCAACATCAATATCACAACAATGATTAATCCATCAAGAATGTCGGTGTTTTATGTTATGATTATTGGATCCCTGTCAGCGTTATCTCATCAAAATTACGCCCCCTTGTAATCATTGGGTGTTTATAACATTGACAAACCAGTTATTTTTATGATCATTACATCAAGTAAAGACTATTAAGGGATCTATCTTAATGATTAATTATATCAAATACTAATAGGGTAAGGAAACATAGTAAGTAATGAACATGTTTAGATATAATTTAGGCTGCTCAAAAGTTCTCCTTTGCTGTTTAACATAATGAAAAGTTGAGTGCACTGCTTAGTAAATTACCGGATAACAAAGGACTCATTTTTACATTTCTGCTTTAAAAGTAAGTGACTCTAAACCCGCTACCTTAAAATCCCTTAAACTTTATGACAGCTTAATGTCTCTAATGACAAAATGTGCTGAAGTTAAGAAGATTTGGTCCAAAATATGGATATGGAATACAACACGTTTACAAATATTTGTGTGGGAAAGGATAGGCAAATATTTCTATTGACCAAAGAGCACGTCTGGGTAAAAGTTGGTCAATTTGATACCTGTGGTCAAGACACTCAGTCTAAATAATATTGAGAAGCTTTTCACCAGCATATCCAGGTTCTTGGCAAAAGGGTGGAAGGAAGAAGGAGGAAGTTTCGTATAATGCTTAATTGATAGTACATATGCTAAAAAGAATAGTTAGAATACACAATAAAAGTGAAATATTTTGCTGGAAAGCTTGGGGGGGGGGGGCATGCCCCATGGATCTGCCTATGGTATTTATGCTACATAAATGATGCTAAGATTAAATATACTAATGAGACCACTTCTGTAATAGGGCCTTTGGATCATTTGAATATGATCATGTACCATGTAGAAATTATCATGATTTGTCAAGATGACCTATCCATCTTCTCTGTATTCTAAATATCCAGTGATAAGACATCATCGGAAATGAAGTGAGAAGTGCATTTTGTGTTTGATGTAATGAGTTTTTTAATGCTTTAATTGACAATTTTAGAGTTGAAAATACATGCTAAAATTAAGTAAGAATTTCAGTAATAAATGATTTCAAATGGAAAAAATGGGCACAATAGACAAAACAAATATTTACAGGCATTCCAAGGCTCCCTATAATGTATCTTTACAAAGCCACAAGATTTCTTTGAATGTCCAAGCCTTACATTTTGCTTGTTCCAGTCCATGGGCGCTGAAATACGGTATCTTAACATGGGAACTATTGGGTTTATTACATGCTGAAATGTGGTTTTATGCAATGTTCTATTTTACACATTCAATTTTTATAGTGTAGGGTTTTTACCCTCTGTTTTTGCATTTTAAAACAACTTGTGTCTTGTTTAAAATCAACAATTCCAAATTTTGTTATGTGGCTTATATAATCATAGTGTATGTTATTTGATTGATTAGTGGATTCGTATTTATAGCTTAAAGAATATTGTGGTTTTTAGAAATTAGATGAAGATGTCAATGGAATGTGAGACCAATAACTAATAAACAAAGCTATGTGAGTTAATATAAAAGTTACATATTATTTTAATAAGTATATGTTCAATTTGACAGTGATTTTAATTCAAATTGTTTCAATTGGAAACAATCTCAATTTTGGATTACATTAATAAATCATTTATTGAGGATGTTAAATCAAATCATGCATGGAGTAAAGTTCAAAAAATGAATACAATTAGGAAGTAGCTATATATAGTGGAACATGTGACTTTTTATCTTTTATGAATGTGCAGACTACACAAAGATTTCATTTTCTAACTTTACAGAACAAATCATGATGCTAAAATTATAATAATGACAGTTTCTGTTTGTGATAATAACAGATCATAGAACCCTTACTGATCATATTGTATCCACTAACTCTACAGATGTTATTCAAATAGATTATTAATTTGACATCATTGTGTAAGAATATGGAAATGGATTGACATACATGAACTTACAGTAAGTTTTAGATCATTTTATAATGCATAAATAAATAAATAAATAAATAAATATATATATATATATATATATATATATATATATATATATATATATATATATATATATATATATATATATATATATATGTATATGTATATATATATATATATATATATATATATATATATATATATATATATATATATATATATATATATATATATATATATATATATATATATATATATATATATATATATATATATATATATATATATATCTCATATATATATATATATATATATATATATATATATATATATATATATATATATATATATACATATATATATATGTATAATATATATATATATATGATTGCCTCATATATATATATATATATATCCAAATGTTATTTTATATATATACATAAATAGAAAAAAACTTTTTACTATGGTATATCTTGGGGAGCTAAATTAACGTGAAATTACAAACTACATATAAATATATATATGATATGTATAATATATAAGGAAAAGTGCAAATTTGTAGTTTAGATACCACTTGTTTGTTTTTTATGTGTAATCGCAATATTATCATAATAATTACATAAAATGTTACAATATTATGTAATATAATATTAGATTTAATCTAGAAATAGTGAAATTAATTATGTACAAAACAAGTTTACATCCATACCTTGATGACTTTGTTAATAAGCTAGGCTAAAATTAAGAAAATCCAAATTTTATTACATCAAACTGTATAATAGCTATATGTATTCGCAGAGTCATTGCAGTGTTTTTTGGAACTGATGATTGAGTTTAGGTGTAAAAACTTGAACTTATGAAACAATGTTGTAAATAAAATGCTGCCATAAAACACCTTGTAATGTTATATATATATATATATATATATATATATATATATATATATATATATATATATATATATATATATATATATATATATATATATATATATATATATATATATATATATATATATACACATATTAATCTCTTTTATTAGTAATTCATTTTATGTTTATTGCTGTATCAATTAGGTATTGCCAATTGTTATGTTACGTGAAGTTTTTTTGGAATGTGAAAACAACCAACCAAATTCAAACCATACATGTACCAGTATTATGACATGAATGGAGACAAAATAAATTGAAACATGGTCTAAGTAATGTTTATAAATGTGATTCATAAGGAAGACTTTTATTCTTGTTCAGTCATGAAAATATGTTGCCACAGTACATGTTTTCACGATCAACTGAAAAATGGCATTATCATGTTATAGTAAATTTCTGAGTTGTTGAAATGTTACATTGTAAAATGTCTTTGTATTAAACTAAACTTATAATGGACTGCATAACAAGGTAAATAAAAAACAATGAAACTAGAATGAATTATATTCTGAGGATGACAGCAAGGTCAAAAATATTTAATTAAAATGTGAATAAAAAAGATGTTGGTTCTATCATTTATAAAAAAAATCAATTACCCGATAACTGTCTTATTTCATTGTCTGATCTATGAATTTGAAAAATGTTAATAATCTGATTTTGCATGGACAATAAATCAAATCAAATTACATTTTTGTATATATTTCATTGGTAGCACTTGTAAAATATAGGGTTTTTCTCAAGCAGCTTTCTTAAAAACCTGCGAATAAGGATTTTTCATGTTGATCATGGTGGGCTGATTGCTCTCAATAAAAGCTATAAGTAATTTCGACATGTCATAATTAGTATGATAATTCAGTTCTTAATTTAGTTATTACCGGTATACATTACAATTACTATACAAAATTGCAAAATTATCTCATCATTATCCCATAAATGAAAGGTTTTAACATGGTTGAGAGGTCAAATGTGAAAGATGATCATCTTACTCCACAAGTGTTATGTGAAAATGAGAAGTGTTATGATAATAGTATTAGGCAAAGTTAAGTAATAATTACCTTGTGTGACCATCTGGCTGGTGATTAATCTTATGACAGGTGTGGATTATTGCATACTGATGATACTAATGACAAAGATTGAACCTGTAATCTTTTGTTTCATTCATGCCTATACATGTAGTAGATGAATGCATTCATAGTGATAGCATTTTCTTGATTTCACATGCAATCAAATGAATTATATTGATGTAAACAAGTTATTGCTTATGTAGGGGAACCCTTTAAAATGTTGACCATGATTGAACCCATTTACATATAGTTTTTATTCACTACATTGTACATGTCATTAATTGTCTTACAATAATTTGCAATGGCAAAGTGAAATCTATTTCATGTAAAAAGTTTATTTTATGTAATCAAAAATAAAAATTGAAGTTACCCCTAATTCTGCCAGCCAGTCACCACAAACAATTGAAGACCCTCCCACCAGATGAATGTTAACAAGTCCATAATTACAAAGATGGCAGGTCCTCAGGGTAGAAATAAGGTCCAACTCTTTAATTATGAAGTGTTTTGAAAATTCGTCCTGTTTGTGTTCATGAACCAAAAATGCAGACGTGCCATCCATATGGGTTTATTTTGTTTGCAAATAGAATTTTTGTACATAGACTATTAGGACATTATGTATGTTTTTAGCAGTTTAAAACAAGAATTTGCTTTATTTTTCTTCATATATTGATGAACATGGTATTGATACAATATGAAGTCATTTTACTTCTTTTTATTTCATAAGTAGCAATTATTAGTAGAACAGAATTTGAAAAAATTGTAAGTAGAATTCATTAAAAGTGCACCGTAAGCACCCCAGTTCTGTGGCAATATACATATATATGAACAAAGTGATGTGCCCCAGTTTTGCTGGGTGACCGTAAGTAGAATTTGTTAAAATTTGCACCTTAGAAACTAAACGTGGTTATGAGATGGTACATTATGGTCTAAAAATATCATTGAAGCAAACCAGAAATATAGACTAATAGCAGACCGCACTATTGGTATTATTATTTAAACATGTGATGAACAACGATTATATGAGGTAGACTAGTGTGATTATGTTGGTGTATCGGTGTATGCAGCTAAGATGGGCGTAAGTTCTAATATGGAGAGATCATAGATATGATCTCGAATTAATCATCTGATTATTATATGGTTGAGAGTATGGGAAAAATTGCAGTCTTACCATATGCATGATGGAGAACACATTAACTTGAATACTTTGTCACGAAGCGTGGACTTTCTTTGAACGAAATTGATTAGGATATGTTTTAGTTATAATTGTTTTCCAAGGAAAATTGTATGGCTATTTTAATGGGGAAAATAATTGGTTTAGATGGACAACAAGTAACGATTTTGGCCTGTACCTTGTATTATAAATGTTGTGGATATGTTATGTGAGTTTGGGAGATTCTATCTTTTAGATTGGTGCATAGTCAAATAGTGTAAATATGATGGTGTTTTTGTAAAATACATAATAATTCAGAAGTGACCGTCATGGATATTTCCTGATGATTTTCATTTGGATACATGTTGCATTTCTATGGTGCATAGTAATTGATAACTGCATTATGAAGAATCAAATTCCACTGAACTACTAAAAGTAATATGCTATCCTAAGAATGTGTAATATCCAAAAATATTTACAGATATGTTTAAAAAAGTAGACTTAATTAACATAGTATCAAGTTGCATTATGAAGGTATCTGTGAGTGTGCTATACCTTATTAGTGCTAGTGGCATATCAGAATCAATTAACAATCAGAAATCATGTAACTATGAAACAATGATAATCATCAAATATTAATTAGATTATCCAACACAGTAGTGGTCAATATCATTTGTGCTTTTGTAGACCAGTCCTACAGTGTAGTGAGGAATATAGGATTAATGCAGGCAATATTATTTTATCTTGATCAACTACATGTATGATACCATTATGTTTTCAGAATTTCTTTTTGTTTGTGATGCAACATAGATATTAAGAAATTATTATGACAACATAAATTGAGGGCCTAAATGGTTATAAATAGATATAAATATTTTAGATGTCACTACTTATGACATAATAAATAAAAGTAAGAAAGATTCCATGCCTGTGATGAACAATTTGTATGTATTTAGACATTTATTAGCAAATGACTTGAATTCCTAACCATTTATTGGTCATTGAAGTTGCTGTTAGAATGATTTTAATAGATTTCATTTGGAGTCATCAGGTTTTTTTCTGATTCTGACAGCTTATTAATGGACCACTGTCCTGACAGTGTGAACTTGTCACACAGAACATCTGATTCTATAGGCAACCTTAGATATTTAATAGTTTTAATATTGCATTTCATCAGCGTTGAAAGCTGGGAATTATTCAGGAAAGAATGATATATTTAACCCTTTAATTTCCGAACCTATAACATACACACACGCACACACATATATATATGGAAATATCATGATATTATAAAGCAATATTTTAAATATGAAAAATTCAAAAGACTGAGTATTGATGCCTTCTACAAATCACTGGCAGTAGCCACTAGCCAGCCCACTGAAACCGAACTTTTATTGACAGTAGAAATATGTTATTTTGTATCTATAAGGACCATGTATAGTGGGACAAGTTTTGTAATTGTTTAATGACCAAATGAGACAAAAGTCAATTAGCAATGACAAAAGTTGCTAAATAACAATATCAAAAATGGTAACAAGATCTTGTTCGGTTGTAGCCAATCTATAGATGTACTTTGAGTTAAGGAAGATCACTTGTTGACGTCTTTGCTGTGAGTAGAGGAAGCAGTCATATCACGATGAGTTATACAAATTAATTGTTCAAAAGTAGATGGATACGATTAGACAGTGGACAATGTGGAATATGGTTTTAGAAAATTGTACAGACTAATATATTTCTGACCTGTACGCAGAGGATATATATTCACAATGAAAGGTAATGATTTTTTGTTGCGAGTATGGTTAACTTACAAGAAGTTTTGTCATTTACATAATCCAGATGATTAATATTTTTCTATGATTTTCATTTATACAATTCATTCCATATTAATAAACATAATTACATATACTATGATACTTAGCAGTAATCATATAATACAATGTGTGATTACACATGTTACTTACACTTGATATACGGCATTGTTGTGATTTAGTGACCACCTGCGCTATGAATGATGCAATAATTACATGTGGTACTAATTGCCTCGTTCAGTCGTCATCGTTATATATATGGACAGGTTAATGTATAGGCTATAAATCCGGTTATTACAGCGAAGTAATGTATGTGTTGTTGCATATATGAATATACATAAAACATCAGAACGTTTCTTTCATACTTATATTTGTTTACATATTACACAACAACCTGGGTATCTCGACATTACTTTTCTCAAATTTTCTGTTATATTGACTTCAGTGTCATTTCCTTTCAACCACCTGGTATATTATGATGAATATATTTCAGTGGGTTATCTTGAGTATTGGCTATCTTGAGCATTTTACTGTTATCCTTAAACATTCGA
The DNA here is from genome assembly GCA_019095985.1 of Streblospio benedicti. Taxonomy (NCBI): domain Eukaryota; kingdom Metazoa; phylum Annelida; class Polychaeta; order Spionida; family Spionidae; genus Streblospio; species Streblospio benedicti. Next base: position 21,520,816 of record CM032661.1, read on the forward strand.
GATAAATTTCTACAGAAGCTTTGCTCAGCTGCTAGGAAAAGAGGTATAAATTGGAATTTAGTATCTTGTTTACCTGTGAATATAACTTTATCAAACATATGTATTGCTTTCATTTTAATTTGAACAACTCTATTAAAATATTCTTATGAGCAGATTCCACATTAATGATACAATGCCATGCGATGTACATCTATGTAAAAAATCACCCCAATTCGATTAGATATACAGTAGAACCTCCATGTCTTGATATTACTTATCTTGAATTTACTGGTATTTTGAAGTTAGTTTCTTTTTTCTGTTAGCTACTTTATGAACAAATTAGTTGGTTATCTCAAATATTGGGTATCTTGAGAATGTTTCTGTTCTCGCTATAGTTTTGAGATAACGAGTTTCTACTGTACATCATTAGACATGTCTTTGGGACAATGTTTATTCCCTAATATTTAAGTTTGACATGGATGGTGTTACCTGATCTAATATACATGTAGAATGACTGATGTGTGTATTTGATATATTAGTAATACTTGACCAGTGTAAACTAGTTTGTGGTCAGTGGATACACCACTTGATGTCTATCAGTGATAACATCCAAGGATCTTTAAATAAAACATAAAGCTATCTCTAGAGAAAATATGATTCAAAGAAAAGTCATAAGACCTTACCAAACAGATTAAATGTTAAGCGTTTTGTTGTGTAGATAGATCTTCTAAATCTACAACTATTTTGTTGCCACACCCTTTTAAATTATTTAGATTTCACATTTGAATTAACTCTTCATATTGATAACAGAATTTTTATATCAATTTATTTGCTGCATAATTAATAGATGAAATGTATAGTGGTACTACTTGTTTTGTATCTTGCACGGAAATTGATTCTTGTTCAAGTTATCCATATAAAGTTTCAACTTATCAGAGTTCTGGATAAATAGTTTGATCTGTAATCAAAATTATTTCATGTTATTGAGAAGCAATGAGACCTCACGTTACACTGCAGATGTCCAGTATTATTATTACATGTACTGTTAGATATGTGGAGGAGTTTTAACAAAGAGCGAAATGCAGAAATATAATCTAAAATGAAGCCGAAATGTAGTTATCACAAGGCATGTCATTCTCAAATATTTGATTTGTAGGTATTTATTTAATTATTAATGTACGAACAGTTTGGCTACACGTAGAATTCCAATCTACCTGAAGTGTTTATGAACCGTGCAAAGTGCTCTATTGTGAAATTTAATGAATTTTACTTAACGGCGTCATTACATATGCTTATGGATGTAATTGATGTAGATAAGAGTGCTAAGAAGAATTAATATATGCAGCCAATTGATTACTATAGTGCTCTCTTTTACCAAAACCCATAACCTGTACCATATCTTCAGATAGTTGTAAACATGTTGCGCATCTATACAGCCAATTATGAATTTTAATAGTTACAGCTTGCTGAAACCAACTTTATTTATTGTACCTTTTCATTCTTTTGGTCTGCATAAGTGCTGTTGAAATGATAATGACATAAAAGCCATTTCATAAATGTCTAATGCACACTTTTGAAAAAAAAATGTGCGCCCAACCTACATGTATGCACTTTTTTGATCACCTTCCAACACATTGACAGTCTCTCTGTTGTATAATGTTACAAATGACTTACGAAAATCATGATCCATAATATGGAGATGGAATGGTTATTGACAAGAGATTACCAAAATGTACCCACACAGATGCACTTGATTCTGTTTTTGTTTTTTATGCTTTAATGATTGTATCTATTTAATAGAAAGATTTTTATTAGGACAGTTGTTTCCAATTGGTGAACTGATGCCAATCTCTTACCCAGTAAAACCAGGGGTACATCATTTGGTTCTTTAACATTTGTACATACAATTGGCACAGAACTGGGTTGCAGTCTCTGAGATGCCAGCATCAATGAGAATCTTGTTATTATATGGTAATTAGCTTTTAATGCCAGAATGGGTATACTAGACAAGTAGACATCCACACTAATTAACAAACTAATTAAATCAAGGCCATGACCTTCAGCTAATTGCAATGTTATGTACTTATTGCATGTGGGCGGGGTCACATGTGTGTCAGGTGATTTGTATGTTCTTGTTATCTGCATTATTATACAGTTTCCATTTTAATCTGATTGTATTAATGATGATTTTCAACTGTACTGGACTTCAATAACATATTAGTCTATGCATTTTTGCAATGCTTTTGGGAAGATACTCTAGTTATCAATGACATCCTCTTTCAAATTATGCTTCGGAATCCGTGACAGAATAGATAAATAGTTGGATTTGTGACTATGAGGTGATGAGGTTAAGTCACAGTTGGTTCTGGTGCTGAGTGCTGAGCAAACCCATCCCTAACAAGTTCCATACTGATTTGTGGTACATGTATCTACACATTACATTGGGACAGGTCAGTCTACTAACTAATGTGAGTAGTGAACACTATACACTACGGTTGTGAGGGTTTCGTCCTCCCCGGGGAATGAAGACAAGCATTAACGTGTGATAAGGATGCCAATGGTCTAGTGGAATGTAAAGTACAATGTAGCAGTAGCTTAAGCATGATAAAAGTGAATGCATTGAGACTGTAAGATAGCACAGTAATTTGTTTTTAAACTTTTTTTTGGCACAATCACAAGAAACCATTGGATACTAGGTGGGAAACTTCTAAAAGATGTGTATGTATTGTTAACCTTTTATTAGCCATTTTATTATTAGAATAGTTCTATTTAAAACTTTTTGTGTTTAATTATGATCATCAAGTATTTCCCATGAGATATGTCTGAAGGTCGCCCTCATAGTGTAATTGCCCCATAGACCCTGATCTATGTGACAGGAAGCACAGTATTGATGACTTTTACACCAACTTCCCACAGTTTGAATTTACTGGTAATTGAAAAACGTCGTCACGATTCTCGATTCCACAGTTTCAGAAAAGTTTCGGTTGTTTATAAGGTGTAGTATGTGCACATTGGTATTGACTTGATTTTGCAATGGACCGACATAGTGCTGCTGACATCTTGAATCTAGAACAAGAAGAGAGTATAATTACCATGTGACTATGTAAATGCACACAAACTCGGCGCCACGCTCTACTCTTCCATTCTTCACTAACTAGTAAATATGTCACACGTTCAATTCATAGTTAGATAATGAGCCTCCGTATCATAATAACGCAACATGTAAAATAGCATGCGTGTGAAATGGTTCCGTAGTACGGGTACATAAGCTGAAACCTAGACCGTACGATGTGATTTATATGGCATTTGTTGCCAAGATTTATTTATTCATTCTGTTTTGTGACCAGAAATTTTGACAGTTTCTGTAATATTTCTGCTCAAATTTGAACTTTAAGATTACGCGTATGTCATTTGTTAATTTGCAGCAGTAGCTTGTGGTTTAATCTGTGGTCGCAGCTATACACTTATGCGTGAGCCTTCCATGCATAGTTATTCTTTCTTCTGTTTGTGTATGACCAAGTAGAAGAATGTGTGAGAACAGATGGGTACAGCTATGTATGACTTTGTATAATGTAAGAATAGTTAAGAAAGTGTAAGGATGTGTAAGAATGATCAACTATGTACAAGTACTGGATGTACAAATTTATACCAGAATGTAGAACAATGTATTGTCATGTATGGAAAAACTTTTAAGTCCAAAACTTCCAGCCTAACTTACAGTTGAATGCTGGAAGAGAGTAAGGCATCAGTAGAACTATGTAGAAATATGTACGACACTGTTTAGACACATTAGAAGTAGGTAGAAAAATGATAAAGAATGCACAAATAAACCACGTATGAGTGTATATATTATATATGTACATACATTTAGGTGTGACCACAGCTACAAACTCATAACAATTACATGTTAGTCATGAGTGTGATCAATCCTTGAGGGGAAGTGTTGTTGATGATCACGATCACTGAGTTCCTAGGAGATGGCCAACTATTGGAGCTCGACTTGTAGTTGTTCATCTCCATGTAAACATTGGGACTCCGTGATTGTGGTGATGATGTTGCAACTCCTTTCATAATCATGTTCACATATAGCTAGATAAATGTAGTAGCAATGTGTGTAAAAGGCACAAGTCAACTAAATGAATATTCTTACCTACATGTATACTCTTGGTGTAGACGACCAGTTTGTGGCTGTTTCGCAGTTTTTCAAATAGGAAATTGTAGGGTTCTTTGCATGCAGCTATAATACTAATGTCACTTAACAAGTTTCAAACAAATAGTGTATTTTCTAGCTTAGAGGCACACATTACTTCACTCTATTGGTAATTTCATATGATATCACCACAATCTGTAATTGCTTGTTTTTCAATAGCAAATAACACATTTTGCCATAAACTAAAGAAATTTAATGCCCCAAAGGCACGTTACAAGATACTATAAGACAAAATGTATAGAACCTTTGGTTGCTTTTGTTCTTTAATGGTGTTCATAAAATTGAAGATGCATTCTAATTATCTAGTAAATTGAATTGGAAATATAATTGTTCTATAATTGAACTATGTGTAAAAATGCAAATCATCTATAGTGAATAGTAAAAATGCAACATGATAATTTATAGGATAATATTTTTAATATGAATAGCGCAATGAACATTTTCACTCTTTCATCTTATTCTGTTGATGTGTTGCAATGAACAATTCCACTGTTTTATCTCATTCTGTTGATCTTACACTTCAAAACAAAGGCTATCATATTTCTATTCATGTAGGAATAATAGTCTATAAGAATGGTGTTTGTATAGTAAATGTAGTATAGGTATTATACCCCCCCCCTAACCGCTCCCTCACCCCCCTCCACCATACTCACATTGCTGGGGCCCATGAATTATTCTATGAACTTGAAATAATAAATAGACCAATGATTATGTACAAAGATCATTCGTTAAAGTTTGCATACATATCTCATGACACCACGATGACATGCTAATTAGCGCACCGGCTCAGATTTCAACCGGTGTCATAAACTCACTTGCCTTTGACCACTTTGTTTGTGTCATGGTAACATCTTTGTCTGCATTGAATCATCTTATGTCAGGCAAAACTCTCGTCACACCATACATTGTCGTCGTCATTCATTAATTATGGAATTCATTATCATTATGTTTTTTGTCATTTTGATGGAGTTTTAGTCATATTTCTTGCAAAAGCTTGCAAATGATTTGGTCCTAAAAATCAACATGTGTTTGATTCATGTTGAAGTTACATGTAGATATTTTCATTCAGGAATCATCTCATCAGCTTGAAAATGGACTTCTTGATCTTCTCTACAATACATTTTCAAATGTTCAAAATATTTGTTTGTGTTTACCATATAATTGATCATACAAACTTTTGTTTTCATATACACCTTAGCTTTTTATCTACAATACGTAACCAGCTACAATAATGTTGAAAAAGGAAAGAAATTTGTGTTCACTCGTCTTATACAATGCACCTTGATTTACAAACAGGAAGTACTATAAGTCCTGGTTCACTTGTTTTCATATCAATGATAGTACATCAAACACAATGTGCCCATGTACGATTTATTACATAAACTTATAAGGCAGCGTTTTAGCATGTAACCACCATGTTATTGGGTGCCAGCTGGTGTTAGCAACTCAAAGGTTAACCATTGCGTGCTGTTACACCAACTTGCTACATTCTTATAGTTAACCTGTCAACTTACACCATAGATTTGTTACGATTTTTGCCTTTTTGGCTTCAAACTCATTTGTGGACAGTATTGTATCACAGGAGCAATTTATACAGAGATATGTTGCTGTTTGACTGATGCGAAGCCTAAATCTCGTAAGAGATTCTGAAGCTATTCGCTTCAGGTTTGTTTGAACAAGCAAAACAGCAATATATCTCTCTATAATTGCTCCTGTGTATTGTATGTCTGCAAATTTTCAACACATGATTGCTTAACCTGAATAATCATTGAATGATTTGAATGAGTTTGTGAAAATGAATAAAAGGGTAGAATTTTAGTTTCAGAGTTTTTTTTCATGCGTTTGTATATTATTGTGATGCATTGAAAGCAGAGACATACATATACATGGAAATGTTGGTCAAATATGTGTATCAATGTGTGCTCCATACAATACAAATCAGAGAAGTTGAGCATGAAAAGATATTCAAAGTAACCAATCATCTGATTTTTAGCTATGCTAAGTATTACGAACATAAAACTGTGTGTTGCATTTAAATGGCACACATTCTCATAACTTTGCCCCACTTTTCAATAGGTACCTTGTGAATCTCTGTGAAGCAGACTACATTTTATCTATACATGATCTGACCCTGAACACTTAGAATTTGATATAGATGACAGATTTCAACTTATGATAGAGAAATACATTGGTTATAAAGAGCAAACATGTAAGGGGCATTACATATTTATCAAGTGATTTTTATTAGCAAAATCAGGGTTGATCACTATCAGCGGTTCTGTGTATCAATCATGGCACATTTTCAGTTAAAGTGATTCGACATTATTTAAATGTAAAAGATCACTTTGAACTTATTCATCAATGCTTATTAAAGACAGTAATTTGGTGCATCACTTCCTTAAGTAAATGTATAGATCATAATAGTCCTTTCTTTTATGAAACCAAAATAATTATTTGTGTCTGATTGATTTCATCATGTTGAAATTATATATTTTCATTCAGGAATCATCTCATCTTCAGCTCTTTTAAATGAACTTGTTAATCTTCACCAGGGTACATTGTGAATCAAAGTACTGAAAGTACTGAAAACCAATCTTAAATAGAAAAACAAAATTAGAACATTGAAATATGACAAATTAAAACGTTTCAATGGTTGTCATAGTATCTCAATTCATGTAGGGGGAAGGCCCCAAACAAGGCTTAAATCTATTGGAAAATGCAAGAGAATTGGACATTGTTTACATTGCCATTTTGGATTGTGACGTCACATATTGATGCGCAGTTTGGGACAGTGGAGAAACAATTTAACAATCTGTTTTGTCGGAGAAACTTCAAACAATGAATTGTGCACTACATGTATATTGTGGAGTGCAGGTTTTTGAGAAGGCGGTTAAGTGGTCAACTTCGGGCACTGGTCTTGGCGACAATAGCCTAGGCAACTCTGTTTGCCCGGCTAAAAATCCACATTTCTAAATATATAGCATTTTAATAAAATGTGTACTTATATTCCAGGCCTTCCCAACATGTCCCTGAGCAGCAAGGATGAGCTGAGTGACTCAGGGGTCACCAGCGGGGAGGTCACCACGCCTCCAACCCCTAGCTCCACCACTCAGACCACCACCCCAGTGACCACCCCGTCCCCAGCAGGCAGTCAAGAGGGTATCACCTCAGGTGCGGACCAGCCACCCAGTGATGCCACGGATGCCTGGTGGAGTGTGGGGGAATACCTGGACGGACGGCAGGTCACACACCAGAGTGCAAAGTTTTCACTCACTGGTAGGTTTTAACGTATGTTATAAGAATAAGCTGGCATAGACATGAAAAAAAAAGCTTCAGATGCTTTTTAAAATTATCATCATTTTTCGTGAATATATTTAGTACAGCTTAAGAAAGGTTCTTATAATTGGCCATATTCATGTACAAAAACTGCAACTTTCTGAAGTACCACTTTTGTTGTTTTTTCATACCAATTACTAGTGAAGCATGTATTCTGTGTATTTCTAGGTAACCGAGTGTTTGGTCGCCAGAAAGAGGAAGTATGGGATCTCACAGACTCTCTAGCAGAGCTGTATGAAGTGAGTCAGAAGCTAGAAGCTGCTAGCACCCTGCATCTGGCTTCCAGCAGGAGCAAAAAACAGCAGCAGCAGAAACAGGTACATTTACTTATGGGCTTCAAGTGTGGGTAGATTTGTTCATAAAATATTTATTAGCCACACATTAATGGATGAGAAATAGAATATTGCTGATTCAAGTTTTTCTCTTACTTGGGAGCTTTCATGTTCATCATCGGCACTAAATCAGTTTAATTGATCATATGATAGAGCTGTAATAACTGGTAATAACTTTTAGGTTCTACAAGATATATGAGGTCTTACTGGGATAGCTGTTTTTCTATATGATGTAGAATAAAACCATTTAATCCATAATTTCTGCAATGGTGCTGGATAGACTTTCTCTTTTTACACTCTTCAATAAAGTCAATCTAAAATCAAAATACTCTTATAAACTGTATTCAGGAAAATACTTTCGTGACTCACATCTCACCTATGACTGCAGGTGGACATTGCTGACTGGTTGAACAAGGACCCGAGTCACGGTTTCATCCGTGTGTGGTCCAATGACGCCACCTCCCAGCTCGTGCCATGCTCACTAAGCACATCTGCTCACAACATCTGTCTCGTGCTCGACATTCCACTCAACTCACTTCACATGCAGCTCAATGGAGACATAATTCGCCGGTGACTAACTCGACGGTCATATGCTGGATAAAATATTTTAAATGCTACCTTGACGATATTCATGTAGTTAGTGTCTATCTGAAGATATTGGTTTCTGTCTGCGAAGAAACTTGCTTACAGCTAATTTCTTGGACTAGCAGTACTCATTTTCAAAACCAAACGACACCCTTTACCAGTTTAGTACTGTAGTCAGTACTTTAGTGCTTTTTAAGTGTATAAGCAGACATATATCTGTATCAATAAAGTTACTTTAATGATTTCTGGTCTCATTTCCAGTTTGGACCCATACGAGCACCCACTGGTCCTGCAAAATGAGTACCTGACCGGACTTGGCTACAGCGACATCAGGCGCATACAGACAGAGGGCACTCACGAGGAGCTCTCCTACCTCATCAAGTTCCACTCAGGTGGGTTTTGAGACAAGGCAGTCTCTTCTGCTTAATCTAGATCTAGTCAGTTTTGTATGAGACGAGAGTTTTCATTCATAATGTGCACCTCATCAACTGGCATTTAATTAAGTGCATGTTATGACAACGCAATGTTCCTTGGTCATGATTTCTACTCAGCTTTTTAGATTAAATCCAACCTCATAATCTCAATGTTATTTATCTTAGATTTTCTGTTATCTCAAGGTTGGGTTCATGTACCTTCAATCACATAATCCGTAGGAACAAATATCTGTTTGTGCTATCTCGAGCATTATACTTATATTACTACAGATTCAAGACGATGAATTTCTACTGTACAGTATATGTCAATTTATGTTTTGTATTACATGTATGAACGTTTGTCTATGTTATATATCAGGGAAGCCTGTGAATGACAGCACATTTTCACGAAACCAGCTACAGGCCTTTGTTGACGTGAAGAAGGGCAAAGTGATGTCACAATGGGCAAAAAAGCTGTGTGTGCTGTCAGGAACCAGGCTGCTAGTGTACAAAGGTAACCTAGCATTTCCAGCATTGTTCAATATAATTGCACTGGCTATGTCACAATGTCATGACAGTCTCTTACTTACAAATGCTCTTCATACATGTAGGTCTAGCTGAGAGATAGATGAACTGTTTTAAAAAACAATAACCATTGTTGACCCGATAAAAGATCTCAATAATTACACATGCTTCTCATAGTAACATCAATGTAATAATAGAGTAGACCTTCCAATCAAGATAAAAAGACCAATTTTCACAGTCGCAAGTCTTTATAAAGAGACCATTGTTGCTGTTGTCACTCCAGTTCTGTGGCAATATAATGTATATAACAGAATTAAAGTGATGTGCTCCTAGTTTTGCTCAGTGGCTGTTGTGAGCCTCCACAAAGAGGCGACTTCTCCATTAAGACAATTGAAGCCATCTCGTTGGAGGTCTGACTAGGGAGGTTCTGCTATACGTTTTCTTTAACAATAGTATATGGCCATTGCAGACAAGTCTAAGAAGGCGGAGTCGGCTACAGTATTTCAGCTGGCAAAGGGAGCTGTGGAGGAGGTGGATGTGAAGGGTCACGAGCATGTGCTGAAGGTCACGTCCACGCTCCACGGAGAAAAGACCATCCTTATGGCATTCGCAGACGCACAGACATTTAGCAAGTGGTACCGCAAGTTCAAAAAGGTACGATAATAATGGTGGGTCTTTATACAAATGTATAAGTATAAAGGGAGTTGGATTAGGATTTATTGATTGTAAATCCTAATACCAGTTTGTTTCGGATACTGTTCTTAGTAAAGATTGTTTCAATGCACGTATGATAATACTAGACATGTGATAGACAGGCTCTCATCACAGCTAACCTTAAATTTGTTATAGTCATAGTTGATACAGACTACGGTGTTTTTTTGTGTGTCACCATGTAATGACTGTAAAAATGAATGATAATAGCAGCGCATCATCTCAAATCTGAAGTAAGTAAAATTCTCCCGATAGCCAATATTGAAGATCACCAATGGACATCTATTTCATAATGTGCTTGAAGGGAAGGGAAACTAACGTCAAGATAACAAGGCTCTACTTTGTCTATCAGGCGACTGACAAGCTGCCCACGACGGCCGACCTGTCCAACTGCCACCTGGAGTTCTTGCCGGAGACAATCTTCATCAACGAGCAGCTGGCCATGCTCAACCTGCGGCACAACGTGCTACGGGAGCGCCCCCTCGAGGAGGACGTCTACACCATGGGCTGGCTCGACGACCTGCCGCGCTTCACACATCTACGCAGGTAAGGCTCATTTCTTGCTTGTTTTCTAGTGATTATGGTAGAACGTCTCTAGTTAGACCGTACAGAGATTCAATAGGGAGGTAGTCTCATCAGGAGATTTATGAAGTGTTGGAGTCTATTAGTAATTTCATGAAGTCTATAGTTTTGGAACCATGAGAAATTTCTTATTATGGAGGTGCTCTCTCTATAGAGGTGTTTTGAATTAGAGCTTATCTTGTAGCTTCTATGACAATGTGCATTTGAAAAGACAAACCCAGGCATATGAATAGAATGGCTGGCCTGGAAGACAGAGTTTGCATCTTGCTGGAAAAGAAGGCAAAGTAAGACCAAAGATAACTTAGGACACAGTCATGCAAAAAGGTCTAGCATGTCTAGAACATGGGTCAAAGAGATCCAAATGACCAAAAGTCTTGAAGAGGATGGTTGCATAGTTGACTGGGCAGCCAGGCCACTCTCTCTAAGTGAGGAATAATTAATGATCATAGTATTAATTCGATGGATTTATCACATTTTTGTGATTTTATTTTCCAGCCTAAACCTTGCCGACAATAACCTGGTCACATTTCCGCTCTCTCTGTGCAGTATAAAGACCTTGGTTGAGCTGAATCTTGCATCCAACAAGCTTGAGGAAATCCCACCAGACATTGCAGAACTCACAAAGTAAGTAAACTATACCCATGCAGAACTAGCTAGGTTACTCAAAATAGTGTAATACTATCATAACAATCAACTGCTTTGGACAATGTCAATTTTCAAACACATGCCAATGCCCCAGTTTGACAGTGATAGATACATATATATATGATAATGTTGATTTAACAATAGACCAGATGTGGTTCTCCTAAAATATGTGTATTTGAAAACTGCGAGGGGATAGTTGCGAAGAAGACTGGGCAGCTAGGCCACACCATTTGAATGAGGAATAAATTAGGCCTGTCCAAATAGCTAAAAAAATAGAATGTGAATGATTAATTGATTGATTGATTGATGGATTGTTTTATTGATTGATTAGTTGATTGCTTGCTTGATTGATAGATTTGGTTGATGGACTGATGGATTGCTTGCTTGCTTGATAAATTGCTTGATTTTTTTATTGATTGATCGATCAATTCGACACCAACACCGTAGCCACGTTATGACAAACAGTGTTTCGTTCCCTCAGCCTGCAGGCGCTGCACATCCACAACAACCACCTGTGGGACCTGCCGCCTGCACTCGCTGCACTCCGCCGACTCTTCATCCTCGTCCTCGCCTTCAACCGCTTCCCCGCCGTGCCCATGGTCGTCGCTCACATGACCGATGTCAGGGTGTCGGAGGTGAGTGTGGTATCAGTTCTTATTATGGAGGTGGTCTCTTTATAGAGGTGTTGTTAATTAGAGGTTTTAGACGTAGGCAACCGGCATCAGTGATTGTGGACATAACCCGTAACTACAGTGCCCCAGATAATCTTTGAATCATACTTGTCTACCAGACTAGTATTGCAAAAGCATTACCAGTCTTCCAAAAATATTACTCGTCCTACATGTTCTACACCTTATGGCTTTGATAAAGGCTGGTAGTCTTAAGGACGAGTAAGCTCAAATTCTTACTTGTCATGCTAGTTTGATACTAGTCTTCAATGCTAGCAGATTCATTTCCACCCTCTCTCAAAGATCTCTCGGTTAAACTGTAATATGTTCTAACTACCACAATACACATAGTTGAAGACATGTCTGTCTTCGGCTATATCAGTCACGTTAGAAGCATTCTTGCTAAAGAGATGTGTGAGAGAGAGGGTTGTAAAATGATAAGATGATAAATAAGAACCAAGTTGAACAATTTCCAGGTGGAGAACATCATCATGGCTGGTAACCAGATCTCCGAGCTGCCTCAGGATCTGCTCGCCAAGATGAAGTACGTCAAGAAGGTGGACTTCAGGATGAACAAGCTCACACTCCCACAAGGTAACAAATGCTGATCACAGGTGAGATGGTCGGACAGAGACATTACAGAATGAGTTGTGTCAAATACATGAGTAAATAAGTAACAGTAAAGTCTCCAGGCTCAGGGAAAAGTCAGGCCAGTCTACTGTGCCAGTATTATCAATGCCACCGTCAAAATATGTAAATATGGGAATGGGGAGGTTGTGGGGGTGGGTGGGGGGCGCACTCTCTTACACCCACAAATAATGTCAATATAGACTAGTTACCCCCCCCCCCCTTTGCAAAAGCAAAAAACCAGGATCTGCTAGTGATCTCATGCATTTCAGTTGAGGTTTCACGGCTGATACTCCTTGAGCACCTCACTCATCTAGACATCCGCGACAACAACATCTCTGACCTCGACCTCCGGGCTGTGCGCACTCTTGAGTACCTCAATGTGGAGCGCAACCATCTCACTGCACTGTTCATCAATGGTGCTCAACTCAAAACGCTGTTTGCTGCAAACAATGGTATGTACTGACATTTCACTTTTTAGTGATTACTATGTGCTTATGATAAGTTCATCAGGGTGAGAAGAATTTTTATTATATTTTGTAAGGATGTTTTGGAAATGCTTCAGCAACAATTATTTACATTTAAAGAATTTATTGGATACCAATAGAAACCAAAGTTAACCATTTTTGGCGAGACTTTCGTTGTTATCGCAACAACTTCACCGGGCCGAGTGCAAAATCTCAGAGGGTCACATGACCACCATGGTGGCGGCAGTCATGTGACAGCAGTGTCGAGTACACGGGGGGCAAGTCGTAGCCGGTGTCACGGTTCCAACCCGAGCCGACCCGAGCTGAACCGATGAAGTTGTTGCGATAACAACGAAAGTCTCGCCAAAAATGGTTAACTTTGGTTTCTATTGGTATCCAATAAATTCTTTAAATCATGAATAAAGAAACCCAGGATGAATCAAACATACATTCAATTATTTACATGTTTTGTAAAGATCAGTTGTTGTATTCTATCAAATCACATACATGCAGTAACATTTTTGGTTTTTTATCAGATACAACCCAATGTTTAAAACATCTATTACACCCAACAAATTATTTGACCCGTCACCTTCCAGAGATTGACCGTTTTGTCGTTAGCCCTAAACCAGAATGGCTGACCCAAATAGACATCTCACAGTGAGTAGAAGACTTGCACTTCCTTTCAACTTTCATTTAGCCTTTAACTGATATTATTAACTGATTAAGACCAACATTTGCATTTTCTAATTAAAACTGATTTACCTTAGAAATTCACTAACACGAAAGCGATTTGTGTTTATAATATGCTTTAAGCAACATGAAACTAACTTCGAAGTAACAGAACTTTCAAGATTAGCAATACCGATTGAACAAGATTTCACTGTATTGTGTTGTTTATATGAAATGTTGAGTGTAATAAGTATGGAAACTGCCTATCTGCCTGTCTGACGGGGAGTACGTGCTTGTTTTAGTAACTGCCTGCGTCGACTGCCTGAGTGGCTCAGTGACTGTTTCTTCCTGCAGAAGCTCAACTGCAGCCACAATCTGCTGACAGAACTCCCCACCAGGTTAGTCAGACTGCTACAAAATTTAACTACTGCTGAAATTTGATGTATCAACTCTTTCATTTAATCATATTTTTCTGATGAAATATGAAGCTATATTGAAAGAGCTTTTAACTCCATGCCACGTTTTTATCATCTGAGCTGGCTTTAGCTAAAATGTTACAATGTAGTTCAAAAGTAGGTTTTCATAAAATGATTGATGTGAATCTGTTTGTCGTGTTCCTTCCATTCAAACATTTATACATGCCACAGTAAGACGACAGTGAAAGTTATGAAATCGCCATCATTATTTGTCCTGTATAGCTAATGATGACGTAACATGTTTTGATAGCTACTTATACAAAAGCCTACATTTCTTCTCCTGGTTTCCCACGGTAGTTATGAACAATGGCCAGAAAGAATTTCTGATGCTAAACCTCACTCTCTCCCAATTACTCTTCAAATGTTGAATGTTGTTTAAGCAACCCCCCCCCCCCCAACAGTGTCATTTTGATGCTGTTCATTGTTTTATAACAGAAACATGAAGGTTTGCTTGAGGGATAATCCCAGGGGCATCCCAGCTCCATAAAGTTAGTTTTAAATTGACATTTGATAGTTATGAGTTTTGACATCAGTATCATGTTAGTTTGGGATGCCTCTGGTTATGCACACACAATGCAAAGGCAATGCAAAAGATCTTATTGATATAGTTGTTACAACCATTGACCAATTGCTAGTTAAATTTATCAAGCCAATCACCCTCCCTCTCCCTCCACACCTAGACTACTGGTGGATGGCAAGAAGCTGCGGCTCCTGCGCGCCGGCCACAACCACCTGGTGTCTCTGCCCGGCGAGGTGGACACGCTCGCGCTAGAGGAGCTGCACATAGAGCACAACCTGCTCAGCCGCCTACCAAACACCCTGCTGGCCAGGGCTAACAAGTGAGTTCTCTGTCTAGGCACCCTGCTGGCCAGGCCTAACAAGTGAGTTCTCAGTCTAGGCACCCTGCTGGCCAGGGCTAACAAGTGAGTACTCAGCCTAAACACCATGCTGGCCAGGGCTAACAAGTGAGTACTCAGTCTGAACACCATGCTGGCCAGGGCTAACAAGTGAGTACTCAGTTCCACTACCCTGCTCATCAAGCATATACTATGCCATCCAACAATCCAGATGCCCATGGGTTTTAACTTTGAAAAATTTCTTAATTTAGGGATGGGCACACGAATCTATAGCATTTGAATTTCACTAAAAATACTGGAAGTAGTGCCAATTCTATTGAGTCACTCTCCCCATCAGACTGCGCGTGCTGAATGCGACAATGAACCGGCTGGCCATGCTGCCCGGGCTACACGAGAACACGGACCTTAACAAGGTGCAGGAGCTGTACCTCACCAGCAACGCGCTAGGAGACTCGTGCATGGAGGTGATCGCTGGGTATCGCCGCCTCAAAGTGCTACACATTGCAGACAATGAGATACACAACCTCTATGATGCGTGAGTACTGCATTTTATATGGTAAACTCCGATAGAGTTGGATAATAGAATTGTAGTTGTATTAGCATCATGGTTGTTCAACGGTAGTGATTCTGTCTACGATATTTGAGCATATGTAGATACATGTACTTGTCACTTGTATGTACTATGTACTGAAATATGCCAAAAAATGTTCAATACTCATTCGATATTCGTATTTTTGCCCATATCATGTATTGTAATGTTTGGTGATGTCTGGATCTGAACCACTATGTTATCCGGAGCCCCATTTATGCAGATGCCTGATCAATGTCAGAATGCGTCCGGAAAAACGAACCTGTACTGTATGGTATGAAAAGCACGCCGATGACCCGCTGTGCATGTAAAGCCATCATAGCAGATAACAAAGAATTGCAAGTAAAGAATCCTCCGATGTCAATGATTTGCAACTAGTCTTAGATAAATGTATTTAAATTTATGTTGTAGAGACATGAAGAAGCTGGAGTTCCTGCAGGAGCTGAACATCTCCACCAATCAGCTGCGCGCGCTGCCCGCCGCCCTCGGCCACCTCAACAAGCTCGTCATCCTGCGCGCCCACTCCAACGTGCTGCAGAGTCTGCCGGACTTCAAACGCGCCAAGTCACTCAGGGTACCTTCATTGATTGGATTGCTTGTATTTACGTTTATAGCATTGCTTTTATAACATTATGTGTACTTCTCGGATTTTTGAATGCTTTATAGATCATGGCTTATGGTATTTAATGTTAATGATGTGCCTAAAATGACCACTAATGTTTTTACAAGAATTGGAAGATATAGGTATATATAATAGATGTCTAATGGTTCATGTAATGTTGAATTATCATGTCTTTTTAGGGGATGGTTTACATTACCCAGGAATTTTCTCATGTACATGTACCGTATATGTATTTTTACGTGAAATAGTGACAATATGATTCTGGTTGCTAAATGGAATCTGTATTTACTTTTAGGTGCTGGATGTTGGTCATAATCAGCTGCTGAATGTCTCGGTCACCAACCTGATGGCGTCGCAGATCAACCTGCTTGACATGTCGCTCAACACCGATCTAAAGGTCGACCCCAGAGAGTTCAGGACAATCAAGTAAAATGACCATTTATAAAAAAGCAAATTACATTTTTTTTGAAGTTAAGCTAATGTATTAGAACAAATTATTAACGGTAGTTCCTTGTGTAGCATACCAGTAAAAGCATACCATCTACTTGTGTTTTTAGACACAAGAAGGCCATCTGCCTGGTCGATCTGACCGGTCAGAACCGGCTCTTGCCAGGACTGGTTCAACGGCGCCAGCACCGGACCAGCAGCCGGCAGCGCACCAGCCAGCACCGCAGCAGCGGGGGCCCCCAGGAGACAGACTACGAAACAGACCCCAGTGCAGCATGGAAGGTCGGCTTCTCTGAGACAGCGGGCATGAGGAACAAGTGAGTGCTAGCATGCGTTATTCATGTTTTTGATTCAGTTATTTTGGTCACGACTGGTAAAATTGATGCAGAACTTTCTGTTTTCTTTTGTATGTTATGAGCTGATAGGGAGTATTCTTGTGTTTCATGACGAACTGTTTATTGTAAAGCAAAAACCAATGAAATAGAAAATGGGGAATGATTGACTAGTGAGTCTGCATATCATGATGTTTTTACTGGAATTGAAAGGATGAATTAGTAGGATTCTCACATCAGCCTGAAGTTTTATGTATTTGTGATGCATGATCACAAATCAGGCTAGTATATCAGTCCTTCATGCTACAACAACATAAACCAGAAATAACATCATGTGTTCTCGTGTATTTCTCAATGATTAATTCTTTTTAGATTGTGTATTGCAACTCTGAAGATTCTCAAATTCCGTAATGAAAATGAGGCTCTATTTGGAATGTTTGATGGTGGCCATAATGATGAAGTACCCAAGATACTGCTGGATTCAGTACCACAGATACTACAGGAAGAATTGTCACACTCTAGCACTCAAGACCAGTACATCAAATATGCCATGCTCACTGCACACAGGTATTGAAACTCATACAATGATATTGCATTGTTTTGAATGTAGCATCTTTTACAAAATTATGACCTAGCTAGCCCTTTAAAGTTTTTTGAGTGGGAGCTAGATGATTGAACTATCAAAGGACGATAATCATATGAGAGCTAATGAGTAAACAGCTAGTGAAAGGCATCAAAATGTTTGCCACAAGCAATGATCATGATTACACTGTGCGTTTTTGCTGTGAAGAATTGTTTGAAATTTTAATTGTCCAATGTCAATATACTGATGACATTTGTAGGAAGCTGAAGTCTGTGGGTCAGCACAAAGGCGGGTCAGCGCTACTGTGCCACATCTGCCGGCGCCATCGGGACTCCTCCGCTAATGTCAACGGCAGCAGTGGCAGGTGGGGGTCATGTTCAGAGAGACAATTATAAAATACAACTTGAACTATATTTTACTATGCCCTTCTAGCTTAACAGTTCTGAATATATTTACTTCAATACATAAATTATCAAAATCAGCTTTAATTTGAATTTTGTGACAGCTAGAATTTTTTGAGAATTTTCATAACAATGCTAGGGTAATCAATGCCAGATCTGTCCTAACTACTTGGAATCTAGGGTATTCTTAGGGATCAACTGAACCTGGACTGGGACTCCAAAATGTATAATCATATTACTACCAACAATGAGTAGTCTTCACCTAGTAAAACAATTAATATTCCTTAGGCCACCACAAACAATACTCCTCCACAAAGCAACTACTAACAAAAGTCTTAAACTGGAGCTGGACTCTAATATGCTATACCTCCGATTTCATGCATAAGAATATACATAGTGTATACTTCAATTTAGACCAGCTCTATAAAGAGACCACCTACAATAAGACAATTTTCTCAAATGACACACCCATAAAGAGATACGCATGAGCCTTCACACATAGACAACCTCTACTGAGACCATGTGTGGCCAGTCCCATAATTAGTCGGTCTTATATAAGAGGTTCTATTGTACACAACATAATATCTGTTATCCATTGGCAGCAATATCAAGGAGTACCGGTTGAACCTGGCTAACGTGGGTGACATTGAGATGGTGCTGTGCCGGCGCGGAGAGGCTGTGCTCCTCACGCGCAACTTCACCACGTGGGAGCAGCCGGACGAGTGTGAGCGCGTGTACCGCTCAGACGGCATCATCACCGAGGTGAGCAAGTGAGCTGCTCATAAGTGCTGATGAGTGTGGACTCACCGAGTTAATCTGTAACATTAAAGATTAAAGTGCGGTAAAACGTTGATATCTCAGTATTGTTATGCTCGAATTTTCTGTTATTCACGTGATGCTCTGAATATTACAGGACAGCAAGGTGAACGGAACCACCGTGAACACACGTCTGCTGGGCGTGACATATCTCTACCCACACGTGACCCCTGACCCCTACAGCACGGAGCTGTCGGTGGGAGAGGACGACGAGTTCATCATCATCGGCAACCGAGGGCTGTGGGGCTTCGTGCAGTACGACGAGGCTGTAGAGGAGGTGAGGGTTCTATTTATGTGGAGTTTTGATAGTTTGAATATGGTACCAAATTTGGGCATTTTATTTCAGACTTACATGGAGAGGACAGCCAGATGATTAGTTATATTATGCAATATTTGGTGCTTTATGGTCATGTGTCCGAGTTACAGTGTTGTCTTTGTGATATTTTCCTAATTTAAATCTGTGTAGTATTGTGTTAAATATCATTGTTTTGTGATTTGTTTTCGTGTAATAGACCCATGCATATTTTGCATAGATTAAGAATCTCAATGAAATACGATCCTACCATGTACATTAAACCATCAGATTTCCTTGTTTCCATCGTCTACCCATACAGTATGGCCATACCCACCAACAATATCTTATTCAAATCTGACAATCGTACACAATCAAACCATCAATATAAATTGCAGCACATCCAAAATGAAACAGAAGACTACAAGTATTCATTCTTCCCAAGAACAATTCCTCAGTGGAATCCGCTCCCAGGTGAGGCTGTCATGCTACCTACCCCATTGCAGGGTCCATACACCATGACATGGACCTGCCAGTCCATAACTAGTGTGATGTCACTTCCGAGTGATATCCAAGCTGGAGTTTGCGGAAAAATGTACAGATACAGATACAATTGTTCTTCAGATCTACGAGATTGGGAACCCAGTGGTGGCAGCCAAGAAGCTGCAAGACCTTGCACAGGGCTACGGCTCCAAGGAGAACATTGGGGTGCTCGTGGTGCGCTTCAACACGGACCAGGGGCCTTCACTAGCACGACTCAGGCAGCACAAGTAAGCTGAATACATGCTGTATTCGTTCTATAAGAGCACAGTGCGCTTACAAAAAACAAATTTTGAGCAAAAACAAATGTCGTATGTTAGTAATAAGCACACATTGACAATTTTTCTACTACTGATTAGGCAAACTTTGCTAGCTGGCATCAAACAGCACGCTAAGTGAGCTACAAACTAGTTCTCCTATTTATTATGACTCAAAGGTACTTGGCTTACACTGCACAAGAGAGTAATTAATATGATGCTTTTTATAAATGAACTTATAAGTGAAAATAAATATTACAATGATATATTAACAGAACAAATGTTTCTAAGGATCTCATCATACTATTGACACAACTGTTCATGGATGCATATGAAGACTCATGAAAAGCCTCTGTAGATTTCACTCTTAAACAGCTCGTGCATGTTTCCAATCAAATTTGATGAGCTTTGTTGACGGGCCTGATGCACAGATTGTTTCATCTGTTTATATGATTGACCCAATTTTTAAAATGCTCAAAATCTATTAAACCCTTCACATATTTCAGGTCAATGTCCATAGATGACGTGGAGGCAGCTGCGCAATATGAGGCTGAGCGGCGCAAACGTCTCGCCGCGCAGAAACTGAAGCTCGAGGCTAGCAGCCAGCCTCCATCAGCGTCAGCACCAGCGCCAGTCAAAACGAGAATGTTCCGGTCAGAGCAGCGCCGGCCGCAGATGGAGCAGATCGTTGAGCACAAAGGTAGGACCGGAGAAAGGAGGCGTTTTAAAAATA
Organism: Streblospio benedicti; assembly: GCA_019095985.1. Classification (NCBI taxonomy): domain Eukaryota; kingdom Metazoa; phylum Annelida; class Polychaeta; order Spionida; family Spionidae; genus Streblospio; species Streblospio benedicti. The sequence continues at coordinate 21,541,513 of CM032661.1, forward strand.
AGTACTGCAGTGTGCTGTATTAGTAGACCCTTGTAAGCTCGATATTACTTATCTCAAATTTTCTGTTATCTTGAGGTTAGTTTCATTTCACTGTAACTAAATTATAAGGATATCAGTTGGTTGTGTTGAATATTGGCTATTACAAGCATTTTACTGTTCTCCCTACAGCTTCGAGATAACGAATTTTTGGTTTACATAGTGAGATTAGTCTAAGTTGAAACAGCAAATTAGTTGCTGATGTGGGCAAAGGAACCATGACGAATGGAGGAGTGCACACAGAGGTGTTAAGAATAACCATAAATCACCAAAATTAATACATTCTCATAGGTACCACAGCCTCTATGTGATGTAGCAACTAAGGATCATTATGTATATCAATTTAATGCAATAGCATTACATGGCCTCCCTCTCTCCCCACAGATTCTGTGGAGGGTTTGACAAGTGGTGAGGAGTCAATGGACGTGGACAGTTCCCCGGGCCCGGGACGCGCTGTCTCCTCCGCTGTGGACAGCTCATCTCCCGCTGTGGACAGTTCCTCAGCTAGTGGTGTTGAGGGCGCAGCATCACCAGATGCATTTGTCAGCCAAGAGATTAACATTGAGGGCTCACCTGCACTGAGGGCAAAACGCTCACCACGGTAAGACATTTTTTGTTTAGGACATGCTTTTTTGTTTACAAGGATCTATTTTATTTATATTATAAATCATGGCTATATTTTCAATCTTACTATCGGTAGTTATATTACAATTATATTATGGTGTAATATAAAATGAATTGTGTATAATATTTTATGTTACATTCTCATGTTTCATATTACCTCAAGTGGAGTTTATTGGCAACAAAATAAAATTGTCTTTTGATATTGTTTCCTATGTTCATTTTATATGCCTACATGTATAAGATTTTTCCTGGTTTCAAAACTATAGTATGAGAATTGCAGGTCTATTATTTAAAAAAAAGTGTTGACATATTCATGTTTATACCTTTTATCAGCAAAGTCTAATTATGATTAACATTAGAATGCCAAAGGTGTCAAGATGCCATCAGTATCAATATAAATTTCATATTTTATTAATCTTGTTCTTGATTTTGTTATTGCAGCTCTCCAATGAAAACTCCACATCAGGGCGCGACATCTCGAGAAATTTCACCTGACCTCAAGTCACCACTGCCGGACCTCCGACCTTTGCCCAAGCAGCGCTTCCGAAAAAAGAACGTGGCAACCGAATGGGAGGGAATACTGCAAAAACGGCTCACGGAGGATGTCAAGTCAAAGGTAAGACTGAGTCACCTGTTAGGCCCACGTGTGAACCATGACAGAGAGAGGGACCTACCAGCTACACTTCTCCAGTCAATCCCCTTTGATCATCTTGATCAGAAGCGGGAAACCTGAGCACAAAGTCATTACTGCTGATGAGCTATCATGTATTAAAAGTCCATTAAGGACATTTGTTTTGAACTATGTAGATTCATATGGTCATGGGTTTGAATCCCACCAAATACAATTTTATGTAGTCCTACCTGGTTTGGAGTTTTAGGTCTTATCAGTTATCACTTAATTACATATAAAAGAATTCGAGTTTTGCTGCATGAGGGTTGGTGTAAAAAGAATTATCTGATGCCACATTCTTTTAATAACCAGAGAACAGATTTATTTG
>CM032661.1:21543270-21570197 GCA_019095985.1 Streblospio benedicti
TGACCACTTTCGCTCCCCTGGAGTGACTGCCAGTGCAGGCAATGTGAGGGAGTCAGGTGTGACCGATGGTGATGATGATGCAGAGGTCACCATTGTGGAGATTGCAAGGTTGTGATGAGTGACCAGTGAATGACCATTGAGTGACTGAAAGGCGACTGCATTTGGAAATTGACCAAGTGCCCACTTTCAGATGGTCAGCATCATTTGTGATATTTGTGATGTGAAAAATGTTTGCCTCATGATACTTATGGAGGCAAATGTTGTGATAATGAGATTTATTCCTTTCACTTTCGTAGTTCTTGGACAGCAACCTGTATTTCAGTATCAGACCTTCTGTTGGCTGAAGTTGCTGTCAGGGTTGGCTTGTACGTACTGGAAAACAATATGTTCATGTATTCCCAGGAAAATAAATGCCATTCCCGACATTCCCAATAAATATCTAGCATGTGCTCATAAACTGTTAACGTTATGTGTGTTGCCTATATTTGATGGGCTTTGACAGTACAATTTTTTCTAATATGCGTAATGCGTTGCTTGAAACAGTGCCTACCAGATGTAAATAAAAAAGGATAAAGTTAATATGTCAGACTGATGTTGGACGCAATGCTAAACATGTTTTGTAGCAAGCTTGAATGTGGGTTTGTGGACTGTTATTGTTATGGATGTTGAATGATCATGGTGTGACTTACTAATACTTAGAGCCCAATCACGTTTGTATGGCTATGTATTATAGATACGCAAACCTGATGTGATGTGAATGTACACCCTCTAAAAGAAGATAAGCCATGACAACATTTGAAATAACTGCTTGTATTTATAAGCATTTAGTTGCTGTAGTTAGATGTTTGAAATACGTTAGTGCATAAAATGTGCAGCTGACACATTAACAAGTTCTAAATGTATTACATGTATATGTTATTGCAGAATTATTTCTTGACTAAGCCCACATTGTAGTTATTTACATGTTAAAATGTATCTCCCTTCTTATAATGTGCAACTTCTGTGATATTAATAGATACAAGATCCCACCTTCCAAATACATTTATACCCCCACCTGCCAATCCTCATGTAATAAACATGTTGGCAAAATTATTGCATATCTTGGTTGATATTTTTATTGTGAATGCTGTTTTTTGAGTGTAAGCTGACCTACAAATTCTTAAACTTGTAAATGTTTTGAATCTCAGAGGTGAATTTGTGTTTACACAGTAATATATCATTGTGAGCATAATCAAAGGTTTGAGTTTATAAATACATGCCTAATGTAGATGCTAATGTGATGATGATGCAAATATACATACATACTGTTCATATTGTGTTCGGAGTGTCATACATGTACAAACAAATTTGTACTAATAATTACAATTACACATTTAAAAAGTAGCTTAGAGGTTGGGATATTAGAACAGCTTTTGAGAATGTGATTACTGTACCTTAATATATCCATTTATTTTTATACATATACAAATCTTTAATGCATGTTATCTATTTTGTTATAAATTATATTTATTACCTGCTTGATTTTGTTGAGACTTACATGTATGACTGTAAAATGTTTGTCATGCTGGTGATATTAGTAGTTGTTTGTATAATATAATTAACACTGGCCTATTGAGCCATGCGCACATGAGAACACATTAAAACGCACACAGTTGGATCTGCATAAATTGAATTTGTAGGGAAGTAATGAAAAATTCAAATTATGAGATGTTTCAAGTTATTGGAGTGATTAATTATGCAAATTAAAGCTATCAGAGTTTCAGATATAGAAGTTCTACTGCATATTGTAAATGCGGCATGATCTGCTTAACATTGAACTGATGCAGCATAATGAACTGATCCCCTGCTTCAAAACTATGGAGTAATCTACAATTGTAAAGCAATTTTTCTCAATTATTATTAACTCTTATATTAGAACGTGATGTGTGACAAGAGATTTCAAATTGAAGGCAGCATTCCAGGATCTGAACAATGCATTTATAATGAGTGGAATTGTAATTTTTATTAGATGGTGTGTTTGATCTAACTCATAAAAGTTGCAATGTGGAAAGGTTTCTTTCAGCGTTTAGCGAGGTCATGCAGACATCCGTAATTGGACTGCGGTCATCATGCATGGACAATCCGCTTTATGGTTGCTGTGGTCGCAGGGCAGATGCGGTCAAAATCTTGCGGTCATAGTGCAAATGAACTGTTTCGTAAGCAGATCACATTGAACATTGCTTACCATACTACGCTGATATGTCACTGGAGACAGGTGGTCAATATGCACAGGTTACTCCTACTTCTACAATTCAACTTCAACGAAAGTCAAATTTTATTCTCAATTATAATGCATGTAGATATGATTGTATTTGAAATAGATGTATTTGTTGTTGTTGAGGAAAATGTGTAGACCTATTTTAAGGAAAAACAATTTACATCTACACTAGACTGACACTTGTGTTTGTGTTGAAACGTATTTGAAAAAGACTATCAGTCGAAGTGTGCATTCATTTTGTTATATGTACATGTTTATTCATTATTTAATGTTCCAGAACTATGCCTGCTCAATGACTTGTGATATAAATGCAAATAAAACAAAATGTAACACTAATTTCTTAATATTGTAGATCTATATATTGTCAATTGCTTACACTATACAGTTTCCATTAGACCATTCAAATGTTATTTGTAAAACCTGATTAAAAGTACCATCCAAAAATAAATTCTATCCTAGTAACGGGCCTACCCCATAAAATCAAATTGCATTAACTTAACGCATTTCATTTAACAAAAAAGCAACAACACATGTCAATATTACATTTATTTGATCTTTTTAAACAAATAAAACATTGCTTCTTTTTTCAACTTAAAAGAGCGTCTTGCTTTGGGTTTATTCATACTTTCTTCCACTTGCTCAGGCGATATGGGTTTGCCACTAGTAGTCATAAAATGTCCTTCCAGGGCATCTGAATTCATCGATAGGCCACCACTTTTATCATCACATACACCAACAAGTTGTAGATTAGTATTCGTAAATGCACTGCGAGCATCAAAGTGAGCATCAGAAACTAATACATGACCACCAACTTTAACATACTTTTCACAGTGCTTCGTAAGAAATCCTGCACAAGCAGAAATCATCAAATCAAATGAATTAAGTGCTGTCAAAGAAGCAGTTTCAAAGTTTTGGCATGAAAACTGAACCTTTGCAGTCGACGTATATTCCTTATTTTCATCCACCCAAGTCAAAATTGCTTGATCTTCAAAGACTCTTTGCAATTTCTTATTAATGTCTACATATAGAACATCAGGAAATAGCAATGATGCAGTAATGTGTTTGTCAGAACCAGGGTAAATAACGGTCTTGGCATTAGTATACAGCCTTACCGCTCTAAACGTAGGTATGTGCCAATCATCAGTACCTTTGTACACTTTTAAGAACCAGCTTAAAGATGGAGATTGCTGCTTTTTGTTCCATTCATCAACTTTATTAGCTTTTGTCACATCCTTGGTGTCATCTAATTTACATTTCTTGGACTCTGTAGATGAGCCACTAGATGTAGCTTGTTTTGCTAAACGCTTCGATGTTCTCTTCATATTGTCTGAAATAAAACAGAAATAATATACATTGTATTAATAAATGAAGATAATACTCCATTTATAATTCAAAATCATGGCAACCTAGCAAGGTGGGTGGGTTGTAAGGGGTAAAAAACTAAAAACATCCTATACTACTATTTTTTTGTTTTCTTTCACACATTTTTTTTGACTTTTTCCGCAAAACTTTCAGCTCTTTTTTTAACACATCCCACTTCCTTTAAAACACGACCAACTAGAGCTGCACCATGTTTCAATATGCAACAATCAAGTTTGGAATGAGTTTGCTCAACATTTATCACCAGCTCTGAACATTTCTATACCTTTTCCACAAGAACAAGTGAATCAAATTCGATCAACAGATAATCCTGTTCAAAATTGAGTGACAACTCTCAGTGTAGTATAGGATTGAATACACAAATACACTGTAGTTAAATGTTAACTCACAGTGGTAGCATGAGTCAGAGTGCTTTGATAATTACATAGACCCTTTGAAGCTTGACCATGATTAATCCAAGAGATCAACCTGTCCACGAATGGATTGTTAATTATAGTAAAACTAAATAGCCATGCAACGTCTGAAGGTATAGCATTTTTAGTCTGTCTGATAGTCTGTTTACTGTGGCTGCTGATTCAAAATAGAACACTGTAGGAGATCTTGTACAATAGAATTGAAAGTCAAACCATGTGCATAAATAAACTTACCGGTATCAATGTTTATGGTTGACTGTGTCCATAAATATCATGAGCACTTGCATCATACTAGGCTTATACAGTGAGACCTACAATAAATGATTCTTTCTTTTCTACTAGAATGTTTACATATATAAACCTTCTAGTAGAAAAGAAAGAATCATTTATTGTAGGACTCACTGTATAAGTCTTGTATGATGCAAGTGCTCATGATAAATATCACCATGATATTTCACGATATGTCATGATATGTTGACCAGGACCCAAACCCCCTGGTACGTGTCGGGGAGGGGGTGGGGTTGACCCACAGTCCTGAAAATTATTGGATTGGCCACTGTATTATTTTTAATTTATTTTGATTTGATATTATGTATTCATAACACAATATGTTAAAATGCACATTACAACAAATTAATAATAAATAGAATCTAGAAAAGACAACCAAAACATGCAAAAAAAGAAAAAAACTTGCATAATATTTTTCATACTGATCACAGGTGAACAAAAATATTGGAGAAATACTGATATTACTGACAATTGACACAAATAATTGTGCATAAACATCAAAAATTACAAAAAGGGTAACAATCTCTTTCATATCATATATGGTCGGAAGCTATGGACAGTAATTCAGTATATATACTGTACTGGTATTACCTGCATTAGCATACTGTTTGAAGGTCCATCAATATTTAGACCTTGCAATGTAGGGGGTTGGGGTGGAGAAGAACGAAGTGAGATGTAAGGAAAAAGGCTGACAATTTGTGGAATATGTGAAAAATGGCCGAAAAATAGGGGACGTAGGAAATGAGAAAAAAAGAAGAAGAAAAAAAGAACAGGATATGGGATTTCTTGATACTCTACAACTCTGCAGGCATTTGTTGGTAATTAGGTAGACTGTCATGATAGCATAATGGAAACAATAACATTTAAATAAGTAGTTTGCATTGTGCGTCCAGTTATGCCGCTTATATCATTATATAGTCTAAATGCAGTCAAAATCTCCCAATTTCTGCATCCAGATGATGTTAGATGGCAAACAACTAAATGCCAATACACGGCGTAGGCAGATCCAGGGGATTGTATGTGTTAGTGAGCATTAACCAAGGTACAGCCTTTTGCAGAGAAAACATTACTTTTAAAACATTACTTTTAAACCATCGCCAATACTCTATTCTGATTGGTTCAATAGCGTGCTTAATTGTACGATTGACTGCAAGCTACCGTTATTTACTGCGCGCGCGGAGATCACAGTCTATCAAAACTGACGTCACATGGTCAAACTAGCCATTGTCAAGGCCCAAGAATATAATTTAAAGAGATTATTGAAATTTGGGATAATTGCACTCAGAAACAGTACAAGTCTAAATGTCTCAGCTTTGCGGATGATATTCTATGATATTTAAACATCAGTCTATTAGATTCAGTCTAACATATGCAAATCATGTACAGTGAAAGGAGTTGTATTCAGTATGGGTGTTTTAACATGAAGAAAACTAAATAGGAATAACTTAATATCAAATATCATGGCCTTTAGTAAGGCTAGGTCAAACAAGCAATGAGACCGTTATGATATGATTTTTTAAAAATAAAAACGAAGCAGACACTTTTTTTTAGTGTGCATTTAATTTCGTGATAGAATGGTATTTGACCACTTGATTGTAGCGATGATCGTAAAATGACCATGCTGATGCTTAATTGCCACTCACTTCGTCCTTGTCAATCGCGCAGCATGCTAAATTTTACAATTGACACTCCAATATTATGGTCAAATCCTACAATTTTGTATGCAGACGTGTGATTTACCCGAACGAAGTGTAGGTAAATCAAACGTGCTGCATGCAAAATTTACCAATCGGGGTGGGGTTGGGGTTGGGGTTGGGGTTGTCGGGGCGGGGGTGGGGTGGGGTGGGGTAGGGTGGGGGTGGGGGCAGGGGGTGTGTCACACCATTGCGATTAGTACGGACTTGCCTCGAAACCGGACGTGCCTCGAAACTGGGTGATTTTTCCCCCCATCTTTTGGTATATTGTTGGCTGTCTTTTTTTTACATTTTCGGTATATTCTGAGTGTCTTTTTTCACATTTTTAGTATATTTATCAGGATAAAAAAATATTGATATTCATTATATTCATTCTTGATATCTACATGTACTAGAATCTGAGTTTGATATATTGGTGTGTCACCTTTTTCTCGGATATTGGTATATTGGTGGGTCACATTTTCTCAGATATGGGTATATTGTGGGTCAGATTTTCTCAAAAATAGGTATATTGATGGATGCCGTTTTCAACCTGCGTCCGTACCAATTTTCTGACCAAGACATCCCCCCCCCCCTCCCGAGCCTAGTATATGTTCATTCACACCACGAAAAATCTAACTACACAAATGAAAATCAGTATGGGGGGGGGGCTATTGCAGGGACTGCTGTGGGACTGTCGTAGAATTGTCGTAAGATCAACATCAAAAGTGTCATGGTGGTTAACAAAATTGTTGCAATTAAAAAAGAAAACCCTTACACATGTCAATGTGATATGCTTTCTATTCGTGATCTAAGTATTCTGCTCTCACCAATTTACAATTTACAATATTACAATTCACACCAGGACATTGGCACACTTATTGATCATCAAATGACTATTTTTCAAATACTTTCACGGGCAGCATATTCAGTGCACAATGCTTATCACTTACACAATCACCACTCTGAGTATAATATGTATAGTATAGTATAGTATAGTATAGTATAGTATAGTATAGTATGTAGATGAGACAATTTGCTTGACATCTGATACTCAGAGTGACAATCACTCACTCACATTTTCAACCCAACGACTATTTAGCGTGTAAGTGCCAAGGAGGGGTGTGCAACTATTTAGGTATTTGCTCAACACCCACAACCATTCATGCCGAGAATCGAGCCCACAAGTCCAAATTCCTATCCACTCGGCCATAGAAGCACACAATTAGTATATGTTCAGTCATGCACATGGAAATCAATGTGAACAATAGATGGGTGCGGGACTTGTACGGGACTGCTGCAGGACTGTTTCGGGATGAATATCAAAGTGTTATGGGAGCTGGATAGGAGTCGACACAATAACTGAGGGAGCGAGGCGGGAATGGACAGAATTTATAAAAGCATTACAGGATTTGACGGGCATTATTTTTACAGCGCCGAACAATTGCTCCTAACAATGGTCAACACGTCTAACAATTTCAATAGCTCCTTTACAGTGAAATGGTGAAGCAAAGAAAATGTTAAAAGTGTACCGGGTTACTTGGCAATACTTGCCCTATAATTAAAGAGCTATATCTGGACATGAAAGAGCACATTTTGAGTCACTCAGATCCAACCCAAGTGAGCACGTTGACGTATCACGTGGTAGCATGTATCAGTGACGTCAGAAAGTGTCCCACTTATTGTAGATTACCTACTGATTGAAAGCAAATTTAGTATGAGCACATGGTTACCTCTTCAGCCTGATTATGCATGGCTTATATTTAAATGTGCGCGTGAGTTGGATCTAATCTAGAATTACAATCTTCAATCTATGTATTAGACATAAGAAATTTTCAAGTAGTCTAGCATATAATAGCTTGCAATTGTTTTCTATCTTTACTTGGCCGGTATAGTACTAGCTAGTGCAAAAATAGGACACGCATCTGCCCACCTCCCTCAAATAAAGCGGTCGAATTACCATGTTATGAACACTAGTCACCAGGTCAAACAGTATAACACATTTAACGAGTAAAGTTCTTGTTTAATGTAACGCTCAAATCACTCAAAACAGTGTAGTTGTTTGTGGGAATTATCGTAGAACCTCTCTTTTAGGACCGCCCGAGGGCTTGCCTCGAGTGGTCTCAATTGAGAAGTGTTTTTCTTTTGGGGGTTTACAACAGTCTCTCTGTGAAGATGTGAGACCATGGATTATATAGAGGCGTTCTCGTTAAAGAGGTGATCTTAATTGGAAGTTCCACTGTACACTGTCTTGCATTCTGAGACACGGTTAACTACATACATATTAATTTTCTGGTGTCAAGCTGGCCTTTCAAGGTACTATTAACGAATGACATACGTTTGCCATAAACAGCCACTAAAGCGACCTTGTGCAAACAAGGAGTGATAATGACCTCGTAAATAGACTGTATGTCACCTCGGTGTGAGGTGCCGGGAATTATGGGAGAATCTCAACTACTAATGACGATTACGGTATGCTCTATTCTCTAAAACGGTATACTAAGTCAAGAGAGACCTTTGGTTTAGACAGAACAACATTCGCTATTCTCTTGAACGCGAATTGGAAAGTGTCTCAGTGCCCAATTAAGGTTTAGTAGGGCCCTCGTGTGTGTGTGTGTGCGTGTGTGTGTGCATAGGTGCTATGGGACATCTGAAAAACTGTATAATGTACAGTTGTAACTATTCAGCACATTTGTTTCTCTGGAACAACAAATATGTAGGACCAACGCAGCGGCACCTCTGATTTGGTTCTTCCAAATAAAAAAGACACTTACAAATTTTGTCAAAATGTGGGGACTCCTTCCTATATGGTGTCATTATGGATCATATCGACCGAAATATCACAATATCAATTGGGATAATGCGACGATACAAGATATGAAGAGACTAACTAATAGAACAAGAGCTCTTCAGGAGACGAAAAAGATACGGATGCACACGGTCATGGATAGAGATGATGGGGCCTACCATCTCTCCATTTGCAACATGAGAAGTGGCAAAGAGAAACCTGCTACGACTTGCTTCTGCACCCCCCACCCCACCCCTGGATCTGCCTATGCGGTGCACTCTCATAAACTGACAACGAAAATTTCTTATGTCTAATACATAGATTGTAGACTGTAATTCTAGATTAGATCCAACTCACGCGTACATATGCGCAGATATATTTTGAGAATGACTACAGTGGTTGAAATGGTCAAAGTAAGTAAAATTTGCGTTGTGCAAGATTGAAAAGGTATGTGTTTGTTAAAAAATCGCCATCTGACATTTAAAAGGTATCTAATTTGTATCATGTATCTAGTAGAGGATATTGTCACAATGTCCAATTTTTCTGAATCTTTCATTTTAAAAAATAATTTTAAGTGGTGCACATGGTGTGTGCATTTACGGACCTTAACTTATATGGTCAAAATGTCATATTGACGCCATGGTTGTAAAAAAGTATAAAGTTAATAAGTCTATGAACTTTGCAAAATAAATAGCAAACACCGCTCTGTACAAATGACAAGCAATTAGACAATGTCTTATTTCAAAATATCAAGCTCTAACTAATCAGCTTTACGGCGAAGATTGTTTATTCAGCCACCGGTGACACTTAGAATAAGGGGTTTTGCAGGGAATGATCAGCACGCATGCAGATGGCCCAAATAGGCTTGAGTTTTGCCAATCTGATAATGTATATGAAGCAAAATAACTAGCTAGATCATAAGTCCCCAAAAAGCACAGCATCGCTAATGTAAATGTGAATGTAAATGTAAATGTGCTTATTTACAGTCGCAATTCACAGTTTGTCTTGATCTAGCGACTTTACATCTACACCAGATCCTAGGCATTTGTCAAAGTTTATCTTTCTCAACTTCTCGGGGACTTACGGCAACTGTAGCGCAGACATGCTGATCACTCACATTAACGTTCATTCGCCTGACCTGTACCTAGCGAACGTGCAGGTGCCACAGAGCAGTGTGTTACAGGCACGTTTACTGAACACCTACCGCCAGACCAGACCGGGAATCGAACCCAAGACCTTCTGGTCACTAGTCCAACTCCCTACACTATCCATTCGGCCACGGAAACACAAGACGCTAACCCAACGGTGACTCCATGTGTAATAAAAATGCATTGTGATATACGTAGGCACATGTTCATAGGCAAACATTGAACACAGGTGATGAGCACTAGTTATCTAAATCATGGACCCCAGCATCATGGGAGGATGTGTGTGGTATATACTACTATGATTTACGAGCAGAGTAGTACTAGTATATTCATATCATTTTATAGCTACCAGGACATAAAAAGACATTTTTAGCAATTATGTGTTGAGTGGTGGGGAATCTAGTTTTGTGAGGAAGGGTCGTAATTATATTTATTTAATAGTAGTCAAAACAACGACAGTTCTTTAAGTTCTTTATACCTGCTTTAATGTTCCAAATGACCAAAATGTTTTCAAAATATAACAAAATACCACACTCGTATGTTAGATTTGCAAACTCGTGGGTGGGTCTAATGTTAATGAAATTTGCACACTCGTGGGGAGGGGGCAAAAGTTCATAACACCGCCGTCTAAAAAACTTCTACCCCCCCCCCCCGCTCCTTAAATAATGACTTAGGGTACCCGTAACTACCCCGGAAACACGGGTAGGCCTACGCTACCCGAACTGAATCAATCAGTTACAGGGCTCTGTTGTGTACAGTTTGAACAAAACTTTGGTCATTAGCAAAACACTGTAGCCTATACAGGGACACTAATAAATAGATGCATATATATGCAGTCGGACACAATACATTGGCCTAAGGTAAAGTGCCGCAAATAACAATTATAGAAATCATTAGATAACTCAAACAAGACTTAGAAACATCAATGTAAGTGTCCAATATAAGTATGTATACACGATGGCCACATGTGTAGCAATTAATATATGTGTACAAATGACATGCAACGAAATACAAAATAAACTTTTACTGTCAAAATATTGACATCTGCGATCATTATGAACATATGAGTGAAACAATAGACTTTAAAAATAAATAGAATATGCTTTATACTTGGAATAAAAGTTGTTAACAAAAAATAGCGCAATGAAATGGTTGAAATGGCTGACACAATCCAACAACAAATCCAAATAACTTATATATTGATATCTAACTATTATACAATCTTCTATTCACCCATGGAGAGACTACCCTCAAGTACTCTAAATAGAAAGGTGGTTTCTTTAGAGAGGTTTCTTTTAAGTAAGGTTGGGACCACCAATGATTATGTTTTATTTTATAGATGATGTCTGTATAGAGGCAGTCTTATAAAGCCTTTGCTATATCGTATTATTCTTGTAAAACATAATTTGTCAATATGCCATGCCCGACCCCCTGACATGATAATTACAACATACATTAGTGACTACATCCCAGCAAAAAAGGATGGCGTGCAAAACTAACATGAAGATTATGTAGAAGTTATTCAAAGTGGTTCATTTCTCTCTATCCGCAGTCGGAACCTAGCTAATTCATAGGGTAACGGCTCCAGATGACAGAGTCTCCCTCTGAGATAAAATGTGGATTCTCAGACGGTGAAGTGATCACACATTCTCCGTGGGGTCTCCAGAAGTACAGCACGCAACCCGGGGTCTCGAGACAGAGCTGTGAGCACGTAAACTGGTCGGTATTGGAGTGGAGTGTCTGGTCCAGATAGCCATACATGGTTAGTGCCATGTTATTGGCATCTGGCGCAAAAATACTGGATCTTGACATCGGATCTTGATGGGTACAAGATGATTTCAACTGGAATATAGGGAAATATGCTGTATTAAAACCCATGTATTTACACTATGTAACGTGTTAGTATCTTTCGACATCAGCATTGTGATTTAGTTTTATTTTATTTTATTTTATTTTTTTTTAAATAATTATTGATATACACATTTATGTATAAACAATGAATTAGATATTGGACTATACAACCAATAGATAACAAATATATAAAAACAAAATTTATGGGTGCCTTTAAGTAACCTCCTCATTTCTATCAACTAGATTAACAAAATAGATTAGGCATCCAAGCTAAAATAATGGTACAGCATATAATTAGCTTACACACATATGATTCTTACAGTATTCACCATGCTTCATCAATGTCATGTGATTGAGATATCAAAACCCAGAGATGGGCAGGGTTACTACTATACCATCCTAATCACACGACACTGAAAAAAATACCAATGATGGATATGTTGTGAAACATCTGTTTGTAGTTCATTATATCCAGAAGTACCGTTTTCCAGTTTTGTGTTTCTATCATTGTTATTGTTTTGGACCACAATTACCTGAGCAATCGTCGAGATGCTCCAGGCTGTGCTTCCACTACATAACACGTCATCATAGCCCAAGGCAGGTAGAAGCTTTAGCCAAACATTTTTACAGTGGCACAAATTGATGTTGGTTGACTTAATTACTATAATTATGCTGGTCTTAGTTCCGAGTATGACTGGAGATATGCTGCTTAGCTGTGTATTCTACAACACGCAGACAGGCAGCCACATCATTCTGATCTACACCTTGCTAGATGGGTGATAGAATTTGTATTATGTGAACACCGTGGGCTGGCGTGAAGGCGTCTCAATAGAGAGGTGATCTCTCTAGACAGGTTGGTGGTAGGCTCTTTATGAAGATCAATATATGAAATAGGATCTTATTACAGCACTGGTCTCTCTAGAGGTGGTTGTCTTAGCAATATGATGGTATGATGAGATCTTCACTGTTTATTGCATTCTTATTGAAAGCTGGATCTCTCTCGAGGTAGGCTTACTCACACCATAGGGCGCTTCTTCCTAGGAGGTGAATATAAATCTAACTGTACAAAATTCTCTGCTGCTGGCAATTAACACTAGATATGTATACTTTTCCTGAACAAAAAAGATTTCAATGTCAAATACGTAACTTCATCTTCCTACAATATGGAACCAATACGTTTTGTTGTCTCCGTGTGAATTGTTCTATTACATCCTATGGTGAAGTCTCAATGTCCTGATTTGCAGCAAAACGAATTCCGTCATAACATTCTTTTCATTTGATCACACAAGCCCATGCTTTGCTGCTGTCTACCCTATTGCTGAAGAAAGGCAAACAAATAGCAGTTGATAAATATCTTGGCACGTTGTTTAGCAACGGTGTAATTAAGCATTTCATGGAGCTACAATGGCTTACGTCTACTTTGAATACACAATAATTTTTTACTCACTTATAACAGCATACAAATCCAACTAAAATATATAGACCGATCTTTCAGACAGCAATTGCAACCGTGTGGCCTTACAGTGTGCAGGGCCTAAATTATGAAATGCCCGTAGTATTGTGTGCTCTGCATATCTTATTTTGTCTGATGCCATTGAGGAGGAACTTTAACAAGCTACTTCTTACATTGTTGAGTGCATTGATTCTTTCCAAACAAGCGAGAGGAAATAGGAGAATATGGGTAAACCCGTGTCTTTCATCACGTCATACATATATGGTATTTGCACAACTATTGACACGCATCCACAATGTTAATTCTTATCGAGGAATCTTTTGCTTGAATGACATTTGCAGAAGAATATATACAATGTAGCAAAAGATCCATATAGTGCTTTCTTAACTCATGCAAGGACGCATTTTCGGCCAATTTACAGTAGGCCATATAATGAGTTAGTCCAACTACTTTGCAAACTGAATGCCAAAATAAGAAAACACATAACCAACCAAACAAAACACCACAGAAATAATAGTGATCAGGTGTACCTTCTAATGAATACATGTAGGATAATCAAAGAGTATTAAGTTGTTTGTAACATCATCAAAATGTCGGTGATTTGGAGCAATGAATCCTTGAACATCTGGTTTTGAGAAGAAAACAGGAAGGGACAGTAAAAGCAGTCCCAGTTTTTCACAAACAAATGCATGTGTTTACAAACAGAACCGAGATTGTAGGGTCTAAGAGTACAATTTCATAACACAAATAACAGATGAAGAGCGCCATTTTGGAGTCGCTTTATGTGACAGTCATAAAGACGCCAAAGGCGTCACATAGGTTCAAACATTAATATGCCAATGCAGCTAATAGTTAGGCATTACAGCCACCTATCTACTTGGGGTGTGTGTACATTATACCCCTGCAATACACCCTTCCATTCCTTCGACTTTGTAAAGAAAATACCTACATTGCATATCTGGGCTATTACAAGACCAAGTCCTCTATTAAGACATTCATAATCAACATGCAATTTCGTGTTTTTGGGTAATATAGGCTGGGGTTTCTATAAAGCAGTGTGCAAGTATATGAATTGACCTCTCTCAGGGTTGGGGGTTCGGCATTGCTAAAACAGTGGTGGGTGCTGTCAGGACATGGGGTGTGGTGTCAGAACATTAGATATACTGAAGACCCGTGCTATGCAAAAATTATTATTGAATCATAGATGTGGAGTGTGAAGGTCACATGCGTACGCACTATCAGGGCATGGATGGGTGTAGGTGGTGACAAAAGGAGGAGTTGGCGTTGTGACTACAGTGGTGGTTGTGGGCAGCCGAGGTGGCTGTTTGAAGAGTGGGACAGTGGTAAATGGTGCAAAGCTATTAACAATTACATTTATTATTGGCTCTTTGCCAATTAAGTTGTGGCTCTCAGAAATGGAGGCTCAATGTGGTCTCTTTAAGATTATACCTATTTTTTTTTTTTTTTGAAAATGTGACCCACAATATACCAATATCTGAGAAAATGTGACCCACAAATATACAATATCCGAGAAAAAGGTGACACACAAGACAGGGTATATCAAACTCAGATTCTAGTACATGTAGATATCAAGAATGAATATCATGAATATCAATATTTTTTTATCCTGATAAATATACTAAAAATGTGAAAAAACACACCGTGAAATATACCAAAATGTGAAAAAAGACACCCAGAATATACCAAAAATATGAAAAAACCCCACCCCAGTTTCAATTCACGTCCATACTAATCGCGATAGTGTGAGATGCCCCCCCCCAGTGTCTAGGACTGCTGAAATAATCACTCTCAGTAAGTAGCCAATGTTGAAATAAATACATAGTACATCATACAGGTATAATTATTTGTACATAATTGAAGTTTTTCCTTGTTACACTGTACTGACTGATACCAAGATCTGACAGTTACCTCTACCCTAATTTTTTTTTTCCTTATTGCACTGTATTGACTGATACCAAGATCTAATAGTGACCTCCCCCTAAAACATTGTAACCTTGGCTATGATGCGTTTCAACAATACAGAGAGCAAAGGGTTTGAGCTTAAAGATCGCCATCATGCTTCAGGGCATCAAGGTCAATGTGCCAGATACTGGGAGACTAAGAATTTATGTTGTATTATTTGTTCTTTTCAATTAGTGCACAGTTAACGTATGCAAGGTAATTCAGTTTTACAACAGTGCATGCTTATCTGCAGCTCATATTAATTTCAGTCATATACGATTTTGAAATGCTAGGTAAACTTATGAACCCTCATCTCAGACACTTTTATAAAAAATATTGCAATTAGTACAAAACGAACTCGTTGTTTCTCGGTTCAAAATTTTCAAATGAGTGATTCATTCATAAATGGGTAATAGTGTAGTTTTTGTATGTTTTTATACTTAATATGGTAAATACTTTAAAGTACAACATGATGCCATAATTGCGTACATTAGACGGAAAGACCTGCTTGGAAATGTCATGGTCAAATAACGACCTCTGACTTTTTAATGTGTTTCTGGTCAGACATAACTAAAGAGAACGTTATGATATGATTTATTTCTAATATCAAAAACTAAGGAGACGAAGGTGGTGTGTGGAAAATAGTCTTATCAAACAAAATTGTATCGTAAAAGGTCTTGGTCTTTATTTAAGTTATTCTGTATCCAATGCGGGGCCAGCCAGTTCACGACGATAGGAGAATGGAATAAGTGTCTACGAGGTGGCAGCAGTTGACGTCATAGCAGATTGAGTGAGACAACAAAATCAATCATATAATTAGCTCAGTAGATGGCACCAAGTCAGGATAGGGCACAAAGACTCTTGATATGAGATTTGTATCAACTAACATAATGTCACCAAATCGCTTCGAAGTTTTTGTAGGGGACCTAGCCAATACAAAATAAAACTTAACCGTTCAATTTAATGAAGAGTTTACGAAGCGTCGCATGATTGGTGGTTGGTGTGAGGGTTCCAAATTATGCTTAGCTTTCTGAATTTTGTCCATTAACGGGGACAAATAAGGTGTTAAACGGCCAAAAAAGCCTAAAAATGCATTTATTGTGTTTAGAAATATTACTTGCATTGACCTTCGGCAGGAACTTCGGAATGTAGATTATAAATATCACATTGCGTTTGACCTATGACCTTTCAATCTATGTCAAGTAAGTAGGTCAAAATGCAGAAAATTACTGTTTTTGTGTTTTTAACAGAAATGAACAATATTAAAGCAAGACCTATTATTCATATTCAATAAAGATGTTCTTAGAAGTGTTAAGGAATAATTTATTTATGGTATTGCCTCATACATAATGCAATACTAAAGATATTTAGCCCAAAGTACACAGGCTGATTTATCATGCCGTGTGCGAGCAAAGTTTATAAATTCATAGAAGTAAATATTAGGCATTTAAAATCATGAAACATTCAAATAATAACTAGAGTTTCTGTCTTGGAGTGGACTTGTGAATCTAATGATTTTATATATAACAAATCAATCAAATTGAATATTAAACAAATAAACCTCCCACGTTTTGAAGGTTAAAATATACCCCTGTATTTACATCGGGAATACATTTGTACCTAGACAATTAGGTTTTACTAGAAATAAGGATGAAATGACATTCATGTCTTGCGGCCAGCTGGCCGCTGCTGCTCTTTTGTCTTCCACCTGTCAGTCTGTCACAATTGTTTTTTTTTTGATGTTCTGACTTCTGAGGACAGTGGCCATCTGATTCTTGGCGGCCCGTTGGAAAAAATGTCCAAGGTTGTCAAGTTTACAATCAAACTAAATTTGTTCAGGGACCCGCATGCTATAGGAATCTGCAAAAAACGAATCACAATTTCTAGGCTGTCTAAGGACTGTATTGGGCTGCAGCATGGACTAACAAATGATATAGAAATAATTACAAAATACCCTAGTACTGTAAACATATTGACATCTGCGATCAATATGAACATATGAGTGAAAGAATAGACTTTTAGAATATAGAATCTGCCTTACATTTGGAAGAAAAGTCGTTGACACAAAAATAGTTGGAAGAAATATCCAACAAAAACAACTACAATAATATTTAACTATCGTACAATCTATCTATGCACCCATGCAGAGACTGGCCTCAAATTGTCTAAGTAGGGGTATCTTTAAGAGAGGTTTATTTCAGGAAGGTTTGTGACCTCATTTTATCTTTCATTTGTTATAGAGGCAGTCTTTGCTGACACACATACTGTACACATATTCATACGTGTCTATATTCTTCGATATATATAGTGTATTATCCTTGTAATAACTAATTTACAAATAACAAATAAAACATTTGTCAATATGCCATGCCCGACCCCCCTGACATGGTAATTACAACATACATTAGCGACTACATCCCAGCAAAAAAGGATGGTGTGCTAAAGTAACATGAAGATGATGTAGAAGTTATTCAAAGTGGTTCATTTCTCTCTATCCTCAGTCGGAACCTAGCTAATCCATAGGGTAACGGCTCCAGATGGGAGAGTCTCCCTCTGTGATAAAGTTTGGATTCTCAGATGGTGAAGTGATCACACATTCTCCTTGGGGTCTCCAGAAGTACAGCACGCAACCCGGGGTCTCGAGACAGAGCTGTGAGCACGTGAACTGGTCGGTACTGGAGTGGAGTGTGTGGTCCAGATAGCCATACATGGTTAGTGCCATGTTATTGGCATCTGGCGCAAAAATACTGGATCTTGACATCGGATCTTGATGGGTACAAGATGATTTCAACTGGAATATAGGGAAGTATGCTGTATTAAAACCCATGTATTTACACTATGTAATGTGTTAGTATCTTTCTACATCAGCATTGTGATTTAGTTTATTTTTTTTTGTTTTTAAATAATTATTGATATACACATATATGTATAAACAGTGAATTAGATATTGCACTATACAACTAATATTTAACAAATATATAAAATCAAACAATTCATGGGTGCCTTTAAGTAACCTCCTCATTACTATCAACCAGATTAACAACATGGATTAGGCATCCAAGCTAAAATAATGGTACAGGATATAATTAGCTCACAAACATATGATTCTTACAGTTTTCACCATGCTTCATCAATGTCATGTGATTGAGATATCGAAACCCAGAGATGGGCAGGGTTACTACTATACCATCCTAATCACACGACACTGAAAAAATACCAATGGTGGATATTTTGTGAAACATCTGTTTGTAGTTCATTATATCCAGAAGTACCGTTTTCCAGTTTTGTGTTTCTATCATTGTTATCGTTTTGGACCACCATTACCTGAGCAATCGTCGAGATGCTCCAGGCTGTGCTTCCACTACATAACACGTCATCATAGCCCAAGGCAGGTAGAAGCTTTAGCCAAACATTTTTACAGTGGCACAAATTGATGTTGGTTGACTTAATTACTATATCTAGGCTGGTCTTAGTTCCGAGTATGACTGGAGATATGCTGCTTAGCTGTGTATTCGTCAGTGTTATTTTCTGTAAACCTATAGGTACGGATGGAAATGTCACCAGGGGGTTATTGTCCATTTTGAGTAACTCCAGTGCATGAAGCGAGGTTAGAAGATTAGCATCTATGGTGCTGATAAAGTTATCTCCCAGAAACAGGGTCTTCAGCGTCTGTGCCACCGGCCGCACATCTGGAAATGAATGTAGTTTGTTTCCAGACAGTCCTAGCTTTTCTAGCATCACGAGGCCCTCTAGCATTAGTGGGTTGACCCATGAGATCTTGTTGTTACCCAAGAATAAAATGGTGAGTGAAGAGCCAGTGACCGTAACGTTTGGAAAACTGGTCAACTTGTTGGATAACAAGCTCAACTCCACCAGCTGATGAAATCTCTTTAGTGACAATTGGTCAAAAGAAGTCAAACTGCATGTTTTCATGGTGATGGTAGTTTCACTGTCGTCTGTAATTGATGACAGGTCACATGTCGTGATGGCTTCCGACGGCTTGATGACCGAGCTACTTGATAAGGCCCACAACACGCAGACAGGCAGCCACATTATTGTGATCAGATGACTGTACACCTTGCTAGAACCTGTATCTTGTGAACAGCCAATGGCTAGCTGGAATTGTCTCAATAGAGATGTGCTCTCTCTACGGAGGTTCGCGGTAAGCTCTTTATGAAGACTGGTACATGAAATATGATCTTATTACACCTCTGGTCTCTCTAGATCTGGTCGTCTTGGCAATTTGATGGTGTCATGAGTCTTGCACTGTTTATTGCATTCATATCTAAAGTTGAATCTCGCTCGAGGTAAGCTGACTCACACCATAGGGTACTTCTTCCTGAGAGGGCTTTTAGATGAATATGTATCAACCTATATATTCTGCGGATATAATTGCAGTAGATACATATACCTTTTACAGCCCAAACTCATTTTAAAATCAACCCCAAAACCCAATCTTCCTACAACAAAAAACCAATGTTTTGTTGTCTCCCTGTGAATTGTTCTATCACATCCTATGGTGAAGTTTCAATGTCCTGATTTGCAACTCAAGATAAACGAATTCCGTCATTACATCATTTTCATTTGAACATGCGAGCTCATGTGCTTCGCTGCTGTCTACGCTATTGCTGAAGAAAACAAGATATCAGTTTAAAAGTATTCTGGCATGTTGTTTTGCAACATTGTAACTAAGCATTTTACACAGCTACAATTTCTAAAATCTCTTTTGAAGATTCAATATTTTAATATTCACGTTTAGAATCCAAACAATATATAGACCTATCTGTCAGACAGCAGTTCTATGAGTGTTGGTTTTACAATCTATAGGGCGTGGGTTATGAAATGCCCTTAACGATTGTTTCCTGTCTTTGAGTCTGATACCGGTTAGGAACAGGAACTAGCCACTTTTATAAAGAAGTTGCTTTTGTGTGCATCGATTCTTTGCAAACAAAGCAAGAGCAAATAGGGGAAGTGTTGTCTACAGTCAGGTCTTTCGGGTCGTTTGTACAGCTATTGACATGCATTCGCAAAGTCAACTCTTTACTAGGCATCTTTTGTTTGGATGACGTTTGAGGAAGAACCTCATAACATAGGATCAATGGATTGGAAGGCAAATAAACGACAGATCCCTAGTATTTGAAAAGTGTTTGTCACAAGCACATTGTATTTATATACATATTGTATTTGTTCCACAAACAAATGCATGTACATGTATTTACAAACGGAACTGTTATTGTGGCCTGTAATTACTCAACACTAACCATGACCGTCTGACAATCACGAGGACAGCACATTGTCACTACCAGAAAGCGATTTTGGATCCATTTGTGTCATCTCGTGTACTTGATTAATACACCATCTTCAAATTTGAAAAAAAGTATAGGCCTAAGCGTTTACATAACTAGTAACTATGTAGAATCTATGTCATCACTTGTGCTCATTATTGGCATGCTAACAATTAAAGTGTGCCAGACAGATATCCATTGCAGGTCTACTCAGTGCATTTGTAAAATAGATTCATTCCTAGATGAAACGCTACCTTCAAAGTTGGCATGAATATTACAGAACTAAATGTACTTAACATCATATAATATTGGTTATTTGCGAATTAAGATGTGCATCCTCGTATTGAGGTACATTGCGGCTAGGACTAATAATTGAAGGGCTAATAATTGAATGGATTTATTCTAGATGGCGGTCTCTTCTTGAATGTCTAAGGCTGCCTAGATAGTCTTATCAGAGAGGTGGTATCTTTACAGAGTTGGTCTTTATTTAAGTTATTCTGTATCCAATATGGGGCCAGCCAGTTCACAATGATAGGTGAATGCAATAAGTGTCCACGAGGTGGCAGCAGTTGACGTCATAGCACATTGCACACTACCGGCTGACATTTTAAGTGCATCTAGTGTACGCATTCTCTTCAACGACTTCAATCATGAAATGATTTCTATACTCTTTACTTGGTAACATACCATTATATATAATTAACTCAGTAGATATATAGCACCAAGTCAGGATAGGACAGTATCTCACAGACGCTGGATGGTGGGATTTGTATCAACATTATGTCACCAAATCGCTTGTAATTTCAGAATTTCGGTGGTTGAGTGGACTTGGGCGTCTCTAGAATGATTTGACGACACAGAACAAAATCGATTGTTGTGATGCAAATGTACTTCAAACACGATTTCAGTCTTAATTTTTGTAGGAGGCTAGTCCTGCACTTACGTAGGAAATACCTAGACAGTAGCGTCTCACTAGAAATAAGTGTGAAATAATATTCATGTTTCCCATTGCACTCACAGCTGCTGCGCTTACTCCTCAGCCTGTCAACCTGTCACAATCCACGCACCACCAATTTAACAGCTCTGTTTGTGCGTGTAACAGCTCTCGACGTGCCTCGATTACCTGTTCAACTCAATTGCAATTGCTATGTACAATGCATTTAACTTTTGTGATTCCAGAAAAAACTCCAGCAAAGGAATTTAATAAATTTGGTGTTTGTGTACTTGTGAGCTTGGAGTTTGCTTGTCCAATAGCCATCCTATACTGTAAAACCTTTTTATGAAGATCACCTGTAAGGCTGACCTTAAATGGTATCGATTGATCTGGAGAGGTGGTCTCTTTATGGAGGTTCGTAGCGGTGGTATCTTTACAAAGGCTTACCGCCGTGACAATCATCTCATTTTAAAGTGGTCTCTGAACAGGGGTGGTCTTAACTGGAGCGTCTACTGTACCAATGTAAATATGTGATTGAATTACTGCTTATTCTGAAGTACAAGTAAAGGTAATGACCATTAGTAATAGATATATCAACTGTATAACTTCAAATAAAACATTTGTGGATGTAATTTCTGTATACATGTTCAACAGCAAAATACACACCCATCGGCCAACAATGGCACGCTCCATATCCCCATGCTGGAATCTAACAATAGGCCTTGTGGTCCCGACAACCTACAAGACTAATCGCTCTCACACCAAAATGTAATCACAGTATTTATCAAATCTAACATCACCATGTTTTTGTAAACCCTGTAAACATTTGAAGATAAATTAAAGGAGCTGCTTGGAAGAACACATTTAAACTTGGTGCACTGCTCACGTGTTTAAAGGCCACCACATGTGTTCAATTTTGGCACTTTTTCAATCTAAGCGTAAATTTCAGAAGCCTTTTTAGGTCATTTTCACCATTTTCTTCAACAGTTTCAATACAACATGTACATTACCTAGCGAACATCATTATTGTCCAATGGTACGCAGTAGTTTAATGCAGCTTAATGTCCGTATTTGATACAATATTTATGCAACTGGTGACCATCACCTACGTGGAACTTTGACATTTTGCTAACTAAATGAAAAGTGCTCAGAGAGCAGAACATTGCATAGCAGCTTCTACACTGTAGCTGCTAGTTGATTTTGGATCGTAAGTGCTTGGTTGAAGTAAATATATTTTTGTCCATTAGTCAAAGTTGTCCTAGCGACGCTGTGCTCTCTGAGCATTTTTGAGCTAGATAATGTACACATACATGTAACCCTGTGGGCTCATATCATCTTTCATTCTTCATGTTCATTGTATCATCTGAGTTATACCAATACATTTATAATCTTTTATCATTTTAATTTGACACATTGGTAGCCTCTTTCTGCCAATGTGTACACTTTCATTTCAATATCTATACTCCGCCTTTTTATGCAATAGTTCCTTATTTTCTCCTAACAAGACCTACAACCTCGCAAACCATAATCATATGTTCCATATTTGTACTTTATTTTCATTCATATTGTGTTGTATATAGTATAGTACTGTTGAAAAGGATTGAAGTTATGTTAATGTTTGGTTTATGTTGGGTTTTGGACTTAAACAAAGCAAGTTCAATTAAATGAAATTGTACACTAAACGTCTTTTAAAATATTTATACGTGTGTTGATTCCAAGCACGTTACATACATTCATGTACTAATTGCCAACAATTTATTAGTACTTGTCAAAATATGCACCCACGCACATGTCCATGAGTTTATGGTGGTGTAAAGCTTGAACTTGAAAAGACAAATAAAAGATTGAAAAGGAAAAATCAGGAATAGCCACTGGATGACGAGATGTAATAAAAATGAGATCCATTCGCTGCCATCCATGGCATTAACTTTGGACACCCACACCTCATGGGAGCAGTTACCAGTTTTAACCTGCCTTTGTTAATTATTTTCCTTCTTTGACTAAGTTATATTGGATGGCTCTTCATATTGTGCTTTTATCGGTGAAACTACTAAGGTATATATAGCGGAGTGGTCCTTTTCGCCCTACACACTTAAATTTTAGCTCGGTTCCCACTGAACCCTTAATTCATTTTTTTGAAATGTCTCACTTTCCACCTAATTTCAAAAGAAACTTCCCACTTCACACTAAATTCTAAAGCCATTTCCCAATTCCCACCCTCAATACTCGACCAGGATTTTACTGTCATTAAGCATGGATGTGTTCCTAGGAACAGCTCAGTTAAAGTGAAGTTTCTAAAATGAGAACATACCAAGGCTAATACAACAGTGTGAGATATGTGCTGGATTGTGTGGTATCAAAGCACCACACAACGATCATATGGTAGCCTTTATACAGACGCATTCAAGACGTCACACAAGTTTGTTGTGCCATTATAAAAGTGATTAGAATTTACACATAAATTGTAACAATAATTCGCTGTTACGCAAAATCACATCACGCCTATTTTAACAAGAAATATGTAAATTCGAAAGCAACATTAAACCCTTGTCATCATATGGATTTCTGTTCTGCTCTTGCAAAAGAGCAGGCATGGTCTTGTTACACTGATACATCACCATCGGTTATAGGGAAAAGACAAACTGGCCATCAAAGAACCATGTCTCAACCTTTGCCGTTTATTCCCAGCAACACCCTACAACCCAGGCTAATAGCTCATGTCACCACACTGCAACCAGCCCCCGTTGATATTTCCACATATACTACCCTATTCGATGAATATTATCTCTAAATTGTCTTAACTTCCGGTTGTATTCCCAGGATGGGCGATCAGTTTTCTATTGCTGCAATAAGCAAATGTTTTTTTTTTTGTAAAATTTCAATGTATGTCATGGGATGGGGTTGTACATTTTAATAATTTTCTTTTCTCCATATGACCTACCCCCTGTACAATACATTATGCAAACTACCATATGAATAGATGTTCTTTCTATACAATCATTTATCACCACTTTCACTGTGGACTCTGTGCAAGTGGCATTTTCTGCAAAACTATACACATACAATATGTAGGCGGTCAAGTTTGTCCAAATAAGATGTATATATTCAGCATATATACAGGTATAATGAGGGTGAACAACCTGATATTTCAGTACTGTACTACTATGGACAAAGATGGCCTAGTATTCATCACGCCAGAATGCGCATGGGATGTAGCAAACTAAATAGTGACCTGCATTACAATCTGCATGTCCTTGACCATTCAACATGTGAATGTGGGTAACACACGGAAAATGCAGAGCACTTCATGCTTAGATGCCCACTCTACAATGATGTAAGACAAACAATGCTCACCATGATACCACAATAGATTCGGCCCACAATTGATAATCTGTTTGGAGACGAACGGGTTGGAATTAATCTTATTCAAAAACTATTCAATGCTGTCCGCCAATATATAATTGATTCAAGACGCTTTATTTAGCTTTCGAATTTGAATGTGTCTCCCTTCCCAACAACCCTAACTGTAACACAAGGTACATGCAAAAGTCCTTAATATAATGTACTTTCTGGACAATTGCTAAATGAATATATATTAAACCAATAAGATGTATATATTCAGCATACATACAGGTATAATTTCTAGGTCTTGTAATATATAGTGCGTTTAATGACACTTGGAACAAAATAAAGAAAACACAATACACGTTTGATATAAAAACTAACCAACCCGCTAAAAATATTGATAGTAAGTATTAGTAAATACATCTACTGGCGAAACACCCAACTCGTGAGTGTCCTGATGTGGTGTTTGCCGGTTGAGTGTCATTATGAAAGCTGCCAACCTGTGTGCGTGCTACACGGCTATCAACTAGTCTCACTTCAAACCGCCATCATCACATTATTAATGACCCTTAACATGTGAGCATGTCTGCACACTGTAATTCCAATTAGGTATTTTAGTTAGACATCTTGTTAAGATATAAATAGGATTCTCCAAAGTGAAGCATACATGAATCCGCAAAGGTAGCGTAAATACCAGACGCCATTTACAAATAAACAAACAAATAAATAAAAATCACTTTGGGAGTTTATCTGCAGTTAAATCTCCCTGTCAGACATTCCAAAAAGTAGAAAAAAGAGTCAGCATCTACGTTGAGTGGATTTATCATAGTATATATAATGCATGCCATATTTTTTCTCATTTGATATCGTATTGTACATACATATTGTATAAAAAATATACACTGTGTGATGATGCCATTAGTGAGCTACTAGACTGACGAGGTTTTAGACTAAAACTTTTAGTCGAAAAAATAAAGATTTATGGCAGCCACACCTTTTCCAAGCCAGAACTGCCTAGAATGATAAAATGATGAAAATTCTTGTACGCAAGATATTTACATTCAATGTCTTAGAATTAGTATAAAATCCAGACTGTATGTACAATGTCAGTGGGATATCAAACATTTCACAAAAATGTTATTTGATTCGATGGAAGACACTGATATCTCTTGCTGTTTCACTTTGGTCACACATTAGCTGACCATAGCACTATTATTATATTAACAAATTGTTACACATAAATATGAACATATTGCAAGATGAATGTTATTCGAATAGATATTATCGGTGGTAATTGCAAAACGGAAAAAACGTCTACTGATGGTGCATGTACATGTAAATGTGACAATGGAGGAAGATGCATTCTTAAAGTTATTTAAGTTCTTGAATGTCAATATTCCCATCTGTTCTCTATAGCAAGCACATTCCTACCACTATGAAGACAGTTTTTAATCATGACTTCAGCTGTGTCAATACTCGTAAAGCGGTAGGAAGTGGTAGGAACGTGCTTGCCATATCTAGAGAACAGCGAGAGATAGAAAGAGATATATGGAGAGATGAAGATATCTATCTATATGGGGAGAGATTGGGGGGGGGGAGAGAAATGGAGAGATAGAGGAATAGAATTGATTACAAAAGTATGCTTAGGAAACACGCATTACATCCTCTTTTATCTTTGATTTTCCCATTTCTGGGAGACATAATATTACTAGCCTTGGCATCCAACATACTTCTGATTTTTTTAAAAAAATGAAGTCACTTCTTTGCCTTGCAGTAATATGATATGTTTTACAGCCCCTGCCTTCAAACTAAATACCTTGTAGTACATTCCATAGTTTATGTGTCTATTTTTCGGCGGTAAAAAACGTAAAGATGGCTTGGTCCCCCCAAATGTACCCATTGGTCTGTGAAAAGAATGCAATTCATTCATAGGAGCTACAGATATTTCAGGTTTTCTTCAGATGATAGCTGTGTAGTAGTCTACACTGGTGAGGAACTACAGTAAGTGACTATCGTATGCAAATGTCCATGATATCAGGCTGCGGATAGCATACAGTTCAAGAATGCATTCTCCTTCACAGGAAGCTTTAATGCATGTTAGCAAAATTCTCTCAACAAAGTCAACGTGGGTCATTCAATGTTTGGGTAGA
>CM032661.1:21570297-21598447 GCA_019095985.1 Streblospio benedicti
CAAAAAAAAGGAAAATTAAGTTTATAAAATGAAGACATATTTATGGCTCCTTTGGCTATGTTTGCCTATGTACCGGAAACAAGCAAAGATTCTGTGTACAATTTTGTATTGAAAGCTTTGTAATATGGTATCGTTTACAAGGCTAATAAGGTTCATAGATATTAGAGATTGCTGTTTCTGGTCTATGTATCATTTTAAAACTTTATTTTTGCAGGTTATGTTTTCCGTTCTTTCATATCTAACATCACATAAAGCGTCTAGAATCATCGAAACCAAATGTTGCCGTAGATTAATCTTACATTCACAGTGAATATACACAGGCTGATTAATTTTTTTGTTGGTTCGTCTGTGTATCCATTCATGAATATTGCATTTATTGTAGTTATCCTCATCACTTTTAATATACAGTAGCACTTTTTATATTTTAATACGGTGAGGGGAAAGTATAACTGCAATTGTCTTAATTGTCTCAAAGAAGAAAAACACACCCATATCATGTAAATTGTTTTAGAACAATGAATAGAAAAGCGTCCAAGTGTCACATACAACAGAATTCAAAGGGACATCCAGGTGTTTGAAGAGCGGGGTATTAGTAGGGTAGGGAGGTAGATGCTGAGCGGGTTGGCAACAATGGCAACTCCAGGTTTTTGAAAAGGGGGGCAACGGTGGGGGCACGTAAGGATTTCATGGGTTGCGTATGCGTAATGAATGGCGATAGATGCCGGACATCGGAAAAAGGGGGGACGCCACCTGGATCTGCCTATGGGCAACAACGGGCATAGATGGATCCATGGGCACAGGATTTTCCGCTAGGCCCTAACCAAAAATGTAATGTTCTTGTTATCGGGCATGCCCGTGAGCTTTCCTGAACTATTAAATATATAAAAGAGCATGAAATCCACTTGTCATTACTCCCCAGTCCCCACCCCACCCCCATAACAATAAAACGTGGATCTGCTAGTGACATGGACGCCCAAGCACGAGCAAGCTTTCAAATGTATTCGAGAATTGAATTTCCGGATTTACGATACATTATCAAATCATTCCCAGCAAAAGCAAGGCCACGAAATAATGGAGGATTGGTTATTAGCAGATGAAAACGAACTTGTATGCATAACGCAGTATAATGTCGTAACATATTTTTGGAAAGACCTTCGAGTAATGATAATTAACTTTGTGCGTAATTGTGGGCCTAAAGCGTATTAAGAAAATAGAGTTACCTCAGCCATCCTTGCTTGTCGAGAGCCGTCGGTGTCAGGGAATGGTTTGACACACCTTGAAAAATGTAACTCTTCTCATGCAGATCTGTCATTGTTTACAATAATGCCTCTCTATTAAGACCACCCTGTGGCTGGCCTCAAGTGATCTCAATAGAGAGCTGTTCTCTTTATGGAGGTATGCTATACTATGATTTTGTTAAAACAAACAAACAATGGCAATGGACCCAGAAAAAAATGATCTTTTAACAGAGGCCGTCTAAAATGAAAGTTCTACTGCATATTTCCTTCCCGACAAGAGCTTGACTAATGTACAATATTTTGTGTTTATTGCTTAAGTTTATCATCGTCACCCGTGCTGGTGATTGCAGCAACCTTTTCCTGGTTGCTCTGAATTCAAAACTGGGTAGCAGACCTAATTGCGAAACTGCTCGAATTTGTGCCATGTCACTGAATAAATTGTAGGGATGAATTCGAAGTTACTGCCATTGGTTGTCGTGCCAGCGGAGAAGCCTATTCGAATATTATAGACATCAGTGAAATCTCTGTAAAGATGGTAACTATTTTTGATTCGGAGCAAGGAGATAGCATTGATCACGTTTTAACCAGAACAGGGTACATTGTAACTTATGCGCAAGAATTATGGAGATGAAGATTGGACAGGAATTGCAGCCTGTCTTGCGACTGTCTCAAGGACTCGGACCAGAGGTCAAGTTCGTGGCTCTTCTAACAAATCGACTGACATGTGCATGTGTTTCATATTTTTGTACTAAGGATCTATACATACCGGGTACTGCAGGTTTTGTTAGTAGATAATAAATAGTTTTTGGGTGCGCATAGTATCATGATTATATGCAACACTGATATTCTTACATTATGAGGTTATATTGACAAAAACAAAGAATATAGTAATAAAACTATTTTTTTCCACATTTCATGGTAAGAAAACATATACAACGCACATGGTACACTATTCATACTTCGTGGATAAAATATGTCCTTAAAACTTAACAAAAGTCTTACCTATTTTCTTCAGGTGTGTGTCCAGCTCTTGTTTAACCATGTGGGAATATGGGTTTGGGAGTTAACATGGTATGGTGGGTTTCAATTGGGTAAATAAAAAAGTGTAACCGTAATGTCAACCCCTTACCTGTGTATGAAATCACTACATCTCATCTCAACCATATCTAGTTTCTTAAACCGTTACAGTTTCATCTCCCACTTTTTGGCTTGATGCGTGTGGACGCAAGCTAGTTGTATTTTCATGTAATCTAGTAGAGCGGTTTAAATTCAATCCTTAATACCTAGGCTACGGTGGTTTTTTGGACAGTTTGCAAATGTAGTTCATTGTGATTGATGTTTCTAACCATATATATAGAGGGGACACACATGTGTATGTGTGTGGGGTTTTTTTTAATTTGAAAACATTGTCTATATGATGATCACATGCCTATTCCTGGCTATTCCAGGGTAAAATAATATTAAGTACATTTGCACCTTGTCATTACGAAATATATACATATCAAGTCATACATATAAGACCACTGAATAAGAACACGTCATATACGTAAATTAGCACAACTGGTGCCCGAGCACGTACTGCCCTATCAGTTGCTGATCATCTGACCAACCCGGGGACTAATGTTGTACATATGAATCACGATAAGCCATAAAGAGACAAGGTTCTACTGTAGTGTGGCCAACGCATTTAAGGAAACATATCGGGCATAATCAATATCCTCACATTAGGGGGGTATAAGGGGTTAAGAAATCCCTAATACCTCATTTTTGGCCATATTTTCCATATACCTATTTCATTTATTTCAACTCTTTGCCAAAACCCACAAATTTCATGGCGTTTGTCCCACATCCCACGCCCTTGAAACCCCACACCCATCGTTTTTTTCTTTCCTTTTCCCCACCCCCCTACTTTTTGGCCACATTACTCTTCAAGGTGAATTCCTTCTTGCATCTATAAAATGATCTTTATAAAACGCAGTCTTATGAAACGTCATGAAAGAGAGACATGACTTAATATATGTTCGAATTTTCTGCGATTCCTAAAGACGTCATGCAATGAGATGTTCGACAATTTTTGAATGAGTGCAGTGTAAAAGCGAATCTCCTACACACTAACGTGTCCATGTTTACTACTACACTGTCGACAGACGACCTTTCACTGCACTTAGCGTGAACCTATTATCTTTTCAAGTAAATAGTGCTATTCAGTATTTTTGCTGTTCAAAAATTATCTAATGCATAGTTCACAGCAACAGCATATCTCACGCTTAAAACCTGCTTTACACATTAACGAATTCCACCTACGTAGCTCTACGTGCACTGGCGAACTGGCAGATTTGTCATGAAATTCTGAATATGTTCAAAATCAGTTGACAAATATGCTGTTTAGTTAAGGTTCGTTACAAATAGTTTTGTTGCATCTAGGAATCGCAGAAAATTCGCACATATAAGTCATGCCTCTCTTTTATGTGCTATCTTAGGAACATCATAGTTCCTGAAGAATATCAATCATTATACCACTCTAATGTAACACAGCCTTAAATGGTGTATTCTGATTGGTGGAGTGCTTCAAACAGATGGAGTATAAAACTCGTCTTTATGCGTTCCAAAGATTTGCATGTGATCGCCAATTAAATGTGTAAAGCGGGTTTTAAATCGCTGAGCAAAGCGCATTACTTGTCCACTTACTGTCAGATTTGAGATTTTAATGATGACGTTATGTTGTAGGGACGTTTTGTGTACCTTTTAATGTCGTGCTCAGGTCGTCGTCGTGGCACACAATTAACAGCATGTTCACGAAAACTACAGGCATACTTATATGCATGTGCATGATAGACGTATATTTCAAGTTAATACCAAGTTCACACCGACGGCGCATTGATGGCGCTTTAATGCGGCTTGCAATGCGGCACCAAAACGTATCAAAGCTTGATTCAAGCGTCAGGGTGGTGATAGATCATGGGAGAGCTTGGAA
This sequence comes from Streblospio benedicti, assembly GCA_019095985.1. Lineage (NCBI taxonomy): Eukaryota > Metazoa > Annelida > Polychaeta > Spionida > Spionidae > Streblospio > Streblospio benedicti. The sequence goes on from CM032661.1 coordinate 21,574,510, forward strand.
TATACTGGGACATTTGGCAAGAGCGCCAAACATTTTTAAACTGTTTAAAATTGCTCTACCACGAATTGACAAAAGCATTGAGAGCGTATTTTAGCTTTACAAAACGTAACATAGCTCAACAAAACTCAGGAAAGCTTGACACAATGCACAGGGAAGTTTAACAGAGCTTGGTTCATTGCGGAGACTCCAGTCTATACTCTTATAGAGGCTCTTATATAGGTTTCCATGAAATTTCAGTGGCCATCTTGAATTTCTGAAAAAATAATTGGAATGCCACATCTCTACCCTTGTTAAAATAAAGTAGGCCTATAACATTATCCGAAGAGAAAAACTGCGGACATCTTATGTACATGAATAGGAGTATGCTTCTAGGACAATTCCAAGGACGTAAAGCTAGCTTTGAGGATATTGGCATGACGTTACCTTGAATGAATATGATATGCTCTCTGATTAAGGAAGTCTTAACACATAACCCAACATCTAAGTGAAGTTGTGTATCACCCATTCTTCTTATTAAGCGTTAGTAGCAAGTATTTCTTTCATCCATTTTCTTTTGTCATCGATTTTTACTTTGAAATCAAGTGATCAAAGACGCTTCATCAGAACTCAGCACAAATAGAAGCATTGGGTCTCATGTTTTTTCGTTTTTTTGTTTTGTTTTTGTTTTTTGTGTGTGTTTTTGTTTGTGTGTGTGTGTGGGGGGCGTGAACAATGAAGGAATATATAAATGGAAATGTGAAGGTTTAAAGTGCTCATCCAAGTATTGCTCTCACGATATTATATTTTTACAATAGCACAGGGAAGGAATTCGGCGAGGACGAGCGATATATTGGAAGTTTTGCGAGAAGTACGAGTCACTGGATACACCCGATTATCGCCTGTAGTACAATTATAAGGAGGATATCAACCAAACCACTTTGAAGACACGTAGTTCAATAAATATATATTAGCATTCTCACTAACAGACATCACAGATAAGATATTGACCTATAATCCTCTTGCAAAATTAACTATAAATAATCAATATGAATACATTTTCATCATGTTGAAAAATTGAACGTCTTGCAAGATTGTACTTTATACTATCTACTTTATAGATCTAACAGGGATGACAGGACGTCACAGTACGTTGTAGCCTTGGACACCACGGCTGATATTAAGTGGCAACACAAAATAAGGATAAAATGTGGTTACTAAATGTTGTCAGTTACATTTAATACCGATCGTTTGTACGTATGCCATAAATGTCTGATGATTCTGGCCCTCAGTCCACCCCCGGGGGTCCACCCCATTCGATCAATGCTATATAATTTAGCATAGTCCGTCGCACAGGCCACAGTTCAAATTATCATGTGACACAATGTGCAAATTGGAAGCACATACATGTACATACTCTGAGCAAAACCTCACTCAACCCAGTCGACTGCATCAGTTCTCAATTTCGTACACAGCAAAGTGATATGTGACGACCCTATCTACATGTATGTCAAATGTAATCATTTTATTTTAAAACAGGATAATACAACAATTTGTTATACTAAGCTTTCAACAGTCTCTTCTGTTTTGTTCACAGTGATTACGTCATTTGTCGTCACTCGGATTGCGGTAAATTACCGGGTTGTGTGCCCCCCCCCCCCCCCTTCTCTCTCGGGTCAGCACGTTGTTCCAGATGGAAGGAAGTTGGTATCTCCCGCCGTCTCTATTCAATAAGGGCTTCAACTTCCTGATATGCATGGCCTCCTTCACACTCCGTTCAAAATATACATAAAATGTTAGTCCCCAATGACTTTAGATGCACTCTATACATGTTCTTAAAAGAATATAAACACATAATTCACTTCATAAATTCTTTAAGAATGACTACCGGGTCAGATAGCTAGCTATTAAAAATGGGAGGACATCGTGTGTAAATGACCCCCATGTGTAATTGTGTAACACTGTGATTAATATCAGGTGAGCGGCCCATCGAAAATGTAGACGAACATAATGATTTTCGTACCATACAACGTTATGGTAGAAACACCACGTGGCGGCTGTGACCATTGAGTTTTCACGGCTTTCCCATTCACACAGCCTTCAAAGTCCATGTTCATGGTATAATAAGCAATAAGCCCAAATAGATAAGGGTGGCTGTGACGGAATTTCACCTCGCATGACAGTTACTACCTAATGCAAGCACCATTTATATGTACATAATATTGAGATAAGGCACACGTGTCTAGATTAGTACCGTGAGAGTCACTGAATGCAGTATAACCTCAAAATGACCATCTCTCTATTGAGTTCACCTCTAGTATGAAACTGTTTATCAGAGTATAACACCTCCATGCAGCGACTGACATGCATGAATCACCACAAAGAGACACCTATGTATGCCTGTCTACTGAGAGCACTTGATGCCATCCCACAGGCGGACTTAATAGAGAGGTTCTACTGCACTGTACCAATAACAGATGGGAGTGAAGTACCTCACTAATAATGCTAGAGAGATGAGACAATAGTGAAATTAACATAGGAAGAAGCATGATGCCTATGGCGTATGTGTTGTCCACTTGACATTCATATTTAGTAAACATGGACGGCTAAGTCTGTGTGATTGGAGGATTAAGGCGAGGTCATCCCGGATGTTGCGTCTACCCGGGATCACCATATGACGTCATTAGATATGCAAAGGACACCGGTGGGAAGGAAGGCACTTTGACTAGACACGTGGTACTGTATTCGCAGCATGGAAATAGATGGGGGCACAGTGGTTTAGATATATTTGGTATTGTTTGTTGAGTTACGTGTGTCATATCATCAATAAGTCAAGTATTTTCTCATTTCTATTACTGTGCAGCAAATAACTAACACCTTTTGAAGGATTCACAGGCAGTCAAACGCAGAGAAGTTGGGCATCTTAACAAAAACACAACACACACACACACACACACACACACACACACACACACACACACACACACACACACACACACACACACACACACACACACACACACACACACACACCACACACAAAAACAAAAACAAAAAAAAAACTGTATCAAAAGAGTTCAAGAACACTGCGTCGCTAGAATGACGTTGACTTATGGGCAATTAACATATATACTGAAATAATGTATACTTTAGTGACCCGTACAATCAAGAAATTTATGAATTTGAGGAGAAAACATCAGAATGAATCAGAATCAATATATCCAGCAAAAAGATAATTGTGTTGCCATACAATAGTACTGAATAACAAGATGATAATCAATATCAGTTTCAAATCCAATAATCAATTTTGCTGCTTGGTTGGAATATTGATTTTTTTTCTTGATGGCTAAGTGCATTGAATATCATTAAAAATGTCATAAAAGCGCTTCTAGAAAGCAAAATTTAATTGGTGTCGCCTCATACCTCATAGTTGTGTAAAGTTTGAACAAAATCGGTGCAACGGTTAAAGCTCTAGCTTGTCCGGAGACATACATACAAACATACATAGTTAGTTAGTTAGTCATTTAGTTTTAGTTAGTTAGTTAGTTAGTTAGTTAGTTAGTTAGTTAGTTAGTTAGTTAGTTAGTTAGTTAGTTAGTTAGTTGAGTTAGTTACAAACGAACGAAAACACAATGCTTGCTTCAGCAGCTGAGCTGAAGCAACGCAACTAGATCAAAAGTGTTCAAAGAACACTGCGTAGAACGACGTTAACTCATGGGCAATATACTGAAATAATGTTACTTTACAATCAAGAAATTTATTAATTTGAGGAGAAAACATCAGAATAAATCAGAATCAATATATCCAGCAAAAAGATATTTTTGTTTCCATGTAATAGTATTGAATAACAGATAATAATCAGTATCAGTTTCCAATCCAATAATCAATTTTGCTGCTTGGTTGGAATATTGATTTTTTCCTTGATGGCTAGGTACATTGAATATCAATAAAAATGTCATAAAAGCGATTCTAGAAAGCAAAATCTCATTCGCAGAGCGCCAAAATCGAATCACTTTGGTGTCGCCTCATACCTCATAGTCGTGTAAAGTTTGAACGAAATCGGTGCAACGGTTAAAGCTCTAGCTTGTCCGGAGACATACATACATATTTGTCAAACATACATAGTTACATAGTTAGTTAGTTAGTTAGTTAGTTAGTTAGTTAGTTAGTTAGTTAGTTAGTTAGTTAGTTAGTTAGTTAGTTAGTTAGTTAGTTAGTTAGTTAGTTACAAAAACGAACGAAACACAATGCTTGCTTCAGCAGCTGAGCTGAAGCGACGCAAAAACTAACACACATCAACGCAATTACAACAACTAGTCAATCAATATCTTACCAAGAATTTTCTAACCTAGGCAGATCCAGGGGGCGCCGCCCCCCCCCTTTTCCCCACCAAAAATACTTAATTTTTTAGGGTTTTTTACACGTCCCCCATCGATCGCGCATACAAAACCCATCGAATCAGTGAAGTGCACCCCCTTTTCTAAAAAAAACCTGGATCTGCAATTGACCAAGAATTAAGATAGTGAACCCAAAGCAGTTTCTAGGCAAAGGTTATTTTTTTCTTAATTGTTGGGCTGCGTGTACGCCTTAAAAATGTCCAACTGTACCGACCTAATATCTCTGCTAATATGACCAATGCGTACCTGTAACATTCCATATTCCCTGGACAGATTCTGACGTATTGTAAATTTGCGTGCATTGTAGAATGCCTTGTGACATGGGATTAGCATCATTTGTGGGCAAAACGAGTAATTTTGAGGATTGTTGTATGTCACGTCTACAACTACGCTATATACATTGGTCAACAGTTGTTAAAGATACATTGTGATTTATGATCTTCATGACCTAAAATCATGACCACAAACAATACTCATCAAGATAACCAATTTTCAATTTGTGTGATTTTTTTTATTTTTCACAGCTGAATTTATGTTGGTTAATTTCCATCTTACTCTGTGTCTTGGAATTAAAACATAGATAATTGAAAACGTATTCCCCTGAAGAGGACTCATGTGTTGAAAAGTTTTTAAAAAATCTTTAAATAAATGACAAATTGAATTATTCTGCAAAGTTTGAATTCCAACTAATTCCCCAGAAACAGTACTAGTACGACAGAAACCAAACTAACAACAACATTATTAAGCTTATTTACATGGAAAAATATTCAATATTCAATTTAACAACATCAAGTGCCACGTAATGATGTTGGTTAGGTCATGTCATGTGGATATTCCCCAGAACAAGTATCAGCGTCGAGATGGTGGTGGAGAGACCCGGAGAGTGGCACCTTAAAAGCTTTATTGAACCCTGAAAACTCTGATACACTACAGTAAAGTGAACACAGGTCCCTCTTAATGCGACCACAATATGGTGCACGTACCGACAGCCAGACGAAACTTGTTAATCGCCGTTTCCCCCCTCATTTCACAACATTGCAATGCCACTGATTAGTACGTGAGATGTGTACAGGGCACTTATTGGCACGGCTATGAGCATTAAGCGTCTAAATGATAGCCATTGACTAATGGCCGCACTGATAAATCGGTGTCCAGACGAAGGTTGACACTCCACCGCAGGCCTTGTCTTGATCGGCATCTAAACAATAACACTCTCCAGTAGGCATGGGCAATATCACATAGATTTATTTTGGACTCGAACCATGGGCCGCTATCTAATAATTAGTGGCACATACATGTATTGACGAATCACTCAAGACAGGAGCATTAGACCATTCACGTATACTGCCAGAACTAGGTGCCACAGTGGTTGAAGTCCAGTTTTCGAGTCCCAGCAAAGGCTGTGTGATATAGACCACTTTTCAAATCGCTGTCTCAATGAAATATTTAAGTACGATCGTAGTACCCCAGGTGGTATTTATCAACGATGTACAAAAGTGTATCAAAATATTTACTGCAATTTTTACCCTCACGTGATGCTGTCTCGATCAACTAAAGATCTGTGATGTACATGGTAGCAGGAAATTAAATGATAAAGACTGATACTGTTTGTCTAAATTTTTCCCAGCATGCAATTGTTTGTAGCTACCTACATATTTTAGACAGTACTACCATATGCGAAGTGAAGTATAGCCCCCTAGACTTGTAGAAAGAAACCAATATCTATTAGATCAAAACTAGATATACCAGGTTCCCAGAATCCCCCAATCCGTGCCCAGCGTGTCAGACGTGTTACACATGTTACACGCGGTGCCTGTTGTTTATCCCATTATGGTTGTAGAACGGCTAATCTGGGGATAATCTGGACTGACGGCTCATTATGCGCTCATTATGTGCTCATTGACCATCGGGTGAGCGTGGTTATTGAGTTACTCAATGTGCGAACAACATATCTTACCGCGACAGTAGCGGCAGTGCTATGTAATTATCAACATTCACTTTGATTCAGCTGTCAATTTGACTTCCTTCGCATACGCTGTGTGCCGTATGAATAGTTGATGTAGTATTGAAATTGCGCCAACCTTAGAATTTCCTCAAAGGCGCGATATCGTGGAACCTGTCTGATGTGGACACTTCTCTTACCCCGAAGACTGACGTCCTTAACAAAGACGTTCACTTTCTATGTAAAGGGAGAAGTGAAAAGTGTCCACATAAGACAGGCGTCCGTAAAATAGGGGCTATTCTCATGGACAGGTTGCATTGTATAACATGCTGTAAGATTGGACAGGGATGTGGTACTTTGTGACCGTCGTTAAGATTAAATAGACAGGAATCATTTTGATTTGTCTCTCAAAGCTTTAATTCGCAATCTTGCTCTTAATAAAAAAAACATTTTCACAAATATTGTTGCTTTTCTTCAAATCGAGACTCTAATTTAAGGATACTTTCAAAACAAGAGACACGCAGCAGCATAAAGGGAACCCAAAATGTACGTGTCATGAAAGCTACAAATTACGGTGCATTATGTTCCCGCCATTTTACCGGAAATGCATGTAGGAAGTTCAGCCCAGAAAACTAGTTCTAAATACGCCCAGGTTTAAAAACACGTAACCAGAACGTGTTCTAGTTTAATGTAGAAATGAAACTATGCCCTTGTTAGACACTATAAAATGTAACCAACCGTAAATTGTGAAATGTCGCAATGTTTAAACGTAAATTGTGATCATACTCCCAAAAATGATATAGCAGCCGCAAACTGTAAACACCGTAAATTATAACCGATTATACGATGCATTCGACGACTTCAACATCCTCACACCTCTGTGTAGCCAGCGCAGGCATGTACGGACACTGAAGAGCTTTCAAATGGCACCACAATGGTCTCTCTATCACCATCCTAGCCTGACCCATGCCAAAATTGGGCCCCCTGTGGTGGTCTTGTACCCAGCCGAAGAGTGGACGGCCACTTCTTGGATGCGAAGTTAAACCCTTTCTATCTCGGTCAATTCTCATCGTATCTCGTCGTATGATACATGAGTCCAATCCGCATTTACTATTCAAGCTCATTTTATTGATGACCGTCCCAACGCCATACGCCAGAGAGTAAGACGTGAGATTGATTTAATTGATTACAATTTACCGTGGTCACATTTCACGACAGCTAGACCATTTTGTTAACGTAAATTATGACCAGTCATCAAAAAATTATATTCTACGGTCTAATATGCCCTTCTAACTTGTAATAACATAGCTACCAGGCTAGGTATATTATAGACACATGAACAAAAATCATTCTAAATAATAGTCTATATGAATTTCAGATGCGTGATTTCCCAGAACCTAAGGCCTCACATCCAAATGTGCACTCTTCTCACAAGCTACCCGTATGAATCACGCGACAAGCCTGGCCCAGTAAAAGTTCTAAACCCGGCGTAAAAATGTGAGTGTATGTGTGCGTGTGTGTGTGTGGAGGGGGGGGGGCTTGTCACTTCCCTCATTTTGGGGCATTTTGTCTGACATAGCCATTGAAATGCCGCATCTCCCTTTTTCAGCCCACCCCCTTCACGCACTCCATATACTGCCCTCAGTTGAACGGAGATGGGCGAGATTAAAAGGAGCGGATCACTTGAGGTAGGTGAAGGCCCACTGCATCTACCATTGTATATACCATATGCTCTGGTGCCAAAAGCCCATGTAAAAAAATGACAACAACCTCTCATTTTGGTACAAAACGTACGTTTATTAGATTACGCGTAGGGGTTCTTTCCGAAAATGGTTATAAATCTCGAGTCTCTCGTGGAGACCACTAGATGGCGTCCTTGTGGTGGAGAAGTTTATTTCTATCACCTCACCATTATTACGACTTCAGTTTTTTCTTTGTGTCTTCTTTTTACTATGGGAGCTCCTAACACTTGACACCTTATGACACTTGTTATCAATTATTCACCTTGTGTTACTAGCGAGTATCAAGTTCTCTGTGCATACATTTTAAAATGCTATAGCGACCAACTCTGTTCTTCCCTCTGTATCCCACCCAACCACCGGAAGTTTCCTATATATTGGAAACATATCAGCGAACAATTGGCTCACCCGAGCACGAGCAGCTACTTTCTATTTTTATTCATTTGTGAAAAAACGTCTAATTTTAATTAACTATACTATAGCACATAATCGATCTATTGGAAGAATCGTTTCAACTCTGTACATATATTCAGTTATTCAGTGTTACAATACCCCCACCCCCGAACGCCGAATTGTGATAAAGCTGGTAGGTTGGTGAGAAAAGAACAAGAGCAAGCAAGAGAACAAGTAAATTTTAGCTTGCTTGTCGCTAATTCCCTCTGTTGTTTCCTATCTGGCTTGTCTACGGCTGACACAGTCCTTCTAATTATTAGCGTTGGGGGCAGAGCTCGGCACTTAAAACCTTAGACTACAGGGCTCTTATAACCATCAGCCAATATAGCGAGGAGAACAACTGCATTTTCTTTCATCTTGACATCTTTTGCACATGGCAGCCTTCACGCATCAAACCCACTTCTACATGCAGGATGTAGAGTAAAGTTGGCTGAAATTATGCAATCATTAGCTGATTACAAGCTTAAGAAGCTAAATGACAGACGATGAGCGATACGGGAACAGAGACATAACGCTTCACTAACATCATCGTTCAGCAGCCTAAATTACTATAATCGGCCATGCTGAGTGTTACTGATCGCTGACAACGTCAAGGTCTCTGTATGCGAAACACGTGTCTTTGCTCATGCATTCATTGGTCTTCTTGATCTGTACCAAACACATTAAGCCGTAATGTATTGAGTGTGAGGACTGTGAGGTGCTCGTGAGAAGCTCTCAACTTGATACAAGGGTTCAATGATGTATTTATATATAAAAAAAAAACAGTGAAATTGTGACATTAATGTACACTGATTTCAAGAAGACAATAGGTCATAATCAATTATAGATCTGGCACAGTTAGAATTCACATTGTGTGAAAATCCAGGACTGTCACAGTTAATTTAATTGATTGTACGAAGCTTTCATTCGAAAATAGATCAACTAAAAGAGAGTGTACCTTATCAGTTAAAGGAGGAATTCTTTCCGTCAGTGAATCTTGACTTGCCAGCACAGCAAGTGATAATGGAGTTAAAATAAATGGCTGAAGACATTATAATTAATGCATCCTTTCTCGTTGTAGTAAGTCACTGGACGCGAAATGACAGTTATGAAGCCTACAGACATCAGTGTAAGTATTGTACGGATTCTCTGTTTGTTTTTAGGTCATGATGTAATATACGCAGGGTGGAAGGCTTCAGTTAACAGATAGGACAGGCTGAACATATTTAGGTGGGTTTTATGTGTGCTGCGATCCAAGATTGCATTACGCAACACATTTATATTGTACACCGTCTTTCATACCTCATCAAAATTAATGGGATCAGAAGTTTAGCACAGGTAAAGATTGATACTAGATATTTGCGCACTGCAGCAAACACGACGACATCTGCATTAATTACAGTGCCAAATACCATTTAAAAACCATCGAATCTCACAATTGTAGGATGAGGAAGACACTTAGGACTTCTATGGACAAACATAAGCGTGCACTATAGTAATGCACACCAGTCAAAGACCCGTATTAAAAGGTGAGCACTGTAGACCTACCGTCCACGCTTTGAAGAACGCCAGTACTAATTCACGTGACCATCTGACCACGTACTCTAGCCACAATCACCCTTGTCTAAGAGTGCATTAATTCATGAACGGATGTCACTTGCGGGTGGACTGGTTTGGGCCCGGCCAAACCACTTCTTTGGGGCACAATTTCAATGGCAGATCCAGGTTTTTAGAAAGGGGTGCGCACTTAAGGAAAGGGGGGAAGGGGGCCGCACTTAAGGGATTTTATGAAAAACCCTATGAGAATGAAGTATTTTGGTGGGAAAAGGTGGGGGGCGCCCCCTGGATCTGCCTATGTAATTTTGTAATTGTTGACAATATTTTCAATTTGCGATGCCGAGAAGTCACCCCCACACATTTTGAGATTGTTATTTGTCCAACTACATTTCATATGCAGGTGACGCCTCTTCATTCTTTTCGCGTTCCTGTACATACAGTGTCGGGGATGCGCATGCAGTGGGCGGCATCATTGATGTAAGTTTGGTCATGAATTACACTAAGAATCCTTCGATCTTTCGTGTGTACTTATCAATAGCCTCCCATTCCCGGCATTGTTGTATTCATTATAATTGGTTTTTGTCTGACGCAATGCTTATTATAAATCTATTACTGGCGTATGTGATGGAACGACAGGCAAACAATCACTCTGAGAGCATGGACTGAGAGTCTGCTTATTTAATTTAATGAGACACGCACAATAATTGCAGTAGAACCTCTAATTAAGACCACAGCACTCACTATCGAGACAAACCTCTACAGTAAGACGATTCCCAAATTCATAAAGCGAGCAATATAAACCTTCATGAAAAGACCCCTTCTTCATTGCGATTACTTGAGGTCAGTGGTAAGAATCTCATTCATTTATTATGTGTGTCTTCTGAGAAATATTTTTCAAACTTCTCTCTCCCACATCTTTTTAGCAAGCACATTTCTACCAACGGCGGACATAGCTGAAGACAGGTTTTACAACCCTAATCTTCCATTTGACTACATCAAAAGGCCCTGGCGAGGCTCGAAATCACGAACACAAGGTTCTTCTAAAATCATTTATGAAAATGTATTATGAAAGAATTTTGACATGCCACGGTGATTATTCCGATGTCATCCCGATACACTGCCTCTTGGCAAGTGCAGGCAGAGCCCATTCACGAGATAAGAGAAACATCAGGACAATGTGACCTCTAGCAATCATCTGCTCAATCTATACAGCCGATACACTAGCTAGACAAATGATATGTGAGATAGGCAGTGATCTAGACCTGCAAACGACGCACGCGTGATTGAGAGATCATTTGTTGTGACAGCTCGCTGTAGTATTGATACAGCACAGAAACCGCGATTATTGGATTCCCTCTCTATTGAGACCACCTCTATCATACGATGATTTCTCACGGTTCCAAATCTTAGTAAAGAGAGACAGACCCTCTCACACACCCCGGCCAAACACTGAGACACACCTCTCTATTGAAACCACTTGCATTCAGTCAATTGGCTGGTTTTAATGGAGCGGTTCTACTGGATATTAATCAAGAGACCATCTCACGAAAATAATGTCGATATTACACCGTATGATTACCTTCTCATGGTTTATACGCGGGAACGTGGGTTTAGAAGAGAAGCCATATACCATACAAAAGTGCTGTAGAAATTTAAGTTAATACGTAATTATATATCTTCCATAAACTAGATGAATCACAATATATAATTCAAAATAGTATCATAATTCAAGTAGTTCAACTTGGCCAGCTCTTCAATAAATAACTTTCTCAGAAAACCACGTCACAGACCACATCAACTCATTCCCAGCCAGTTTTGTTCTACTACGTTTAGCAAGCCTGTAACCATGCCTGTGCGGTGGCGGCGGCGGCGGCCGTTTGCTCGCGCGTCCCGCCCTCCTTCTGCCCTGTGACGTGACAAGAGCGCACAGACAGCTGGGTGTCTCGACGGACATTGGTCATTAAACGGTCACTTGCTTTAATACACAGTTCTGTCCACTGGTTATTAGTGAACACTTGCCTATAGTGAATGCTAGCAATAGTTTGCCAAGTAAAGGAATTGGTGTTATTGTAGAGTTGGGATGGTTTTAATATCTTTGGTTTACAGAATGATGTTGTTACATACAGTTTTGAACAACCAGTGTCTCTGTGGGTGCTTGATGTGATAATGGTTGATTTTATTGTCTTTGATCTCTGAAATAAACTTTAAAAATGTATAAATAACTGTGGAATTATACATAGCAAGATTGTGATACGGAATCCAATGTACAATTTGCTGGACAGCACAGTGAACGCGTATAGTGTGTGTCATATTCACTGTTTGTAGCCAAATTAATGAAGGAGTTTCAGATCAAAAGGATACCCGGATAAAGGCAAAGACTGGACTAATGAAGTGTTGAGATAGAAATGGCTCATGGAAATGAGCAATAAGAGCAATAAGATAAAAAGTGATTAAAACTGCATTTTTCATTGATGTTTGGTTATTTCTATATAGACAAATAGTAGATGGAAAAGGCGTGAAGTCAGGTAGGTTTACATGTAATTGGATTGCAATATGATTTTATGTAAAGTGACCTCGAGTTGAACAGACAGTCGCAATATTATTGATAGGCTTTGAGGTATTTGGTCACTTCTCACATTGCACAGAGTGTAGTATTCTGCTAATTATTGGTAAATCCGGCAGTACATAATGACCAGTTAATGCTTTGTGTCTGCCTCTTCCAAATAAGTTAGGGCCATCTTTTTCTACACTCACATCATATTTTCTGCCATTTCTATGTTCAAACGGTCATAGATTCCCCCCTTACCGCATTTTTTTACCAATTAATCTAGCATCTCAAATGTTTACAATTTTAGAAGCTAACTCTCACACGTAGCTAGTGGTCAGGTAGAGAGTAGAAATGCATTACACTTTGAATAGATGGCTATCCACTATAGTGATTGTTTTATAATGGTGCTTTCTCCTAAAATCAATTTTCTGATTCAGCCATACACACAGTCCAGTCATGCATCAACCAAAATGACACACACGATTTGAGATCTATGAATTTTTGTTCAGCTTTATGCTTCGTGGTTTGATTATGCTTCTAAATCTATTGGATTTTCCCCCCAAAGAAAACAAAGAACATGCGTCGCAATTTTAAAAGCGCCCGAAGGTTAGCGTCATTGGCCGAGCAGTATCACGCTATATGTGAACAAAAATGGTGCAATAGTGAAACTGTCAGATATCTGTAGCAAAGTGAGCCTCACAGCATGGTATACCTTTTGTAAGAACATGATATGATGAAATCTTTTATATTAAGGCTTGTTTGATGATATACAAGCACTCAAAGTGATTTCCAGATATTCTAGCACACATTTCCACAATTTACTTTAACAAAAAGTTGGAGAAAACGTTACGAGTGCCGGAGCCAAACATAATGCAGAATGCTAGATCTAACTGTTAATTTGCATGCTTGTGGCTGAAAAGAAACATTTGTGTTCCCTCCGTTGAATATATCATAGCTGGGGATTCCCCTATTCAATGGCTGATTATGTTCAAAGCTGGCTTTTGATGTGAGGACTACTGTTGCGTGGGTAGCACATATGTAAAAATGAAGTCAACGTCTAGTCGAAACCCATGGGTATATCACATGCCAACTATCCTACTCTTCACTCTAAGTCTCGTTGAGTAACTCACATATACCCTATCCGTATTCATTAAAAACAAAACAAAAATCAAAAACAAAACAAAAAACAAACAAAAAACCCTGCACAGTACTCTCTTTGCAGAGTAAATTGCAAACAGGAATGGCGACACTATGGAGAGAATAGTTATCAATGCGTAGTGCATGTATGTATGCATAAAATCAAAACAAAAATGATTCGACAGTATAGACAAACTCACAATTCAACGAGCATGATTCTAGGGGTGGGGTGGGGGTAAATGGCAGCTATAAACGACGCAGATGACATTTAGAAACTAATTGGAAATGAATGCAACATCCTGGGGTTCAAGAATGTAGCAGGTACCCGCGACAATGCTGAATAACATCAGCGAATTCTTGATAAACATTGAACGCAAAACCAATGTTACATCGCTCGTAAAGTAAGTTGATCTTCATAATAACATACTTATGAAATTCAGCTGGCTACGTATGTGAGTGGGGTGCGGATTTTCACAGTTGTCCAATTTGTGTCTGATATCATATTTTAATTAAAAATATAATTTGTGATTCAGATTATTTGCCACTTGAGATATGTTGTCAAAGCCGTAAATGAACTAAAGACAATGCTTTCATGTTTGTTTCTAACCCTAAACAATTTAAAATAAGGTTCAATATTAAAAACCTCGTGATGTGGACCAGATGCTAACAAAATGGCCACTTGTGTATGTTGTGTCTGTAATCATAAACGTACATTTTAGGTGTATACTCATTGTAACACACCCATTGTATCGATTTATTACAATCTGGTCGAACATAGTGCGGTGGATAGTGTTACAATTTGACGTCATCAATTGCAATTAATTTAAATATATTGCGGCAGCCATTGATTCAAGCCATGTTTATATGGATTTACATTAGAAATGATATTAATAAGTCTATTTACATTTAGATCATATATAAATAGAATACTAGAATTGTATAGTACATTAAAATATAATGTGAGAGAATTAATAAAATCTGGTATTAATTAGGGCATATGGTACTTTGTATGTTCCAATATACATGTGGATGCACGTTCAAAGCACAATAAAGTATAATATAGATTATATATAGTAATCCTATTATTGCCCCAATGCATGCAGTATATTAATAGATGTATTTGAAGGCTGATAAATAATGGACTAAAGTTATAAATGGAAACCCAGTTATGCGTGCAGGGGTTGCTAATTGCTATAGGTATTGAGTTTTCATTGTGATACTTGAGCTTAATAAATGATGATCAGCAATGGTAAGGTATTGGCCAAGGCGAGCATACAACTGACATGCGTCTTTCAAGTTATGGCCAGTGTGTATGCTTGACCTCATTGGTAATATTAGTGCAATGTTATAACTAATGCTTGAAGGTGGTGTATAGGCCTACCATAGAAAGCAGTTGATAGAAAGATAAGTGTACAGTGTTATCATGGAGGTCTATAAGAAAGTGGAATGAGGGGGCGGGGGCGAAAAAAGGAATGTGGGAGATAAAGGCGAAAAATGAGTTTATTAGATTTCAGGGAAGTGGTAGACAGAGAAAAAAGGGTGAGAATTGGGAAGTGTGAAATACGCGATAAAATGAGAGATGTGGGATCTCCGAACTCGTTATACCCCCCCCCCCCCCACCACCACCACACACACACAAACAACGTGCACCGTTCGTGTAGAACGCGTAGAAACCATTATTTGCATTTTCTCAACATAGAAAGCCCACGGACGTTTGGATAGCAGTATATATTACAGTCTCCACAGCTATATAGGCCGACATGTGGGAGTATACGGGGCACTGAGAGAAGATTCACCCCGGGTGTGAGATCCCCTATGTATGTACATATATAATAACTGACCTTGTGGAGAATATGATTACCCAGCACAATGTGTAATAGTATTCCCCTGTTTAACCTATTATGTGAGCACGGACAGTGATTTGCAAGGCTGAGACATTTACCTGCAGACACGAGTGTGCCGCAAGGATGGGGGACATTTCCTTTGTTTGAAGATGATTGAAATAATTGACCAAATAACAAAGCACACTAGGAACCCCCTATTAAGACCGACCACAACTGGTCTCTATTGAGAGGTGGTCTCTTTACAGAGGTTCCTTGTAGTCTCCTTATGAGGGCCTTAGACAGCAAACATGGTTTTACCTTAGAGGTTGTCTGACTGGATCCTCTTTACATAGGTGGTCTAGTTGTTAGGTTCTGCTGTATTTTCAGTTATTTGTGCGCTGACACCTACAGCGTATCTAATTATCCCGTGCCTGCACACAGGCAACATCCGACACATTTAACAACACTATTCCTGATGTTTCTTTTGTTTCCTAAACTACCTTAGGGGGACCAGTAACTTTATCAGGGGAAAATAATCCATTTTCAGCTTTTTAATGTTTATTATACTGTAAACAATGAAGAACAGCATGTTTTGAAATCAATAGTTTTCCTCTTTTAACACATTTTGTGGACACCTACCGGTAGGAACAAATAGTGATTCCGTTGCAGGTCTAAGAAAGTATTAGATAAATAATCAAATTACACAATTTCAATGTAAATTGTACTATGAATTATAAAAACCAACATAGTTAAGAAAAAAACAACATAGTTTTTACAAGAACATTTTATCGTCAGTAGTTTTCCTAATATAATCCATATTATGGACAACAGTTAGATGTAATATATAGTGATGTTGAAGGCCAATACACCACAACTAAATTTTTGTAGTTAATGAATGTTTGATACCAAATTTCTATATAACTGTGAAATCTGGTGTTCACAAATGTCGAATGATCTTATGTGAAAAACCTGCCTACGGATTTTCATTTTTATTTTATTTTGTTCTTAAATATCAACGTTTTTGCATTGATTGGCAAATCGGTGATTTTTAAACTTCAACTGCATGAAAAATGAACAACTAATCAGATATAAACATTTCGAGGCAAGGTTTCTTTTTCTAGATAATTTAATGTGCATTTTGTTATTGGATGGCGTTTTTTATTATTCCAGTGTTTTTCAGTTTAATTGTATTAAGTGAAAGTTGTAAAAGGCTCACTAATTGATTCATACCAAATTTTTAATTGATGTATATTTCAGACCATGTTATATCATGAGATACGATTATTACCAACGCAACAATTTGTAATTTGTAAGCATTGAAGTAACGATGTAGGTTATGAAGAGCATGATAACTGATGGCCAAACGCCTGACTGCCTTAAAGAAATCAATTTTGATAAGCTTGGAAGTTTAATGGGAATATTTGTTTTATCAATGTGTCTATAATTGTTTTCTCGGAAACCACAAATAAAATGTGTCATATGCAGTGGGTCTCCCAGTATGTATAGTGTTTAACTCTAATGACGTAAACCAGTGAACAGTAAACATACATATTACGGGAAAATATCCACCACTCTCGTAATAACTTCCTGTGAGGTGAATGATCATCACCACATTGTTATCTTGCCTTTTCCACTGTTACAATAGACCTTTTCAGGAGTAGCTTTGTTGTTATGCCCACCAGCCTTTACGTAACGAGAAACCTTGATGGAACCATTGTTTGTATATATTTGTTTATATTGATGGAACCATTCCTTACATAATTTAAAAAACGTGTAAACAGTATGCTGTTCACAACCAAACGAATAACATTTTCTCTGAAGAGGTGCATGTTCTGTAAATGTGACACATGACTCAAAGACACGTGTCACAAATGTCTGATATAACATCATAGGAGCTGTCTCCATGTGATTATTTTACATCCAATTACTGTCAAATTACATGCACGGTGGCGCCATTTTCCGCTCTATAGGCGGTGACTACTCATCACCCACCTGTTAATAGATACTGGCCCATGGGTCTTAAGTTTTTAACGAAAAAAAATATGATCAAACGCAATGCCATTTCTTTACGTTCGGAGATATTATACTATATTGAAAACAACGAGTATGAAATTATAATGGGATCTACCGAATTTAGCAGATTTCAGGATATCTATAATTATTATCAAAATATATGTGAATGAATTTAAAATAAATAAAACAGGGGTAATCTCTACTTTTGTGAAATATAGACTTCATTCATATAATCACAATCCCCTGCAACATCATAGGTTTATTGTAATGTATTAACATAAATAATGGCTGACCACTTTTTGTCCGCACCGGCTGCTTTTCAAAGCTGATGGCCCTTTGGCCAAGGAGCAAATTGCTATGAATCTCGTGGCCTGCGCCACAAGAAACTGTTTAACTCTACTAATATAAGGGGATGAGAGATGTACGATGCAGTGTGAAATTTAAAACTGACAATGCTGATGTATCGCCTACAAATGCTATTTCTAGAATGGTTCATACAGGCAGAAAATTGAAAAGCTTTCAAAAGAGGGTTTTATTTCCCTACACCATAGTGGGCATGCATTCATTTGAACAAGATTTGTATGGATGAAATTCATATGTCTTTTTATTATGTAATTTTCTTGCATATTGAGTAACCTGGCTAATTTTGCAAGGATATCATTATAATAGGAAGAAAAACGCAATATGCTCAATTTACAATTATCTATAGAAAGAACCTCATCATTGCTACAAAATTGCTTCTTCCATACAACCTCCTGCCAATGTGCCCCTTATCTTGTGAATTCACTAACCAGCTACAGAGCAACCCTATATTGAAGTTAAAGTTAAGATGTAGTATTCTACCTTTAGGTGAAAATCAAAAGAGACAGAATCGCAGCGATGGTCGACGTAATTGTGGTGCGTTTGAGTCTGTTACACATTTTATCTCATATTGCCCGTTTTTGCAGACACTCGTGTACATACATGTATGTAGAGGGAATTCTTAATTGATGATATCTACTACAATTTTTAATGGTTTTGATATAATGAAATCGTGAACTTTATTAAGTTTATTGATGGTGCATCTGAATAAGAAGAAATATTTTATTTGATTAATGTTCTGTAAAATATAGTATTCTGGTTTTGTTATATTCTATGTATTAAATGTATCTGTAACAAAGGGATCATGAAGGATGTGTAAATCTATTAATAAATGCTGTTAAACCTGAAAAAATATATTAAAACATATAACAAAAATTGAAATGGCAAAATTTACTAAGGATAGTGGTGCTCTTGTTTTCGGGTAATGGAGAGAATCAGAATTAGGAGATTGAAGCCTTGAAATGGAACCTTTTATCATAGGAATGATTATGAAACTATATGAAACTACATTGAATATCTGCTCAATCTGTATGAAACTTTCACAAATATTAGAACCGGTTTCTAGACATACACTTGCTCCCGTTTCATTCAAGTATATGCAATACTTTTTGAAACAAGTCCTTGAGCTGCCCACTACCTGAACATACCACAAAAAATCTTGATCCCGTGTCTCCAACCAATCTCTCTTAATTACAGTGTATTCTTTGCATGTATTTCTAAAATAGAATTTTATTTCCACTCTGCATGATACATAACAGTTTAAAATTATTTACATGAACCTATTTTGTCTTTGCAGGTGCGCTTTGCAGGTGCGCTGTGAACTGCGGATCCCATGTCAGCCTGACTTAATATCAATCTGCATTTCTGCCCATACAGCGTTCACGGATATCTTCTAGATACTTTGAATTAGAATGTACTGAGTACAGTAAGACTTTAATAGAATTTACATCAGATACTAATGGCAAAGAGAGGAGTCACTACGCATCTTCTTAAACTAGTCAATTCAAGCAAGCTACTGACGTGTTAATTGTTGTAAGAAATTGCCACGTGTCAAACGGGCCATACAGCATAACTGGACAGCATTGAAGAGCAAGTGCACATCTGATCATACAAGTACAAACAAAGTGATACATATATGCAGTTATGTGACAGTTGTGATACATGTGTATACCGGTGCTTACAAGGTTTTTCAAAGTCATGGCAAAACTATGCATAACTGTACCATATGATAACTCAGAAAAATAATGATGCGGGTGGCTTGTATGTTCAGCAAGATACATTACCTGGTTACACTTGTGGTATAATAATATGCATGTAGCTTGAACTCCTTTGGCGTAAAAACAATACATTTAGAGCATAGTGAACTTTGAAGTTAGGATAGTCTCTGGAAAATTATATTTGCTGCGGCGAGTGACGTAAATAAATGTGACACATGGAAAAGGGATACATAATATTATAGCTATAAATTATTCACGGAAGATAGATCATTTTCTGCCCTTCGATCATCTAACAAGGTAAGACTTTATTTGTTTTTTCAGGTTAAATCATCTTCTTGTTAGGCGTTGTAGTTAGTATACACTTTATGATGCGTATTGTTCAGTCTGACCCACAAGGTTAACTAGAAATGTAACCATTGGCAATTATTCATTCCCATATAATCAGCATGCAATACATATATTCATATGTAACTCATAATATCATCCATTCCGGCAATGACAAGCCTGGTACATACTGGTACATCAAGTCTTGTAAAACACATGCCATAGCCATTTAGCCACACTGTCAAAACAATGTGCTTTTATAAAACTATGCTTTGCTGGTTTGTGAAATGACGTCTGCCGTGAAATTCAGATGAAAAGTGTTTCATTTAAATGATTAAAAGAAAGAAGAAAAAAGTGCAAAAAATAATAAGGATCATTAATTACACAGGCATTGCCAGGCAATTCCATTTCTTTATCATAATGTACTCCCTCACTAGGTGCCACTTGGTTTATTCACAATTAGGCGCTGTCATAGCAGTAACGTTTTGGTGTATATTATCAACGTAAAATGTGTGGTGTTAGTATTGTGGCTAATCTAAACGACTTCGTGTCGTGAACTTGTCACCTGGCAGGATTCCTAGCTCCGGACTCGATATAGTGATATTTGTAAACAAGGTAAAATTTCATTGTTCTAAAAAAACACCGCATGAAGTATAGATGCACGCATGTCTTATTTCATATACCAGCATAGAGCCTCCCCAGTCTACTGTGCCATTTAACAACGTCAAAGACACAACCCATAGTTACTGGTGCCTGGGCCATTACGAACCACGTGAATGTGAACAAATAATGGGCAATTACCCAGAGAATGTAGCGTTACAATAAACTGGAACACTGCTCCTCTGATGTAACATGACCAATATATATCTAACATTGCACTGCGTGTACAAATGACATAAAGAAGTAAAAAGAAAGAAAAAACACAAAAAACACAAAAAACAACAACATTTGAATCCACCAGGAGAATGGCGGTTTTAATTTATCCCAACAGATGCCTATTTGTTTCCTTGAATGAGTTCATCGTGTTGGTTATATCGGGTTTAATAGTGTTTAATAGGACTATTTGTTTAGTCGTAAGAGCCGGTTGCTGACGGCGATGAGGAACCCACTGATTGCCTGTTTCACGAAGACTGCACACATTGATGCTGATCGTTGTTTATGTCAGCCTTGAGGTGAGTCCTTGAGGATTGACCGATACTAGCCTGTGTGGTCCTGCACCCAGTGACCACCATTAGCACTGTGGCTAACGGTAGGTTAATGAAATTGACCTTCAAGGTCATCACGTAACTGCAGAACCAATCACGCCTGGTCGTGTAAATCCTTTAGTGATGTACGCCTCTTGCATGGGCTAACAATGAGATTTTGCAAAGTGCACAGTATCACCTAGAGATGTCCAGATGATGAGGGATACTATTGTTGTGCTTCTGTGGCCGAATGGATAGGGAGTTGGACTTGTGACCAGAAGGTCGTGGGTTCGATTCCCGGTCGGGTCTGATGGTAAGTGTTGAGCAAACTTACCTCTAACAGGTTGCACACTGCTCCGTGGTACCTACACGTTAAATAGGTACAGATCGGTGATAAGCGTGCGCAAACAGCAGCAATGCGGTATGCAGCCAGTATGGTATACTCCCCGGGGAGTTGAGAAAGATATATATGAGAATGTGCCGATGACCTGGTGTAAATTGTAAAGTCGTGAGATCAAAAAAACTTGGATCAAGACTATAAACCAGACATTTACATTTACATTTATTTGAAAGCTTTCCCTTAACCCGAATGAGGTCACACAGAGCATTTGATATATTGCAGACCCTTCTTCTACTGCTCGTCACCTAATTTATTTACATTTACATTTAGTTAAATGCTGTATGAAATCAATGACATTATATTACGGGTTTATTCACATTCACAAGTTATTTTGAGATATCGTAACACTGTACATGGTGAAAGAATTTCCGGTAGAGAGACCATTCATATTAGCATGTCTTTTTACCTAGACTAGCACTAAATGTTCTATATTTTGGCTACCTGGAACCAGTGTGCTACCTCTATGTGTTCCATGGCTCTTCCAAATACTTACATCTCTTACAAATTGTTATATATTTTGCTCGTATGACATCCATAAAATAGTGTTATACAGGGTCCCTTCAGAATAAGTAGTCCTCGTCTAATAAATCACAGAGATTTCCAACCTCGTTGAGCGCCTAATCATCCAAACAAGCTCCGTATGTATACAATCCAGATTGTCTCCCACGATGTAAGGAGAAATCAAGAAGTGAACTGGTAAAGAATTGTGTACAGTATAACATCAAATTAAGACCACATCTATAAAAAGATCACCTCTATAATGATATCAACTTTCTGAACAATCTTAAGACCACTTGAAGTCAGTGTCCCGGGTGGTCGTATCATAGAGTTCATACTGTCTGTTCCCGGATCAAAGCGAGATGGGTAACATGTTAGCTGATAGCAGACAGGAATGTAACACGGTGTCTGATTGGTTCGTCAAGGCCACAGCTGTGCCGCGATAACCCGCCAAGGCCTTCATATGATCGCTAACAATGGACACGCGCTTGAGCTTCATAGTGGCACTAAACGTTAATCGCTTAGTGTATGTTTTACCGATTGTGGTTATCATCAGATGTGGTACTATGGGATTTTTGCCACTTGTAAAAGCTAAGTTTGTACAACCATTGAGAATATGTTTTCAGAATTACTTACAAACTGGCATCGACGTGTAGTTTTTTTCTAGAATTGCACGCTTTAATTGTTGAGTGCGTATTCAAATATGTTTCCTCTTGGTACCAATTTTAATTTAGTGCTTAGTTTAGACGTTGCCCATTCCAGTAATGAAATAGAATATCAAAAACGTTTTGAAGTTGTAAGGGCTTCACTAACACTTCTAATATTGTTACTTGATAACGGAAGCCAGCTGATCAATATAAGAAATATGCTGTGTGTACCCTGGATGACTCTAAGTTGTAATATTGTGACGTTGTTAGAACAATAGATTTTATACATGCGTCAATGGAACTACTAGAAGTAATTCATACTGACACATTGTACATTGGGTACTTATGTAATTGGACAGTGTCAACAGACCACTCCAACGGCAGCTGATAGTTAGTGTGATGTAAAATTAAAAGAGTAAGACAAACAAGAAAACACACATGCATATGTATCAATGGACAAAACACTTCGATCCATTAAAAATACACTATATTAAATTTATCTAAATCATGCTGCACAACCTCAATCTCAACAACTTGTAGCCTTTTCAAGTCAGCGGTTGTGTTCCTTAAACTATCATCAACAAAAAGAGTTCCTTAAACTATCAACATTCACACAAAAAGGTAAAAATATACACAATGCCACACATATAAGTAGCCAGTATTGCAAGACATCATTTTCCACTCTTTTCTATAGCTTAACCCTTAACACAACGCACACGTGTGTGTGTGTGTGTGTGTGTGTGTGTGTGTGTGTGTGTGTGTGTGTGTGTGTGTGTGTGTGTGTGTGTGTGTGTGTGTGTGTGTGTGTGTGTGTGTGTGTGTGTGTGTGTGTGTGTGTGTTTGGCGCCACTCATCCAATGTAGAACACTGACACTCGAGCACACGCCGGTCTCTCGGGGGTTGCCATGGTCGGGGGCGAGAATGTCGACTGCGGGTGTGATCGTCAATAGCACATATTCACATGCGCACTTGCCTGTCAAATTACGAACGTGGGGGATCTACGGTCATAGTCAGTTATGCTATATATACGCATACAAGAGAACCTCCGTAGTAGGACCATCCTTAATGCATTAGACTGGACTGAAGCGGTCACAATAGAGATGTGGTCTCTTTATGCAGGTTTCAAATGATCTATTTATGAAGATCGTGAACCACAGAAGATGGCTGTTTTACGGAGGTGGTCTATTTATAGGAGTGACTTCTATTGGAGGTTCTAATTATTTATTTGTAACACACACACACA
>CM032661.1:21598547-21785247 GCA_019095985.1 Streblospio benedicti
AAGGGTTTTTTTAAAACCCCCCAAAAAATTTTCTTTAACCCCCCAAAATTTTTTAGCCTCCCGGGGTTTATGTGTATGTTTAATCTTAGTTTGTGGTGTTAGTGTTTTACTTCATAACAAATACTCATGGTTTCATTGAGCTGTTTAATTACAAAATCGTCTACTGGTGTTTATGAAGGCAATTTGGTGGGAGAGAGAAACAATAATAGTTCTCTTTCCTCACATTATCTTAGATATATATCCTCGTTCTGTTACTTCGAGGGCATGTTCAATCAATTTAATCAGAAATGCGTTTGACCAACACTAATTTTATTCAGAATTTTCTGTGTATTCCCAATCACTCACCCATGATATGCTCTCACCATAGGCAGATCCAGGGGGAGGTGCGCAGGGGGGTGCGCCCCGCTCCCCTTTTCCCACCAAAATACTTCATTTTTGTAGGGTTTTAGCATGTCCGCCATCAATTGCGTGTACGAAACCCTTGAAATCCCGTACTGTGCCCCCTCTTTTCAAAAAACCTGGATCTGCCATTGCTCACTAATGTCATATCTGTCACCTGTCACCATCCCAGTCTACTTTGCCAATATTATCAGTTTTTCAAAAAAAATCAATCAATTTTACAAAGTCGCAACAATCTATTTTGTATATTTGTATTCGAAAAGAACCCATTGTATATAATTTATATGGATAATTCCCAAGTTTGCTTATATGTTAAAAACTACCCAAAATGATGTGTATCTAGCCTTCGGTAGCCTTTCCTCGGTGCCCCAGTTACACCCAGGAACATTATAACCATGTACAAATTTTGGTGTCTAAATGAAGTCAGCAAGCAGTTAAAATACTACAATTAGTTCAGTAACCCGATGTTAACCCAATGATAAAATGCATATTCTGAATCTCCAGACTCTATATATGTAATCTTATTATCAACATTCAAAAATAATACAAATATTCCAAAGTAATACATGTGTGAAAATTTCATAACGAAGATTACAATGCGATTCCATTGTGAACGTTATCAATTTGTATTCGATAACTGCCTTTTTAATGTGCCACCTCAGTATAACATAAAAGAGAAAGCTGTGATAGATGAACTCTGCTCTATCATTTCCTATCTGATTCTGTGTCATTCTATTTTGCGCTCATATAAACAAACTGGCTATCTTCAGAACCTCCTTACCATCACAGATGTGTGAACATAATGCAAGTGCCACAGAAATGATATACTGATGAAAACACGATGTACAGTAGACCATCCAATTACGACAGTCTCTTTTAAAAGATACCAACTTTATAATAAGACCATTCATTGCCATCCGAAACCTTCACAAAGAGACCCCATACCTATCAAGATCAAATGAGCCCTGTCTTAAAATAGCCGTCATATAAGGTTTCACTCCGATGAAAGACATACAAAAATGATAGACTCTGATGGAAACCTGATGGATGCTCAGTTTATCAAAACAGCGTGTAAATCCGCGTGATAAAACATGGCGTACAGCGCTATGGTAAACACAAAACCCTGATTTTGCATGTGATTATATTTAATTTGAGAAGAACTGTTCTTGGTGATGACAGGTGCGCAGATGGGTATTGCTGTTTTGCATGATCTGGCTGCCACAAACTGGTTCTTTGATTTGTAATGGATGAAAAAAATCAACTGCAATTATATCTACGTCTTTCATTTGGTCTCTCGTTTATTCTTTTTTTTCTGTAATCACTTATTTTCTTTCTTCCTTTTAGTTTTTGCTTGAAATCCTTATAGCTTTTCACGCATGTCAGTGAGCAGTTTCGTAGTCTTTCCCCCCTCTTAATTTCATTTAGTTTCCTCCCCGTCATTTGTGGTTGTTAGGGATTTAATGGTAAGGCGCTTTCACTGTCTTCTGTGGTTAAGAGAAGAGCTGTGAAAAGTTGGCTTTTGTCTATTAATGATGTACCAGTGGGGGCTCGAAAAATCGTGAGCATTTAAACGTACCTAAACACGTTTTATATAGCGTCTCTGCGTCTGCCTGTGCATGAATGCCGAACTATATACTTACTTACTTACTTATTTACTCATTCGCTCACTTACTTAAGTGATTACTTACTTACTTACTTACTTACTT
Organism: Streblospio benedicti; assembly: GCA_019095985.1. Classification (NCBI taxonomy): domain Eukaryota; kingdom Metazoa; phylum Annelida; class Polychaeta; order Spionida; family Spionidae; genus Streblospio; species Streblospio benedicti. Next base: position 21,600,653 of record CM032661.1, read on the forward strand.
ACCTTACTTACTTACTTACTTACTTACTTACTTTACTGTGCTCGCTTGTTCGCCTGCTTGCTGCTAGTTTTGCTCGGAAACAGAAGTTGCATGTTATCGTTGGAAAATATACTAATTACGTCCTGAACTCGCAGTTTAATTGAGCACCTCTACTCTACTTCTTGATGGATGTGGTTGTGATAATTTGGGTAGCGAGGTTTGTAGGAAGAATCCACGTCCTCTCCTTTATAATGTAAACAGTTTAGTGCTTCATAAGTTTTATCATACTTATTATTCAACACCTACATGCTCATTTTCAGACAACATGTTTGGCTCACACTGTAACACATTGACGAAGGTGGGAATGTCAATATATTGACTTCACAATCATTTCAACAGATTCATTCCCTGATTGATTGTTATTATCCTGGTAATCTTGCCAATAGATAATTGTGGCGGATCGATGGATGCTGAAATGGGTCATGATACTAAGAGATGTTAAAGCATTAGTGGTACTATGTAGTTGTAAATATAACCCATAACTTCCAAAAGCAATTAGTTCACATGCATGAAATGGTGGCGTAACATTAGTAATACATGATAGTTAGGTCAATAAGCAAACTGACATCTATATGGTATGATATTTTTGAGGGAAAATAACATGTATGTGTACATATAACTTAGGCTATCTGTAGTAGGCCCCTTCTTTAATATATGTGTGAAAAGACCTTTGAAAATGTATCACATAGAAGATATAACAAATAGCAATCACACAACATGCAGTGACACAAAATCGACAGACCACGCACTATAATGATTATAACCGATACAACACCATGTAGACAAATACAACATAGTGTACAGTTGTCATTTGAATATGTATCACCGTCCAGTAAAATCATCACATAGCACTTCGAAAATGAAATCAACCAAAATACATCGATCATACTAGATAAGAGGCAGGTATAACAGAGTGAATTATACAGCATAGACAGATACAATATTGTTTTCAGCTGTGCCCTGTATTTATTTGTGGGTTGCCGGCAATATGTCATCAGTGTGGACTGGGCTAGGATGTTAATACATGCATGGGCGCCTTTCTGCCCTCATCTGACATGCTAATGCAGTGCCGGTTATGGCATGTAGATGCAGACTGCGAATAGCAGAAAGAAATAGTCCCATGCAATTATTGTCTGCTGGCCTGCGTGCCTCATGCTGAACTGTCAAGTGTATTTTTCCTCCCCCTTTTTTCAATTGGGCTATTTGGTTAGAATGTACGTGTACATGCATGGTAGTGTTTAGTGGAGCCTGCAATTAAGAGTTAAGACCACCTCTACTATAAGACCATTTCTAGCGGTACTAATTGACCAACACGAGCCTTCGTAAAGAAACCACATCTCCATTTAGACCAATCGAGGTCAAACCCCAGAGGTGTTTTTTATAGAAAGGTTCTACTGTACTCAGTCAGAGTGAACTTGTATGGTGGTGTGTCGTACATAATGTCAGAACTGGCTAGAAGTATGTGGATGTATGCCCTAATCAGAATACTGGCATAACAAGACTTGCCATTGTTATGTAAGACTCTTGTATGGCTGGAAGAATGTGAATGTAAGCCCTAATCAAGATAGTGGCTTAATAAATTTAAATTATTTTAGCAATGTATAACAAACATGATGTGACTATTTCATTTAAGGCCACCTTGTGTGTTCAAAGTATGGTACAGTCAAATATCATTAAGTAAAGTGATTATGAAAAATGTAATAGCATGGCCTGAGGCCCCCAGTGCGCGGGGATCATTGCAGCGTGGCCATATTGACCACAAGATTGCACTGGACTAGGTGCAAGATCTCCCTATGTTACACGTACCGGTATGATCAGGAGATCAGTACTCTCTTGCACTGGTTTGAAAAGGAATAGCCTTCATCTCTTCACCAGAAGCTGAACGGACAGCAATTAGCGTTATTCACTGTGGGAAAATCCTTATTACGTGCCTTGCTTCAAGGATAGCCGGTGGCTACCTCCCTCCATGTGGACCCCTTTCCTGCTGGCTGTGAATATGGGACTCCGGAAGCACTGTCTGTGGGCAGCAGTGATACAAAGCGCTACCCACGTGGAGGCTTCTTGTGAAATGCAGAGGGAAGGCATCACCTAAAGCAGTGGGTCTCTGGAACCAAAGATTTTCAACGAGGAGCAGTCGATCGGTGAACCGCACGTGATCCCCTGGGATTGCAGATGTGAGTCTCGGGTACGACCCTATCCTCTCCAGAGGCAGTGCCCCACATAGATCCTACTCTGAACTTTTATGAGAGAATGCCACACCCATGTCTCAACCAAAGAGTTTGCACGTTTGCCTACGTTTTGATTTTATTTTACAATGTCATTCCTATTCAGAGACATTATTTCAAATGGTCAATAAACCTGTCATTTATGCCCCTGTTTCAGCATAGTATGAACACGAGAGCTTCCAATGTGACACTAACAAACACATTATTCAGACACGTCCAATAAATATGCTCATATGTCATTGTGATTGTTTTCCACGTGCACATTTGTAACCCAGACTGAGATGGGGAAATACGCTGGGCGTCACCGGTGTCATGTGTATTTCCAGCTCTCACTCAATGAACGTCAGTTAGTTTATTATTTGATTTGCCCAATGAAATAACTAAACTATGAAATTACTATTTTTGTTGTTGCTCGTGACAATGACACGCTGCTTTGAAATGACCTTTGTTGTTTATTGTTGTTGCTGTGGTGATGGTGATTGTCGTCACCGCCGCCGTCGTCGTCATTGTAGTCATCTTGATTGTCGTCATCATTGTCGTCTGGGTTGTTGCTGTTGCAGTTGTTGTGACAAATTGCTGAGTTAGGCGACGGGTGGATGCATTGACCATACGTGCTGTTCTGCTTCGGAATAGTTCCCCTGCATTGTCCCCATTTCCCTCATCACCTGTAACATATAAACCATAGTGATTAACACTGCACGCTGTAAAACAGAGAAAGCAGTGCAGGCTCTCCAGCGTTCCTACTTTTTCCTACTTTTCCTACTTTTTCCTACTTTTTTTGAAATGGTTCCTACTTTTTCCTACTTTTTTCAAAAACCTCCTATTATTCCTACTTTTTTGTAAATTGGAAAAAAGTACACATTACAACGTTTTAGACTGTGTTTTGTAAAGTATTTTTACAGAAGATATTTAGTTGGCATGTTCTTTTACTAGCAGTGTGGTCTGGTATCATTGATCCATAACCCAGCCATCAACCTATGTTCTCTAAGGAAAGCTTTCAAGACTTAAATTAGTTTGCTTTTAATAACTATTGACAACATATAGAAACAATGCACCATTTGATATAGTTTTGCATATAAATGTTTGATGCTCTTTTTATGTCTCTAGACTCTACCCAAATGATGCTTTGCTGAGGGGACTAGATCTTTACCAAATTTTCAAACTACTGATATTCTCTTATTTAATTGTGTTTTCTTTATTTTCAAATAACAAAACATTCATGCTAGAAGATTAAATTTTACAAATTTCTTTCGTACTTTTGATTTTTGTTTTTAACAGTCGTTAGGTACTTCATCATCATCTTCTTCTTCATCTTTGGTATTTTGATTAACGCTCAGGTGCTGGGGCAACGTCCATATCAGTGGACCCCCTTCCAGGTAGTGGCACAGTCTTTCTGACCCCTCTCTGTCACCTGCTTCCATGTCGTCTGCTCCACGACCTCTTGGTACGTGCACGTACCATGCTGTCTTGATTCCATTGCTTAACCGTTCCATGTGTCCATACCAATGGAGCCTTCTCTCCCTTAGAATAAGGTTCAGGTCCTCATTGCTGAGAAGCGTCAGAAGTTCATTTGACCTGGAGGTGGCCACATCTTCCGGCCTCACATTGCAGATCTGTCTGATCATTGCCCTGTCGTTGCACTGCAGATGATGAAGATTTGGCTTGGTCAAGGGTGGCCAGTGCCATCCTTCACTAGCATGGAGTATTGCACTCCGCACAAAAGTGCTGTCGACATGACCCCTTGTCTTGTATGAATGGTGGTGAGAAAAAAGAACTGGTAGCAGATCTTTGAACTTCTTCCAAGCTGTCGTCACACGTGTTGTAGTTGCAATGTAACAACCATCATGTTGTCTGCAATCAATAGGTCTAGCGGTTCCCTGGCATGGTCTACAATTTGTGTCCTATGTTAGGTGTTTCAGCCCGCTGCATTTCTTGTGCACCCACTTCTTGCAGCCTTTGCAGAAGATAGTGTTTCTCCCTACTCCAGTGCAGCAGACAGCACATGGGAACTTGCCTGAGCTCTGGAGAAGATACAGATCAGTACCGCAGATCATGATCTTCGTCTTCCTTGCATTCACTCTCAGACTCTTTTTCTCCATACATCGATTCTTTACTTTTGAGAATTTTGGTATCAATCACTTGGGCTGTATGCAGCGATTAATGTCAGGCTACCTACAAAAGGTTTATTATAGATGCCATGAATCTGTAGCAGAGCTATTTTTACAATTAGATGCGTCTATAAATATTGATTACCAGTTTCTTAGTTGTGTTTACAGACATAGTGTAGCTTACCCTAGCTTTACTTCTTTAGATGGTTATTTTGCCTTTTTAATGTTTGTCTTTGTTTGTTTGCTTGTTTTAATCATAGCTTCATGACCTGTGTATGTGTACAAAATGATGTTTACCCCTTTAACCTTGTAACAGCTCACTGCTTGGGATGATGATATCATTCTGGTTTCACAAACTTGGGTTTGTGAGTTAATGACCTGTGTATGTGTACAAAATGATGTTTACCCCTTTAACCTTGTAACAGCTCACTACTTGGGATGATATCATTCTGGTTTCACAAACTTGGGTTTGTGAGTTAAAGACCTGTGTATGTGTACAAAATGATGTTTACCCCTTTAACCTTGTAACAGCTCACTGCTTGAGATGATGATATCATTCTGGTTTCACAAACTTGGGTTTGTGAGTTAGAGTCCCGCCAGGGCCATTTGATATAGTTAGATGGAAGCTTAGGGTTGTAAAACCTGTCTTCAGCTATATCTATTTTGATAGAATTCCCTTGGTAGAAAGATGTGAGAGAATTTGTAGAAATTATCTTAGCAAAGAAATAGCCAGCTCAACAGCCTCTGCACATGGATGCGTGGTAAATTTTTATAAGCAAAGATGACAACTTAAAGTGATAACTTAAATTAGTTCCTACTTTTTTACAATATCTTCCTACTTTTTCCTACTATTTTCCTACTTTTTTATGCTGTTTCTTCCTACTTTTCTCCTACTTTTTTATAAGGTGCTGCTGGAGAGCCTGCATCATATGTTGTTTGAACTTTAGGCATCATTACGATGTAAGACTTACCACAAGAAAGACGTTAGAATGATATATCAGTCACCTGATCCCATTTATTACAAGCAAATGCACCTACACGCATTACCTTCTTGTACATGCTGCTACACAACTCGATCTGTTACTTAAATGACAATCCTCACTCAATGAGGCTATGTTTATCATTGACATTAGCATGTTCAGCCATGACATGTCATTGGCATTGTTGAGGTACTAGGTGTCAATAACTGAGCATGGCTTAACCAGAATGGCAGGTTCAGGGAGAGCAATTCATCACAATGGCGTCTAAATGTCATATCTAATGGCATCATTATACACAACAGACCCTCCAATTACGACCACCTTTATAAGGAGACCAACCTCATGATAAGATTATTTTTGGTATTCCAAAATCATCATAAAATGGTCAGCACGAGCCGCCATACAGAGGACATCTGTCTATTGAGACCACCTGAGACCAGCCCGACGGGTGGTCATAATAAGGAGGTTCAACTGCACTCTGTTTTATGGTTACTTTTCTAACAATCTAATTTCCCCACAATGCACTCATTTACCTACATTATCTAGAGCGACCAGCTGCATTAATCTATGCTGGCGACTTCCGGTTTGTGTCTATTTTCACAGCAGAATGTGCCTATAGCGTGACCAGCACGATAATGACAAGCACCGAATCGCACGGACCAATGTTTATTAATAGCCACATTAATTATTAATGTCTACGTTTATGTCATTTATATTTAGAGTGACCCAGCTCTTCATATGAATTATATAGCAAAAAACAGCCCTGAATAAATAGCATGGTCGCTTATACATAAAAACTTGTAGCTATAACTCTTGTAGATGCTGAATGATTTCCTTTTTCCCTTTTACATCCCTAATACATTCACATTCTTTATGGTTTCAGAAGAACGTCTTATGCAATAATACTGACCTGGCTCTGACAAATCATAACCCACGTTTTAAATTACAATTTGTGTTACCTGTAATATGTACACAGCCCACAATATCGAACCGGTCGTTTTCAATAACTGGCATATAACTGATAAGCCAGTAAAACAGCATCTGATCAATTATGTTCGTATGCCATTCACTTTGAATTTCCCACATAACAAAAAGACTAAGGCCTACATCATTATTTTGAAGTGCAGAACCTTTGAGATAAGGTTTCCACAGAGCTTCATAAACGTGAGCTACCGGACGATAATGTCTGGTATAAAGGAGTTTCCATAATGTACTGCGGGGGAGGGCTGGCGATTTTCAAAACTCCGTTGTAGAAACTATTTTTGCCCCCCAACCCCCACCCCACCCACCCAATTGAAACATCGTCGGTCTACGGGAATCTTCTATTGAAAACAATTACATGTAGTGACTTTTATCACTAGAACAGCAGGGCATCCTTTAACCCTTATCATTAACGTAACATAGCATTATAGTTCAAATCACAAACTTACAATGTTTGGCTGTGCCACAGGAGCCCCGTATTTGTCATAATACCCATGCAGGGCGTACAGTTCAATGGGTTATTACATTGTGAAATATTGTCTTAAAAGTATTAGTTAGCTTATAAACTTTGACCCTGGAATCAAAATATATCATTTAAAATCAAAATGAACACTGTAGGCCAATTTTGATTTTTTTTCCATAAAGGACCCTCAAAGGGTCCCACGGCGCAGATCTTCAAGGTGGTAAGTGTGTGTGTGGGGTTGTTCAAACGTCGACGGATCGGACTGAATTTTTTCTTGGTTGATGTGAGGGAAATTTGGTTTAATGAGTACTGAGATAAGAGAAAAAGGAAAAAAAGGGGAAAAAATTGACACTTTATTGTAGTTTTGTTGCGGACACTAACGCGTTGTGGACACTACAATTGTGAGGAAAACCTTTAATAAAATGGTTATGGTTTTCAACAAGTATGCATGCTAAATTCTTTTGTTATACTGCCACCTCTGTAATATGACCGTATTTTACGGTCCACCAGAAACCTTCATAATCAGACCACCTCTGTAATAAAAACATAGTTTACAGTCCACCACGAACATTTATAAACAGACCACCTCTCCATTGAGACCTCTACTGCTTCTCAAAGTTGGTGAAATCCACGAATGCCTCATGTTCCGTGCTTGTACCATGCCATGTGGTTATTTGATCATCATAGAGTGACCTTTACTCTACTGACACCAGATTTATTCCACTCTATAATGTTATGTAACGTATTGTATTTCTTTATTGACATCTGGTACAAACTGTGAACTTATGAAACACATATACAAACAAAGGATATTATACCAGCCAGCCCAATTAAATTGGTTTATATGTCGTATACAAACTCTAATTTTATGAGTGAACGTACCATGAATTATGTAATTACATTACCGTAGTCAATTTTTTTCCAAATAATAGATGTGTGCGTAATTCAAATGATATGATGTTAAGTGAATTCCCCTGTGCTAATTATATATACTATTAGCCTCATTCACATGTTTGTGCTTTCACTGTCTGACTTTGATGAATCCACCATCAAAATCATACAAACCTTTGATAATCAAGAGGCTTTAGTGCTATGTTCCCATTTCCTGCATATGCTTTTTTACTCTTCACGTGATTATGATACTGATCCTCTTTACCACACAAGGAATTGATCGTGTGACGTATTTTACACAATAAACACTGTGATAAAGGAAGAGCAGCATTTTGTGTGTAGAAATGGAGGACGGTGCATTGTGACTAGAAATTGTAAATGTTAACTTTTGCTGCTAAATTCAAAGTCAAGTAGATTTTGATATAAAAAAATATTATAGTAAAACAATAATTATTATTTTGTAAATAAAATCACTGTCAGCTTTTCCTCATCACGATTTTAATTTAGCAAAGCAGCAAAGTAAGAAGAAAATTATAAATAGCTCAATGTTATAAATTTCTTTCTGAATGCCTGGTGAGCATAAACGTTTTGCGATCTTATTTCTATCACATGATTGATTTTTATTGAGGTGAACCGATTTTGTAAATATTATTACATATTTGAAATCAGTTTACAATGGCAAACCACAGTGATCTTCAACTTAAGTCTACATTAAGTGAGAAATCATTCAGTCAAAATGATGCTCTAAAATCACAAAAAGGAATACAGAGTGGTGAGAAGCCATACGAGTGTAGTCAATGTGGCAAGTGTTTTAATAAGAACAGCAACCTGACCAGCCACATGAGAATCCACATTGGGGAGAAAGGACATCAGTGTTCAGTGTGTGAGAAATCATTCAATCAAAGTGGACATCTGACAAGACATATGAGAATCCACACTGATGAGAAACCTTATGAGTGTAATCAATGTGGCAAGTGTTTTACTGTCAATAGCGCATTGACCAGGCACATGAGAATCCACACTGGGGAGAAACCTTATGAGTGTAGTAAATGTGCTAAGTGTTTTAGTGGGAGTAGCACCTTGTCCACCCACATGAAAATCCACACAGGAGAGAAGGAACATCAGTGTACAGTGTGTGAGAAATCATTCAGTCAAAGTAGAGATCTGACAAGACATATTAGAATTCACACTGGAGAGAAACCTTATGAGTGTAGTCAATGTGGCAAATTGTTTAGTGTCTGTAACGCCTTGACTAGCCACATGAAAATCCACACTGGGGAGAAAGAACATCAGTGTATAGTGTGTGAGAAATAATTCAGTCAACGTAGCAATCTGACAGATCACATGAGAATCCACACCGGTGAGAAACCATTCAAGTGCAGTCAATGTGGCAAGTGTTTTAGTATGAGAAGCAACTTGACCAGCCACATGAGAATCCATACAGGTGAGAAACCTTACAAGTGTAGTGAATGCGGCAAGTGTTTTAGTCAGAGTATCAGCTTGACGAGACACATGACAATCCACACTGGAGAGAAACATTATGAATGTAGTCAATGTGGCAAGTGTTTTAGTGACCGTAGTGCCTTGACCAGCCACATGAAAATCCACACTGGAGTGAAAGAATATCAATGCACAGTGTGTGAGAAATCATTCAGTCAAAGTGGAAGTCTGAAAACGCACACGAGAATCCACACTGGGGAGAAAGAACATCAGTGTAAAGTGTGTGAGAAATCATTCAGTGAAATAGGAAGTCTGAGAAGACATATGAGAATTCATGCTGGTGAGAAACCTTTCGAGTGTAGTCAATGCGGCAAGTGTTTTAGTGACAGAAGCAACTTGACCAGGCACATGAGAATCCACACTGGGGAGTAAACAACATCATTGTCCAGTGTGTGAGAAATCTTTCAGTCAAAGTGCAAATCTGAAATACCACATGAGAACTCACACCGGTGAGAAAGCTTTTGATACTGAACTTTGTGATAAAAGTTTCTCTCACAGGTCTGCTGGTGTTAGTCATATGCGCACTCTCACAGAAGAGAAACCATACAAGTGCGACCAGTGTGGGAAATGTTTTGCTCAAACTTCTAAACTGATGATCCACATGTGGTGTCTCCATCTGAGTCTTAAACATGAGCCTTACTGAGGATTGGGAAGAATTCCAAGTCTAAATTCACTATAGAGTGTTGTACCAATGACAGTTGGTTAAGACAAGTGTTCAATCCTTAATCCCACTCAGTTTTCTGAAGCTGCAATACCCAGAATTACATGTACTCAGGAGTAAATAGAATCAATATTATAGGCAGATAAGGGGGGGGGGGCGCACTCACCGCCCCCCTCACTTAAGTGCGACCCCCTTTTCTGAAAACCTGGATCTGCCTATGAATATTGATCTTCTAAGTGCATGAAGTAGCTTACAAAAAATTAACTACTATGGGAGTGAATACAAATCAAAAATGAAAACTACTCTTTAATATATAATGCTATTGTGGACAAGAAATTAATTATTTTCAATAACAGCCGCGTAATTTAAATGATATGGCCTTAATCAACGGATTTGCTTCAAAAACAAATGCGGCATAACGTTAAGAAAATCAGCTGTCAGCTTAATTGTACTAAATAGATAAAGAGTGAAAATATACTTCAACCTAGTATGACCTACATTTTGCAATTATTCTAATGTTTCAACATAACGCGTAAATGCACATATTTTCAAGGCGTGTTACCGTATCATTTCAATTATATGAATATATGAACATAATACATTGTTTTAAAGGGTTGAGTAATGTCTCTTTTTCTTTAAACTTATTACGAAATGACATTTTCTCAGTTACTTAAGAAAATTATACATAATACTGAAAAGGTAGAAATATATTTACGTACAATTTAATTTGCAAATTTCGTGGATAGGTGCAAAAATGCAAACTTAAATAGTCAGCAAACATTAATAGCCTATGCAAAGTAGGTGCAGGATGGACCAAAATCGCAAAATTAGATAGTGACAAAATAATTTGTAGATGAAAATCGCAAAATTTAATAGCCATGAAATAATCTAGTTTTACAGTATCAATCAAAGAATTGTTATGACACATTTATTGTGAAACAGGTGTTATACAAGTCATGACATTTGTAAAATGCTAACATGATAAAAACAACAAAAATAGCTACGTGGGAAAAGGGATAAAATCTGTTTCCTCACAACCATAAAACCTCTCCTGTCATATGTAAAACTTTACGTGTACTTGGCATATTGTTGGGAAACTTTCTCTGTCCTCCTCCTATCATTTTAAGCCTCCCCTCCCCATGCAATACTTAATGAGCACTCCCCAATTGACAGGCACTCGCCCCCCCCGCCCCTGCTCAAATTGATGGACACATAAACGCCGGTTCGTTTCATGTGGTGCGGTAATTGACACGGCTCCTCGTGTAATTGGCCATTGATTTTTTAAACAACACTTTGAGGGTTCAAAGTCGAGCCAATTTGCGCAAGTGTTTTGCCGTGGTTGACAGCTTTATGTCGTTTGGTGCGGGGGTGTCGGGATGGGTGGAATTTAATTTATGTGTATATCACCAGCGCTTTTTCTTTACCATGATGAAGACCGTATGATGAAGTGTGTATACGTTTTTTTCTACGAAGAAGACTCGATTGATGTTGGCCGTTTCTTACTATAGTTCAAAGCTGTAGGAAGGGCTATTAGAGGCCAAAAGACAGTGGTCTTACCCATAATTTCCACAACAAACATGTTTATCTTGTTAAAGAGGTGGTCTTAAGTGTTTTTTCTTCGTTTCTTTCTGTATTGCCTTTCTTTATGGGTAGCGAGGGCACGACAATACAAAAAGGTCACAATATAACACGCATTTATCTTGAGTGAAAATGTCAGATGTAGAATTACGCATCGCTTTATATGTTATTCTGGCAACAAAATGTCTGTTCACAATGCACATGCAATTGCTTCATAATCGACTGGTTGAACAGTCGCCATTGGTTGGTCATAGCATAGACCTACTGATACAAACAGCATGCTAAAAGGCATTCTTGATACATACTGTAAAACTCTGTATCTCGTATGTGGTGATGACAGTAAAATAAAATGTTTGGGATAGCCAATATTCGAGCTAATCAACTGATACCTCTATGACATGCGGTAATAGAGAAATGAGAGTAACCTTGTTATAAAAGAAATTTCTATGTAAACAATATCTATGCAACGAGTTCCTACTATTCTAAATGCATGTGAGTGTATTCAACAGAAAAAAAGATGCGAAAACAAAGACACCCAAGAACAAAAAATCGAGTTAAACACAGCAGAAGCAAAGACTAGCCATAACGAGTCACCAATCAGCGTGCTTTATGACTCCAGATCCAGACCATCGCTTTGTGCCTCAGCCACAAGTAATCACCAGGACACGGCTGAATAGACGCCTGTGTGACAGCTACTGTGATCCGTGCACATAAATACTGCCCCAGGAGAACCTCTCTGTTAAGACCACCTAGGAACTGCTCTCATGCGGTCTTTATGGAGAGGTGGTCTCTGCATGGAGGTTCATGTTAGTATCGTCATTGAGGCTTGGAGCTCTGAGAATTGGTTCTATCATAGACGTGATCTTATTAGGGAGGTATAGTCTTTATAGGAGATTTTGCTGTATACTGTATATAGAAGACACCATTATAGCTGATATTCTATGGCTGGTTGTGGAATGTCCCATTGTTGATTTAGATTGCATGTCAGTCGTGTATAGTGCTGGTCGTGTGATGTGCACTCCGTGGAACCTTTCCCACTAACAAGTTTCTTGCTAATGGGGATTGACTCTGACGTTTGAGACACCAGGCGCTGGGAATGGAGATTTGGGAGGCTTGTCACAATTAGATGTGCGCATATTAAGGGAGTCGATGATGCTGTGAATTATGGTGGGATATGGCGAGTGTTTACTGAAATCTAGCTATCATTATCAGCGCTCATCGTTTCTTATGCGTCTCGTGCAACTTGGTGAGAAATGATCAATTGACCATGTTTGCCAATGACTTGGTGTAAACTGTAAAGTCGAGAGAGCAAGATTTGCATCACGACTATAAACCATCACACTTACATTTACATGTATGTACGTTTTGTTGTAAATAAAACCCGCTTCACTTATTGTTACCTTGCTGTAAACAGTTTAGTTGGCCAATATAGTTACGCGAGAGACTTCATTAGACTCTATCAATACATTGAATGATGGTGGAGTGCGGCAAAGTGGTCTCTGATGTGTTGTATCCGGGCTCATCACCAAAGTCCACTATACACTAATCTGTGTCGGTCTACTTTATTGTAAACAGTAGACCGATACCAATTTACAGTGTGCTTGTGCCTTGCATCGTCAGTTTTCACGGATTCATCACTCACAGCGCCTGGTGTCTCAAACGTCAGAGTCAATCCCCATTAGCAAGAAACTTGTTAGTGGGAAAGGTTCCACGGTGCACATCACACGACCAGCACTATACACGACTGACATGCAATCTAAATCAACAATGGGACATTCCACAACCAGCCATAGAATATCAGCTATAATGGTGTCCTCATCTTTTAAAAAAGTTGTAATGGTGTCAGACAAGGTGGAATACTGTCACCAATTTACTTTAATATTTTCATGGATGAGTTGAGCTGTAAGCTATCAGAGACTAAAGTTGGCTGTCACATTAATAATATCTGTGTTAATCATCTATTTTATGCAGACGATTGTGTGATAATGGCCCCATCTCCATCAGCTCTACAAACTCTTTTAGCTGTATGTGAGCAATATGCTGATGATAATGAAATCTTATATAATACAAAGAAAACTGTGTGTATGGCTGTTCTACCCAAATGTTTACGCAAGTTGCCTGTCCCAACTATGTATGTTAATGATAAACCTCTTAAATGGGTAAATGAGCATAAACACCTTGGAATTTTTATTACAAATGTTTTTAATGATAATAGAGATGTGAAACGTCAGATGAGAGCTCTTTATGGTAGAGGAAATGTGATAATCAGTAAATTCAGACATTGTACAGATGATGTTAAAGTTCAATTATTTAAGTCATTTTGTAGTGATATGTACTGTAGCCATCTATGGTCAAACTATTCCATTAATGTATACAGCAAACTCAAAGTGGCATATAATAATATTTTCAGAAGTTTAATGTCTATCAGCCGGCGTCAAAGTGTATCCAAGGCTTTTATTGATTATGGTGTTGACTGTTTTTATGTTTTGATACGAAAGAAAATTGTGAGTTTTAGGAAACGAGTTATGTCTAGTAATAATTCATTAATCAAATTGTGTACATCTAGTCTGTTTCATATGTATGCTAGTATGATTAACAAAAAATGGCAATATCTTGCCTTTCAGCACTCAATGTGATATATGCTAGTAATATAACTCATATTTTTACTATGTACATAATGTATATTTATCACCTATTTATATGGACACCATGTCTGAAGCAATAAATGTCTTATGTCTTATGTCTTATGTCTTACTGGCTTTACAAATAATTGTTCATACCAACTAAATACTGAGTATATAGTCGTGAGATATGACGATGGTGCCGTGGGGTGTTCAATAAAAGTGTGTGTGGGTGACTGGGTGTGATATTGATATTATAGACAGATGTGGTGATGGTGGCGATGCTAAATGTCCCCAACCCCACCCGTTCTAAGTAAATCCATCACTCTCAGTTGACCGCGTGGTACGGCAGGTTTAGGCTTTGCCATTGTGCTTCCAGCTGTTTGGTCAGTTTAGTGCTGGTTTATTGTCCTGTTAGTGTGCAGTGTGTGGCTGTGCTGGTCTTTCTCATAATGGAACATCCCGATTTATGACCTTATTACTGTCCACTGGAGTGATATGATCATAATTGTGTTTTGGAAGCCATAATATAGTGACCTCTTAACACAACTTAGAGCTAGACTTCTGTGCTATGCGCATATGGGCGTACTGTATATTGTTGCATGCGTATTTCATATATTCTCATTTAGTGTTAACCTGGTGGGATTTATTCCCAAGAGAAGTATATTCTTTAATCGAGAGAATTTAGTTAATGCACTTTAACTTTCAAACAAAACAGCACAGCTCATGTCTTTGCACGGACATTATATTTCAGATTGCAGTGTACGGCTATTGAGTTTTGTAAGTACATAATTATAGTCATTTTTGGCTTTATACTACTTCACGATGATTCCTTAGACTTACTGAGACTATGTGCAGTGTCCAGAATCAGAGAGCTTATACATGTCTAGAATTTGTTCAGTGATATGAGCTGCATTGCATAATTAGGTTATGATATAGAAATCATAGGCCTTCAAACGCTCATAAACCTAACTAATCACAAGGATTGTGGTCAATGTTCATTTGGTTTCTTCATAATGGAGATAGAAACAGTCTTCGCAGCATGTATTGTAAATTGTGTAGGGGAGTCTACGCCAATCGCTGGTGACCTCGCTATTACAAATAGTACAGTAGAACCTCTCCCATAAGACGTCCTAGAGAACTGCACTCAAGTGGTCTCAATAGAGAAATGGTCTCTGAATGAGGGTACATGATGGTCACTTTATGCAATGTTGGACTGTGATAAATGGCCCTTTTTAATATATAACTGACCCTTTTATAGAGGTGGTCACCTTGAATCAGAGGTTCTACTCTAATGGCATTGAGGATGTTCATTCAATACACTAGGTCTCTTTAAAGGTTCATTACACGTATACACCTGAGTACTAGTGCTCCTGGTAGGCCTACTAACAACGGCACCGTATAACCTCTCCTGGAATACCAACGTGGCGATCGGACTCACGTGGTCTCGATAGAGAGGTGGTCTCTTTTTTTGGTTTATAGTCGTGTCTGTATGGTGTAAGGTCGTGAGAAGCTAGCTTACTATGGAGGTGGTCTTGATAAACAAATGGTCATAGTTGGAAGGTCTGCTGTATATTTCAATGATTGTTGGATCCATCTCTTAGTACGGTTACCGGGAGGGACTTCACACTCTATCAATCTATTGTGCCTGATATATCAAGGATACATTCATTGGTAATTCAGTCTGTCTAGACTTTATAATTCTCTTCGGTATTGTACAAGCGCTATAACGTAGACATCTAATTGCGAATCCAACTACTTAAGACATGGAAGATGATAGAGCTACGCACACTGTGTATATTAAGGGTTAATAGTATTAGCTGAGAAACAACCGAAGAAATTACGGCTGTAAACTTTACACACATTTTCTACCCAGACACATTGCACAGCATCGAGCATCACTGATACGTCCAGTGGTGAGCTACCGCTGGATTCCTTATCATGTGTTTTGTGCGCACGACATGTCGTGGAGATGTAAAAAGACAACATCAGAAAGGCATTTGTTAGATAGGGAGAGGAGGCCCCTGGCACTCCTACCTCGGACCTGCCAGCAGCTTTTTGTACATTGATAATGCATTTTATCATGTCTACCTGCTGGAGACATTGTTATATAGATAAGGGCGTCTATTGGATTTACAGACATCAGCGCATTAGAAAAATTTGCTTTAAGCATAATACATTGTTACATGTATGCACGTATTCAAGGTTCATAGACTATACAGTAGAACTTCCCATTAAGACCACATTCATAAAGATAGCACATCTGTAATCAGAGCATGGCCATAAGAGTTATTAATCCGGCAAAAACAAACCTCTATAAAAAAAAGACCATTTCTGTAATGAGACCATCCCATGAGAGATTCTACAGCAATATGCTTTAAAAGAAATAAACATGTATACGGTGAATCGAATTTCATGTCACTATTATACTGTAGTACGAACCCACGTTATCACGACCATCATAAACTAATGCTCAGCCCTCATAAAGACAATGTGATATAATTTCCCTTCTGTTATGTAACTCTCGAAGTTATTGCTCTTCTCTTCTATTGTAAATGCTGTGGCTTCCTGGCAACATTTCCTGTGGATTTTGTAGTTAAAGTACGTTCACACGGAGCACGTGAATCAAGTAACGAAACTTAAGTCTTGATTTCCAGGGTGCGCAAACGTTAATTAGATTCAGCAGAGACTTTTTTCTACCCCGCATAGTGTTAAAAGTATGAAAATAAGTAAATCTATCTATTTGAGGCGTGCAATCATCAGAATAATGCCGTTCACGTATGTTAGGTCTCTCGACGCCATTTTGACTAAAGATAGAAATCTGACTATAATTGCGCCACTTTTCATGCTACATGTAACTAAACGTGGATCACGGATTCATAATCTACACCATCTGCCCCTGAGAAGGTGGTCATCAGACCACATCTATCTATAACATGATGATACCTTGCTGTGGCAAGATGAATCTACACACAAAATCCTGTAAGGTACGCACATTCCTAAGTTGCAATTCAATAAAAAAAAATACTTGAAAATGATATTTTAAATATTGTTATTCTGGAATAAGACGCTTTTACCTGGAAATCACCTTTCTGTATTGATTGTCTTCTATGAGCATGGCATTCTCATCAATCGTGGAAGTCAGGAATGCATATTTCTGCTTTAAGTCACGTTGTAACAATGTATGAATACGATTGTATATACGTGAATTGTTAACAAACGTTTCAAGCAAGGCTGTAATCATATATAGTTACAACCAATGGTGCATTTCACGTTGGCTCATGGAGTATACCGCTGTCAACGCTGCAACATTGATATGGACTTGGACTTGTACCGCCAGTGTGAGGGATCATGCCCTGAACCCTGTGAGCCAACCATGTTAACGTGGACGCAAAATGCAACAAAACCACTAATTCAAAGAGCAAACAAATTGGGATTTGGGAGGCGGGCAATGCAAAATGCAACTGCGAACATGAAATGCAATCGGCATGGTCTTGTGCACAGACAAACAAAACGTATAGCCCCCCCCCCCAAACACACACACGCACACACACACACACACACACACACACACACACACACACACACACACACACACACACACACACACACACACACACACACACACACACACACACACACACACACACACACACACACACACACACACACACACACACACACACACACACACACACACACACACACCACACACCACACACACACACAAAAATGGGGAAAATGAAAAGCAGAAAAAGCAGAAAAAGGATAAAGAAATACAAAACGAATTAGGACATGTTGGGGACGGACCAATCCGTCATTCTGAGACAGGTCCTCAACTGTTGCTTCAAGGAAGCTGCTCTTATGTTCGCCATGTATTGTCGGAAATGTTAAAGGGTAAATCCGACCCAATATTTTGGGTTGCTCAAAAGATTGAGGTCGGAGTGACCTTTGAAAAATTGTAACGGCGACATGGTGACGGACTTCAATGTATATAAGACCGTGTATATGAAGGCTTGGGAACGTGGTTGACGTCAGAAATTGTCTTTTTGTTGAGGAGGATTATTTATAGAGATGGTCCTAAGTGGAGGTTATAATGTATACTTAGCCCAAGTGGCGATGGGGCCGTAATCCTTACTATTAGGTGTATTATCAGATGGATATTTGAACCCAGGTAAAGCCTTTGCTGTCTCTTCGATGCCAGTAATGCAACCATGTCGATCATCGTCTGCAAGTTTTGTCATAAAATCGTCAATCGACACCCAACAGCATCATTTAGGACCTCAAAAATATAAACGCACACTACTACCCAGTATTTTAACAATCTTTCGGATTCAGATAGTGTCTTGCGTTTTCACCGGACTACACACTAATGAAGCGTATGAATCTATAAATATATAGGTTGGAACATGATAAATGAAGCGTAGCATATTTCAGTTCATCAACATCAACAATACCAAGGTCCCTAAAAAGAATACCGCACAATTTAAAGCAGTGCTCTGATTGGTTCTGACAGACACGCACTTAATGGATGCACTTAGCACCTGCACTTAACTGCACCAACAAAAAATAAATGAATGTTTCAGAAACTTAATGAATGTCTGAGTCAGATGTTTTCCCTCAGCGAATCTGCCAATAAGATGCTATAATTAAAAGCAACCCGCTTTTATCCACAAACTTTATTGGATTTTGTTTAAAGAGACAAACGATTTGAGAAATTTAATTGCTGTTTTGGTGAGCTTATGCTATTTGTTGGAGTTCTCACAGTTACAATGTGTTGACTGCGTCACCTCGTGATTCATTTAAATTAAGATCATTTATCTCTGCAATATGAGGAATGCGAATAAAGATTTATTTTTTTAATGTTGTGCAGCCTTTTATCACAACTTTTATGTAGTCTGGAACGTTGAACAATGCATAACGTGTCCTGGATAGGGTTGTCACTACAAATCCAAGTTGAAAGTGAACATCATGTATTGATGTCTGTGTAATTATTATTACTCCAGGTGTATACCTTTTGTGATATATGTTTACCCGCTTGGTATTTTGTTTCCTTTTAAGTTGCTGTCACTTATTATCTTGCAATTAGAAGGACTGAAGATTATTTTTAGCTTGTTAAATATTAGGACGTACATAAAAGATGTTTGATTGGAGTCCACATTAGCATTTTCTTCATTGATATCTAGTACGTAAGTATATTGGATTGACACACATTAAGAATTGGAAATTTAATCATCGGGGTGTAGGCGTAAAGAATGTACTACCAGATACAACAGACGATTCAGACATCTTAGAGGAGCATGATGTTTTGCCTATAAAAAAGCGACCCACAATTTGATGAGAACTCGAGCTTGAGAGTGTTTGAGAGGCGGGTGTAAGTGGCATCAAGAGAAGATTGGGGTGGCTTGCTTCTGTTTGACTGTATAATGGAAAAATCTCTTAGAAAGCAATGGTCCATCGTCTGGGGGAAACAGGTATTAAACGGGTATGGTTTGTATTGTATAGCAAGAATCAAAGATGAAATAACAGCAGTTTTTGTCTTATCACAAGACTAAATGTCAAAGTTTATTTTTAGTACAATCTGTTCCTTAGAAAGTTGGTTTTAGTTCAGTTTAGTCAAATGTTTCAATTCTAATTACAATTAGTTTGGCTCACTTTTCAAAATCACGATAGTATTTAATGAAATATTTGAGATAGCACAGGATAGCACAATTAGCCAAACAGGATATTGTTAAGACCACGTCCACAAACACTTCTTTCATACACTCAGCTCTGACCCTATTTGACCTAATCATATGACTTTGTACTAGTTTGTAGTCATATAAACAGCTTCCATATCCAGTAAGCAAACACTACTGCAATAGAGCTTGTTTGCGATTGGGCTATATATTAGATTAAAGAGGGAGATATAGCATTGTACTGAAAGAAATTCCAATCATTGAAAAGAAGTTATTCGGTGAAGGTTGAATGGTCATTTTTTCCCAAAGCAATAGACGTTCACATGGCTTCGTTGTCAATATTCGAGAACGGTTATAACTACAAGGGTCAGCCAATTTAGTCTTCATTAATAGGAAAAGAACAATAAAAGCTTGATATATGCAATTCTGCTGCCAATGTGTAATATCATTGTGGGTTGTTATAACTGGGTGATGTAATCTGTGATGGGGTGTTGGGTCAGAGGGGAGCTGGAATGAGGCATTGGATTTTTAGGTCGTTGCCTTTCCTAGGTGCAGTCAAGTGATAAAGGCTAACATTATGGTAAGAAAAAGGCGTAGAGCGTTCTCATTCCTGGTTTTCACCATGGCTAATAGGTCATGGTGGTCACATTGTCAGAAGCCATCTGCGTAATTGTGATAAACAATTATGCAAAAAGCAGTACATCAATTATGCATCACATGAAAGCTTTTTGAATTGAAACTATATATAAACATATAAGTCTGCAGACCCGTGGAATGCATAGTGGGTATAAATTAATTCAAACTATTGAGCTGCACTCCCTGAATTCAGTTTGCTCTATTCAAAAGCCACATCTGCACTTCAAAAACACTAGCCCTTTCTCAGATGGCTCTCCCTTAATGCTAGGAATAAAATGTAAAACAACACACAACGCACACATTAGAAATAGGCATTCAAGTAAAAAGTGTGATTCGATTTCATCTAAAGATGGATTTGAGGTGAACTGTCAGTGCGCTTCCAGGACCTAATCAGTTAAACACAAACACCCTAACATCTGTAACAGAGGGGTGCGGCCGTTGACTGCCATAAATAGAGGGCCGCCACCGCTATAGTGTGTGCTGTGTGATTGGGATTGAGTGTGAATGATGGTGCGAGGCCAAGAGAACCCGGATCTTCACCAACCAATTACATTACTTTATCGCACGGACAATTTGAGTCTTGGTACTGTGTTGGAGATCGGTGAGAATGAGGTGGTGTTCCACTAGTTGTGTTTTCATCTTTTTAGTTTGAATATATTGTTTAGAAGTTATTTCTTCAGATAATGGAAACTAATTCGGAGATAGATAAAGCTTTGGAAGGTCGTGGATTTGAACTCACGATCTCCTGTTCACGCCAGACAATTCATAGGTGTCCAGAGAACTTATAGTTCTATTCCTGCCCCACTGCTTCATCTAGCCTTTATCCCGGAATCTTCCCAGTACTTCAGGTGCATATGCCACTTTCGACAGGACGTCACAGTGTTCGGGGCCGTTTTCTTTACAATTATAGACTGTGCATAAACCAACCTCCTTGTTAGATATATTGTATGAAGTAAGCACAAGCATAGATATTCGAGTGCAAAATCAGTGATTAGGTAAGCCTCGTGTGTCGATTGGTGAATAGTGTCAAATTGTGAACCTTGAAATTCAAAGGGTTGTGGCCTTTATCCACACAATCCACGAAGCCCCCCACCCCGCCCCACCACCACCACATCAGTCTTCCTTGAAATTCCAAATCCTTCTTTTTTGGTCTGCTTTTCCTACGTGTTTCTATGTTGGCATTTCCCCCTCCTGCATTAAGATATGTAAATGTCAAGATTTTGTGGTGTTTCCCTGCAGTGTAATCAGCCACAAAAATGATAGATGTTGGGAAGAAAAAATACCAGACCTTGGTTCAATAGAATGCACATGCACAGAAAGAAACAAAGCAAAGTAGCTTATAGCTCCAACCACCAAAGCATATACATGTACACAAACCAACACACACTAGCTGCAATTTCCATTAAGAAAAAAATCCACATCTCAAATGTTACGTAATCCAATAGAACTTTTACAGATCTGTTACCTAGAGGGGTAAGCAGCCTATGAATAATGACATTTAGCAGAGAGATTGTTGCCTCTTGAGACTTCCACTGCCCATACGTCACTGTGAGATATGGCCGTTTACACCGGTCCCTCTCTCCGTATCGGGGTTCACATCTATTGGCACATCCGTCCTAGTCACTGTAATAAGGCAGTTGGTTGGGGTCATTGCCTGCATTTTGGCACTGCTTTGGAGCTATTACGTAATGTGTGTTTTATGGCATGAACTCTAAATCAGATTTTCATTTTGGGGGTGGTAGGGGGTGTGGGTGTTTCGGGGGGGGGGGTTGCGCTGGAGTGAGCCCTTGAATTTGCCTACGCTGTTTTGGGTCAAAGGCCTCATCACCGAGTGTCCTCAAAACAGGAATGAGGATTGGTTTTCGTGTACGGTACCAACGAATGGCATTGAAGAGTGCTGAAAAGTTAATTTTGATTTAGCAAGTTCATGCACCTTCACAAGTAATTGGATGTAATTTGTTATCAGTGCATCTCGAATTGATCCATCACGTTTTCCCCAAAATGGGTTGTATCACTTTTCGTACTGCCATCCTTATAGATGTTTGTTTATTTTGAAAGATCCATACATGTATATGCAACATACTGCTTAAATAATAAAACTATTCCGCTCAGAAGGAAATGCATCATAGTATACGTATGTGTTACATATTGATCAAGTCTCCATATATCCATATATATTACACATTTTATCGTAGTCCGTGTTATTAATAAGATGGTTCCAAAATACCGAGAAGATGGCAGCTACTTTTCAAAGGATTTTCATTCGATGGATAAAAGGGGATAGAGTGCAGTCGCCAATCAAGCTACCCACAACAGCGTGTGTATCATCAATGTATTGCTCATGGAGCTGGCAGCTATTGTCGACATTTTATACCAAATGCATTATGCTGCCCATACCCTATTTCGCCACCATGTTAACTCACTGACTATTATGTTCTGTCGTGTCCATAATTGATAGGTGCGGCGGGGACCAAGAGAGCAAACCCGTGTACTTGTTGATTACATTAAGTCACTTATATTACGAAGACGGAAGCTTTGAGGATTTGTTGCACCATAGAGTCTGAGGCAGATCCATGGAGCGCCTTCCCCCTTTTTCACACCCCCAAAAATTCTTTCTTATTGAGTTTTTGGTATCTCCGTGAACCTTCACATGTACAAACCCTATGAAGTCCGGTGGATGCGCAAACACCCTTTTCTGAAAACATGGGTCTGCCTATGAGCGTTCGGATAATGTCACTGTGTTGTTTTGTAACTTAACTTATTCACATTTAGAACAGCATTCAGAGTGGTAATGTGGACATCCACTATTCAATGGCGGTCATCATCCATGGACAGTCCGTGGGTATCCATATCATCCATGTTGCGGTCATAGGCTTATGAGGCCAAAAACATTGCGATCAATTTTTAAGAACCATTTGAATTACTTTTGAAGCAATCAGCAATAGGAAATCAAAATCATTTAGACTATAATGATGTTCAGGACCAAAACAAACTATTCACGACCCTAGCATTGTGGCTCATTGGTCAGTTTTCTAATACAGCTATAGAATGGCCATACGACCAAGCTACCACCAGCAGAAGGAAGGTGGTTTAGCCAAATGAAGTGTACAGTCTCAAGAGACAAAAGCTGTTGATTCAGCCATGTGCACTTTATAGACACATTCATTGTGGGCAACAGGGCCAGATAAAAGCTAATAGTCCCATATTTGCTCACACCACTGAACAACTAGATGGAGAGGAGCTGCAAGTTAAATGGCACTGCCACAATGATGCTACATGCTACACATGATGGGTGGTTTAAAATGTGGAAGAGCATAAAAGTATCTATGCACTGCAATCAGAGAGTACTTGCTTAATTTGGAAAATAAAAATGACAGAATGCTTCTTAATCAGGATATTTGATCATAATGTGATCTTTTATTGCGCTCTGTTGATTAAATGTCAGGTAATAGATATTTAACAGCAGCCATCATCCTTCAAATGAAAATATAAACATATCTTTTTCTGTACCTAGCTGTATGAATGCACAGGCAGGTCCAGGGAGCGCAGGCCCCCTCTCACTTTTTTCATCATTTTCATATCATTTTCCTGGTTTCTACCAGGTCTGCGAGCTTTCGCAAGTACAAAATCCATTCAAATTCACTGGGTTGCGCCCGCCCCCCTTTCCAAAAATCTAGATCTCCTAGGGGAACTATCCCACGATGCTCTAGCTTTTATATGTTCGCCAACAAACTCATTAATATAATGTTATCACTTTACGTATGTCGTTCGATGACATAACCACTAAATACAGCTGGACCTCTACTTAAGACCATCTCTACATATTGAAAGCACCCCTATCTTAAGACAATTTATTTAGGTTAAAAAATCCTCCATAAAGAGACCACCTCTCTATGAGACCACACGAGGTCAGTCATCATGGAAGCTAACCTATTGCCACGCAACAACGTCCGTGAAAAGGACATCCATTCCAAGAACTGGCGCTCGATATGGAGTGAGCAGATAGTTAGGTGTGTTATGGTGTTAGCGTGACCATCTGATATCAATACACTGACCAATAGTGACCTCATCACGCACAATGACCATCAATATGAGCAATCAATCTGCTTACGTCACCGCGTCCTAACACGTGCTCAAGGCTGCTGTCGCCACAGACAGGACGTGGTACAGTGAAACGTCACGTGCATCCTCATCTATTTTGGGTTCTTCGTTCAATCTACAAGTCAATTTTTCTGGAAGATATTTCTCAAAGATTTCAGTCAAAATTGCAATTAGAATTTGAGGACATTTTCGGTTCAGCCAGCTAGGTGAAATGCACTGCCTGACATGGCAAAGTCAGGGGGAAACGGTTATTGATTTTGCTTGGACGTAGTTTTTACTTGGGAACTTGTTCCAGTTGATAGCAAGTTCGTTTCTGTTTCTACTGCTGTAATCATGGTAATTAGTACAATCGTTTTATGATTGAATTTGGTTTGGTAAGGAGAGTGTAACTCGAAAACGTTAACATTCAAAATTTTATGAATTAATTGTGAGTTTTGAGACACTTTTCTTTTAGATAATATTTTGACTAATTACAACAGTAGGAAAAGAAACAAAACAAACTTTCTATGAAACAAATTACTGTGCACCAAATAAATAACATTTTTGTTGTTTCAGTTGAAAGAGACAATATCACTCATGATATGAGATGTTGTAACACTGGATATTGGTTGCAGTATAAACGAGATTCCCGATGGTGTAAGAAATGTCATGGGGGGAATCACGCCTTATGTTACCGTGGTTTCATGGGCAAATCCAGGTTTTCTGGGAGGGGCGCAACCAATGGATTTCAAGTGATTTGTACAACAAAGAGGTCACCTATATGCCACCAATCACATGTGCAGAATGAGGGCGCCCCAGGGACCGACTCTGAGTGGCGCACTTAAATTAGGAATTCATGGCTTTTATGCCCTAGTTTATACAGGCTAATGGGTCATGTTAATGCACAATCCCATCTATGTACATTGGGCGTACAGTCGTCTAGGGACACGAGCTTTGCAAAATAGGTTAAGCTGATGTAGATTTGTGTGAAGTTCTTAAATAATCAACATATTAACTAAAATCTACCTCATGATTGCCAGGACTTTCGTCACTTTTGGGGGTGAGGGTATATCATGGCATTGGAATGTTGTTAAAAGACTGAAAAATGTGGAATGGGGGAAAAATCCAAAAAGATAGGGATGTTGGAAATAAGACAAAAAGATAGCCATGAGATCTCTTTACCCTGTATAACCCCCACCCCCACCCCCTTTACGATCACCAGGTGATAATCACCGTACAAGCTCGAATTCCAATGCTCAGATGCATACGAAAACCTTAAGAATCCAGTGCTTGGTGCAAGAGGATCACTTTGTGTCTGGAAGGGGTATGCACTTGACAAGGTGTCCTCAGCCTTATAGGGTTCCGTATCACCACAAATTCGGTTGGATGGTGTAATCATATATTTTCTTACTCTATCATTGGCTGTTGTACATGCTTATTGTATCATGTGGTGTGAGCTTGTCATAGCGGTTTTGATGGAAAGCTGATTTAATAGACTCAATTTTATTAGACAACAGCTTGCCATTAAAAAGTCTTATACAGGGTGTGAAACTGATGGAAATTTGATTATAGACCATAAGGCCGGTTACAGAAAAGAGAGACCATCCATGTCATAAAGTGTCCACCCTTTATCGTAAATATTGAGAGCCCCGGTGGCTGTGAAGACACACTTAATTCTTTCAGCCTACACAATCATAGAACCATTATGAGGCTTAAATGCTTTGACTGCATCCACCGATAAATAGGGCGTACTCCCAATCCAGGACATTATACGTTCGTTCTCTTTAGCTTGATATATGGAAGAGGGCAAGACTTACGTGTTAGGGTACAGTATATCGTTTAACGATTGTCGAATAGAAATTTTACCACTCTAAAAACTGTGATTCCCCTGTGGGTTGCTTTGCAGATTATTATAGTAAATATACGTGGCTCCCAAAACAAGACTAGCTTGGTTGTAATAATTGCAATCTTCGCCATTTCTTTTCAAAATGGCCGCCAAAATGACGGCCGTCATCAGCATTCAGCCAATGTTTCCAAGCTATTTTGGTACCAACCAAAGGCTAAAGCCAAACAATGACACTTCTTTCAATGAAAGCGAAATTCAACTATACAATATAACCAGAATGGCAATCTATTTTCAGGCAACACATAACTCACAATGCTGTCGCATAAAATATACAGAACAACCTCTCTATAAGACCACCCGTGAGACTAACCTCAACTGGTCCTTACAAGATGTGGTCTTTTCATGAGAGGTCTGCAGCAGTCTCCCTATGCGGGTTCCGGACTGCGTAAACTGGTCTTATAATAGAGGCGGTCTCATTATAGAGATGATTTAAAGTGGCGGCTCTACTGTAAATGACTAGTGGGAAACAATAGAATCATCTGCGCCCGGAGACATTACAAAAGCCCCATTGCTGGGTGTGTTGGGGCCGTCTTTTGCTGAAGCACGGGCGTAATCCGTGATTTGCATGCAGACGACCGCCAGGATTACATTATGTCACACGTATCATGGCTCCGGGATTCAATAACAACGTGTAAATGTCGTATGTCCAAGCCATTTCCTACCTTCCTTGTAATACTGTTGCTTGCTGGAATATCCCATCAAAATCCTATATCACGTCAGAATGGTGAAATGCAGCGTAAACGCTCGTTCTATGATGAGGGGCGTGGTATGTCTTGCATAGGTAGAGGGCGTTATAGTAGGCAGTGTATCTTTGGGTTCTATCTGTTTTTGGAACGTGTGCCCCTCTGCGGTTAGTGTATACTAGTAGCTTGTTGATAGAATTGGTCAATTCGAGGTACATTATGACGAACACATAGTATAGAATAGAACCTCCAAATATGACCACCTATCTCTGGAGGCAAACCTTATACTAAGGTCATTTTCTTAGTCCCAACTCCTTATTAAGAAAACCAAAGCGAACCTTAATAAAAAAAAGACCATAAACTATGAGGGACGCAGTTGGGTGTTCATAATGATGGAGAGGTTCAACTGTATTGATGATATAAAAGCCATTGTAATACAACAAACATAATTGAATGAAAGTGGCCAGAGCTTCTGACCCACCCTCTTTTTTCGTCTCACACATAACACAAGGGGTGGGGGTGCAAGGGGCTTGCTTGCCGCTTTCCCTTTTCCACCATAATACTTCATTTTCATGGGGTTTTGGGCATATCCACCATCGGTCGCACATCCAAAACCCACGAAATCCCTTAAGTGCAACCCCCTTCCTGGATATGCCAGTGTCACCGTTTTTGTAGTCACTGGAGTCTGTCACCATGTGGCAGTGTAGTGACATCATTACTAGCTCTGTAATTAGTCTGCTACCCACACCAAGTCTTCTCACACCAGCAGATGTCAGCGCAGACGTGTCACCCAATAACCATGTAAGGACGATCACAGAAATTTGAGCTGAGCGTTGGTGATGAGCGATCCAGTCATGCGTCTGCTGTACTTCATTAACCCTCCTTGCAATGGCTGTGGGCCATGCCTGTTTCTATAGCCTGTTGTAGGTTAAAACGCATAGAAGATGGGTGGATCAATATCGTAGCCTATTTAGATGGCGCTACATGGCTTTAGATTTCGATTCTATTGGCATCTCTCTATTAAGACCACGTATGAGCTTACCGGTAACTCAAGGGGTCTCCATAAAGAAGTGACCTATTTGCGGTGGTTCGGTGTTATATGTATATTATGATGTCTGTAATTATGAGAGATGTTCTAAATAGCGGTAGTTTCATTACAGACCTATAGGTGGTCTTAATTTCAGGTTTTTTGTTTTGCATAAAGTCACCAGTACTCATAAAATGGATTGATATGGTTTGTATATGTTGTCATTGTTGGGACATACAGAGGGTGCATTGGTCGCACAATGCCAAATTGAGTGATGTAATGTACTTATTCAACTTCACGGGTAAATATGTCATGATACAGATCCTAAATAGCGTCGAGAGTCCCAGCAACACTAAGAAGAAATATTCAAAATACGAGAAACAATGACAGTAAAAAAAAAGACAATGTGGGCACCGTCAAGGCATTGCTCAGAAACATTAGTGTCACGCTGTGACATATAACCTATAATCAACGGGCAAAAATTATATGGACCTGCATGAAAGAAAGAGGAAAGTCTGAAAAAAAGTCTGTGTTTACAACCTTTACAAGAAAAGAGATTTAATGTAGTGGAAATAGCTAATGGGAACCCCGTTATTTATGATTCATCTGGGTCCGGAAACTTGGAGAAATGTACTTCCTGTAATTCAGTCTCCACCCGTGTTGATCTTTTACCAGGCTTTCCAAAAGTTACTTGAATTGTGCTGTGTAGGTTTTTAGGTGGAGGCATTCTTTGGAGTAATAGGAAGAAGGAATGTAATCACAGGAAATGTGTAATTATGCATGGACCCTGCACCCTAATCTGTTTGCGTTTACGGGGATTGTGGGCCAGTTGTTTTTGTTTTCTAATTATGTCCGATATTGAGGACTTCATTTTTTTTGCAATCCTGCAGTCATTGGTTGATTGGTTGTGAGGTTTTTGCCACTATATGGACAAGTTTGGCTGATTATGGCTCCTTTCAATCGGTTATTTAACGTCTGTTTCATGGTATATATACATTTAATATACTTTTGCACCAAAACACCCGCGAACAATGAGCTTTGCATGTATTCTACATTTCCACATCTCACTACGCTTCTAATGTACACATTCATATGAACATACATGGTCCCGGTACATTCCCCTTTATATAGATGAAGCACAAGGGGTGTGTGGTATTGGGCAATTAGGGGGTGAGTGAGTGAGTGATCGATTGAGTGAGTGAGTGAGTGGGTGAGTAACCACTTTCTATGGTATTGTGCAGTGTCAATAGTTCTATTGCCAACGTAACATCTCTTTTTTCAGCATGGAGCCCTTACTACTCGACAACGTGACGGTCAACATGTCGGCGGCAGCGGGCGGCGTCCTTGACAACGAGACGGCCATGATGGCGCGGCGCCAGGACATGAGCAACTTACTGGAGTTCCAGTACTACGCCTGGGGCATCACCGGTATGCTATGCAGTACTTTATGTTCCAGTACTTTAAGGAAACCTGCCCCCTGCTAGTGTAGCTTTTAGAGTGTGTTAAAGAGCACCTGTCCGACCATTTCTGTAAACTCTATGGCAATTGTGTAAATTCAAAAATAGAATAATCCTTCAAAAGGCAAGATTAAATTAGTAATCATTATATTTTTGTCATGCCATTGAATTGTGTTTGGAGAATATTCCAGTGTTGTTTAATTTACGTTTGATTACACCTAGTTGTCTCGAATTCCGGTCAGCATTGAACCCCGGTAGAAGGTCATCTGGAGATGACTTATAACCAATGAAATTTAAGAGATTCGATGTACTCATATCACTGATAAAAGAACACACAAATTGGACCTTCAAATATATTGCTGTGGCATTGAAGCATTCGAGCAAACGCCATCCCTCAGATAAACCAAGCCAATCCAATAAAACACATGGCAGGCGCTAGAATCATTGGGTGGACATAACTACTTTCATACATTAGAAAAAACACTATTTAAAGATATGCATGATAAAAGGAAATAAGTAACTATCATATCACATCTATTCCAAATGCATATCCTCCAATTAACAAAGAATGGTGTTCGTGTCTTTATTGAAACAGAAACACACGTCTTCTTACAGGCAACATTATCTCGGGTTTGGGCATCCTGGGAAACCTGCTGTCAATCATCGTGCTGGCCAACCGGCGCATGCGCTCCTCCACCTCGGTCTACCTCATTGCGCAGTCCGTGTTTGACATCATCGTGCTCATCTCCCTGGTGCTGTTCATGGCCCTGCCCACCATACACTACCAAACAGGTAAGTTAATACAGATTTTACCACAATATGGAAATGGGCATTACTGTTATCGAGCTCCAGGCACTAAGTATCGGAGCCCCTTCTGACTGTTATATGATGGAGGAGGGCTTGTGAGAACCTTAGCTCATGGCTAAGTTAATAAGTGACGGCTGGATTTATATCGTCATTGCCCGTGTGATAGCTGTGATTGTGAGTATATTTTGGGTTTTAGAAATGACCGTCTCGTGGAGTTACGTGGACAGGATTGGGCCAATGATCTCATGCACTTACGAATTATTAGGGGAAAGAATATTATTTAACACTGATAGTTCAATCACTGTGTCCCAGTCTACGCTCTAAAGGGGCTGTGGCTTAGCATTACCCCCACCCCCACCCCACCCCCAACTGAACCGAAAAGCACACAGAAGCACACAGATGGAGTAGAACAAGCCACTTGGACTTTTTCACATTCGCCCTGGTCTAAAAAGACAATGTTTGAGGTTAAGTGAATTTCAAAACTGGAACGCATTTATAAATTTTTGTCTGTAACTTGAAACAAACATTCCACTGTCTTATGATGGACGTTCCATTTCATGTCAATGTTTGAAAAAACCCAGGTGAATTAAAAACCTATTTGTACTTCATTGCGGGAGTGCCTCTATTTAGGTACCGATACTCTTGTAAAAGGAACAGCCCCATCATGTGTGTTCAAAGTGTTCTAAATAAATGTATGGTGAGGTGTGTGGTTTTTTTATGTGGGTCGCTCTTAGAAGTAGAATGCCATAAAGATAATTTATCATAATTATAGTGAGGCTATTGTGCTGCTCTAATGTAAGGGCTGAGTAATTATTTAAGCCATGGGGGGTCGGAAAAAAACTGGGGGCGTTCATGAGTTTGAATTTGAATGTTGTGGGGGTCAGAAGTTTGAATTTGAATGTTGTGGGGGGGTCAGAAGTTTCAAAATGGAAGTTGTGGGGGAGGGGGTCAAAAGTTTAAAATGGAAGAATATGGGGGGGGGGGGTCAAATATTCTGATTCATTTGATTATATACCATATCTTGTAATTTTGTACCTTGTTTCATATGTCAACACTCAACACATGCAATTGAATTGCTAATATTTGCCAAAATGCTTTTGACAGAGGATTTTAGTGATTGGATGGGAAGTTTTCGTTAAGTAACAAGTGCCTTCCCCAAGAATTTGTGCTTCTTAAAAATATAACTTGTCATGATATGAAAGGACTTGTGCTATTAATTGAATTTAGAGTTTTTGATTATAGCTCATTGACTCTTATATTAGAGTAATTGTCTGAGCCACTGCAAGCAACTTATGAAATGGAATATGAAACCCTTTATCAAGTTTGAATTATATTATGTTTAATTGTCTTTCGATACCACTAACTTTTATTTTCGGAAAATAAAATATAAATTCTTTTACTTTTTTTTCAATATACCAGATTAAAGATTAAATCGTTTTCTCTAAATTCAATTAAGTAGCACCAGTCCTTTCATATCATGACATGTTAATATATATAGTTTGTACTGCA
Source organism: Streblospio benedicti (assembly GCA_019095985.1). Lineage (NCBI taxonomy): Eukaryota > Metazoa > Annelida > Polychaeta > Spionida > Spionidae > Streblospio > Streblospio benedicti. Next base: position 21,632,483 of record CM032661.1, read on the forward strand.
TTTTGTTTATTGTACATAGCTAAATATTTTTGCAAATTTGTACAGCAGATATGACAGTACAATGGAAATGGGGGTGTCATATGCTAGGTAAGTTATATACTAAAGTGGGGTGGGGGTCGGAAGCTCAAAAGTTCAAGTCAAGAGGGTGATTATTTGGTAGTCATGGTGGTAGTCACGGGAGGAAGGATCTGAGAATTTGGGCACGTGGTCGTATGGTGATGAGGGGGTTAGGGTTCCTGGAAAAATGTTGAAATTCGTTGTACTGTTAGGAACAGAATCAGATCATTATAGTAGAAACCTGGCTATAAAAATCCTATCCACAATTCTACTTTGTATGTTTGTGACTAAGTTGAGTGCTTGATAAACTGTGAAATATTGCTGCATTTTTAAATGTTATGACAAGGTCGTATTTCAACATTTTGAATAAAACCTCTAGCAGCCATTTCCGGTGTCATTCTAGCACAATAACTATGCTGCCTCATGTTGTCCAAATATTTATATCATTACTTTGCTGTCATTGTCGTCTGGGTTGGTCTAACCATTACCAACTGACACAGTTAAGCAATCGACCTCGCAGGCTCAATGTGAATACAGACTTAGTGGCATAGTTTTGATCTTTCTCTGCTTGAGTCTAATAGTCTAATATAATCATTGTAGTGGCATAAGCAATTGCTGAACCCACAATTACATACCAGTATTATAACTTCTAAGGTAGTTGATGTAGACAAAATATAGTGTCAAGGACACTTGCGGGAATGTAATCTCGTATGAAACATGAATATCTCTCACAGAGTTGATCATTTATACACATATTTACTTGTAATGCATACATAGGCTATATATCTATTGGCTAAATCGTGAGTCCACAAAGTGAACAAACATATCCTAAAAATTCTTAGCCAAATTTACCAGCATACAATAATTACATTTGTCCCTGTGGACACCTCTCATTTAAGGACATCCGTCGTATATGTACATTTTTCACTCCTTTCAAAGGTGACCACATGATACGCACGAAAATTGCACGACAGATCATAAATAATCATAACAATTGTGTTTATCATGCGACAATATACGTAAGTAGCTTTATTTTGACTCATCAAACACTATTGTGGGTTCATTAATAGTGTTCTGTGTTACGATTGTTTAAACATTAAAATGCACGAAAATACATTCATGTGATTGTAACCTAGAGAGCAGATCTGTAATGTTTTTGTTGAGTCGACATAGTAACTTGAATTGACATGGGGGAATACTGAGATTCCTTCTATTATTTTATTTAGCATATATACACTTTGAACATTAAACATATAAGCTTCGAACATTTAAAGATTTAAAAAAAAATATTTGTACATGTGCTGAAACGTCATAATATAAAAGCATGAATACTCACCAGAAATTAGAAATCAAACAAACATTGTTTGATGTTTACCACCAGGAAAAAATTGTTTGCACTATATATGCAACTCTTCAATGTATTATGCATCCAACATAATCATTAATATTTATTGAGTAGCAAGAACATAGTGCACACTCAATCTAAAGCACATAAATATTAGACTGCATGGTCCTAAATACTGCTCTCAATTTACATAGATCTAAGTATAGGCATACAGTATAAATATTAATATCTGTAACATAAAATATTTTGTGATATAGACCCCTCTACATGTAGATATCAACATTGTATTCATATCAACAATTCATCTCCTACTAAGCAATGATGTTTTAAAGATTCAAAGTGTTCAATTATGTTTTCACATGGTCAACATGTTTCATCTGAATGAAATACTATTTAGTTTGAAAGCGAAATATTGTCCAATATCTTATTTGAAAAATGAACTAATAGCACTCCACAGCGTATCAATAAATTGTGAAACTGCAGTAGTCTCTTCAGTATTCTGGGTGCAGTGGGGCGGGTAATCGAGATTAGTCTCCAGGTAGTAGATTCCAGGCACCGGATTGTCTTCAGTAGCTGGGCCTAGCTCAGGACATTCATTTGCTCCACATGGTGTACACGCTGACTTAAATAAAAAAATGTGAGGAAAATTTACTTTTTGGAGGGAATATATGTCCTCGTTTCATTCAGAACATGGTTAAGGAAGCGTAGTACATGAATGAATATATCCACAGTCGTTTCACTATGAGATGACAATGAAATTCAACAATAAAATTAGCACATTTACATATTCATCCACTTTTTACCTACGCGCACTATGGCAGTAATATTATACGGTCCGACGGATTTAACTTCAAACCACAAATTATTGCCTTCTCCACCCCCACCCCCCTCCCCACATACAGGTCTGGCTAAATAAATATAGATAGAAAACTTCTGGACTTCTACCTTACATAGACATATTCATGAGGGTCCAAGAGGGCCCAAGGCACGCCTTTTCTTTTACTTTATTTTCATTTGGGGTTTTGACATTTTTGCTATCATTTGCACTTAAAAATCCATGTGATCCCCAAAACATGGATCTGCCTGTAGCTAATGTTAAGCCCGTCTTTAAAATATGTGATAGGTGCTGAGGCAAGTGGAACACTGCTCATTGGCAGTCTGAAAGACATTCCCCTGAACCGTCGATGAAGATGATTATCTGTACTCTGGCATTCAATATGTAGAGTAACATCAGGTATATTGGATTCCATTTTCCAGCCTAAAATCGCTACAACCACAATGCTAGGATTTGGCTTTGCCTTATAGATTATCCTCCAGCACCGGTTTATCATAAACTACTTTATCAACACACACTATAGACATAGACGAGTAAACAGTTAAATATATTGGACCATCTAAATATTGAATTTTCTTGGTGGTATTGCAATGTTTTCTAGTAACCTCACTAATACTGTTGTCTTTTTAATTTACTGAAAAGCTTGTTGCAGGTCGCATAGAATGACTAGTAACACTTGTTCATACTCCCGGTCCATACTCCATAAATGTCCTTATGGCTTAGTAATACTGATGTACAGGTTCAATTGTTAGTTGATTAGCAGACCATAAATACTTACAGGCATACCATCAAGATGAGAACATTTGTGTGAAGTGATGAAGCATTTCTCATTCAAAGTGGCATCAATAAACAACCTCATGGCACGCACATGATTACAGTATGCAAAGTCGACTGCAAAAACGAAATATTAAGTTAAAAATACCCCTCTATTCTACCATGCATGAGTGATTTTAAGGCTACTTGTGTATGCGTGAATTCTAGTCTACTAACAAAAGCATGTAAATGCTATCAGCACCGTAGAATAAGTATACCAATGTCTATCACATATTGTTCAGTTTATCTGGTGTCATAGGCAAATCCAGGGGGTTTTTTTGGAAAAGGGGGGGGGGGGGCACTTAAGGAAAAGGGGGATGCACTTAAGGATTTCATCAAAAACCCTACGAAAATGAAAATGAAGTATTTGGGTGGGAAAGGGCGCCCCCCATCGATCTGCCTATGGGTGTTCTGGTAATGATGTCTTTGCTAACTACTTACCACTACCCAAATGCTTTTACACTATCACGATATGGGTGTTATCATGCATATACAATGTTAATAATAAACGTACATATTTTGATGTGTGGAGTAAAGTCACTATCGCTAAACGTCTCTTTTAAAGCATCCTGGCTGAAACGTGTCAACACCATTTGGGTAGAAATCTATGTGACCAATAGGCCTATAAAAGAAAATTTATAAAATACACAATAGGTCTCAAAATATCATAGTTACAGTAGTCATCATGACCACTAAATACTGTCAGTTTCATCAAGACTCACTCATTTGAAGCTTCCCATTAACATGTTGGTTATTATTTTGTTACACCACTGACTGGTGTCATATCAATCAACACTACTTGTGCTTACATATAATAACCAGTAATTTGTGCATCTGTGTGGATTACGTCAACCAATAAAGCACAGGTTGGGTTAAGGCCGGCAGTAGGAGGGGACTGTTCAAACAGTATTCCTGGAGGATCAGCACCTAAAACACAAATAGTAGAGACGGTGCACTACAAGCATGAATCTCTTTCATGTACTCCAATACGTAATATTAATTGGTTATTATACGAGTGGAGTGGAGATATCTGATAATCTCTACCCCACGAGTATAATTACCTTTTCTGCCACGTACATACTCGACAACAAGTCATAGAAACCACTTAAAACTATCCTAGAAGAAAAGAAAGTACTTCAGTTGAGTTCAGTTAAGGTCAAGGCACGAAGTACAATTAGATAGCCTTTATTAACTTTATTAACTAGAGTGCTTCATTGCTGCACGCACTGAAGAACCAACAAAGCGCGGGGGACAAACTATACTGATTGCAGACACATGTCTTAATGGTCCACAAACAACACAGCCGGATCAATAGTCTGGTCCAATTTTTGTGGCAATTTTAATATCAGTGCTGCCATCTGGTGTTTAAAAGGAATAACTTTACTATAACTTCATTGATAAAGTTGTAAAGTAGTCCCCTTTTATAGTATAGTTATCATAATTTATGCAAATATTGGCGTATGAAATTATGAAGGGATCAGAAAATATCCTACGGCTTACCCATTCATAAAGACAGTCTGAAGTGGTAGAAAACCTAGTTTTGAGATAAAATATGACGACAATTTTGATAAGACAGTGCAATGCTATTTTCAAAGAAAACTCACCCTGTAAAGTCCATAAAACTAAAACCATATCCAGATCAACAGAATTGTTTCAAAGAATATTCTATATATTTAGGGCGCCACATTGACCCGTTAAATTTACAAAAGACATAAACAAATAATGAGACATTTCTCATTAATGTCACATCATTTTTGTAAACATTCTTAATATATTGTTTTGCTTTTGATCACCATTATGTAAATAGCCTCACAGTGTGGGCAAGAATATTATTTAATGTAAACTTTTTAAAACTTAATGAAAAAGTCATTGAATAAAATATTTCAGTTATCACAAAAAAAGTTTGAAACCATACTTTTACATCATACCTGTGATCCTGGCAATCTTGCCATTGGTCCTCATTCCAGCGTGGCCTACCACGTGGGCACCAAGACTGAAACCAATCAGCCACATGTCTGCCCAGGCTATCTCCCCCTCAGCAACAATTTTTTCTATCATCCTGGCAACCATGGCCCCCACAACACGTGTATTGGATGAAGCAGTAAACAAGTTCCAACTAGATGCACCCGAGCTCCAGTCAAGAAAGATTAAGTTGTAGTCCGCATGCTAAAATGAAGGGATCAAGGAAGAAAGTAATTCTTTGATATGCCTAGGTTCCCGGGCTAGGTTCACAAGTATAATGCGTTTATTTTAAATGAAATGCTGATCAATAGATATGCACCAACTTTAGTTAGAATAGCAGCTCTGATATCGGGCACCCATTGAAATTGTTCTCTATCGTCTACATAATCAGCAGAGCCCAACCAACCATGGCTAATAAGCACTGTTCGCTTTCCACGTTTAAACTCAGCTCTACAAAACATTGAGAACATTTTTTTTCTAAGTTTATCTTTTAACATTACATGTAAGGATGTATGATCTGGTCTTAACTATGAGCAATGAATAAGCCTTTTCATGATACTCACGGTAAGGTTTGGTCAATTTGAAGATTGACATATCTCTTTTCTGTCTGATAAAGTCTGAACTGGAGGTCACTCCAGTCCTGGCAACATGGCAGCGGCATAAGATGGAAAGGAGACGATTTATTGAAACAGCCGATGTCCTGATCAAGGCAGCATATCTCTGTATCATCTAGTCCAGGACACTGGTCTCCATTAATCACATCCCTATCAATGTAGCAAATTGTTACAGTCATGACCACCAAGCTTTTTTCATCAATTCCACCTAGTTGTAAAACTAGTAATGTTAATCTTCATTTACAATAGATCACTCTCTGTAGTTCACGGGGAGTTTTATTGTCAGAATCTATTCCATGTTGTCTGCAAGTCTTTCAGGTCAGTTTTTTGGTTTCACTGTCTTACATTCAAAACACATCAAAGATGAAATATTTGACTTTCTTATTAGCTATTCCATTCTTTTTCATAAGTTTCACTGTACATTATTCCAGAAACGTCTGCAAAACTAATTATATCTTTTTATGTTTTAAGGTGACAACAGAAAATAATAGCAACTATAACATACTGTAAATATATCTGAAAAATATTTATAATGATAATCATGTAAGACATTGTATAAGAACAATTATCTTTTTCTCTAATAGTTGGCACTTTCATATAAAATTATTATTTAAATGCCAATATGAAGTCAAAATGCTATATGTTTGACTGTGAAAGTTTTCACATAATTATATTTCATTTGAAGTATCTCACTATAATGTATTAAAAAGCTACTCTTTAAATCTCTAATTTCACTTTAAAAATCCTCTAGTTAAGACTGTGTTTTAACTGACACAATAATATAATTATATTTGCAGTTATATAATTGTTTGAAGGGACACATGCATGTGGTACTAGAGTTGTAGTGATTTGGCAAAAGCTGTATAATGAGGTATCAAACTATATTTTATAGTTTACCTAACCCTTCACAGGCTGTGTCTATCAGGTCTCTGGCCTAATGTCATCAACATTTATAAAATTTATATAAGACGTTAATTTATAAAGACAATAATCTTTTTCCCGATTTGTATCAAATTTTATATGGAAAATGTTTTAGTAATATTAACAATCAATATTATTAGAAATCATTATGAATTCATTTTTATAAACCATTTGTAATTTTTGCATAGAGTCAAAGTAATGTGTGCTTGATTGCAAAAATTTATCTATAATTCATTTCATCTGAAGCATTTTCAATTTTTTCGCTATAATCTTATTTTACAATTTACTCTTTAATTTTTACGGTGAATAGATGATAAATTATCTTAGCTAAAATTAGGATATAAAAATAATCATATTTAAGTGGTATCTCTTTCTTATGCAACAAATAATTCTTAATATATTTTCGGAAGTACAATAATTTTGTTTGGACTATTGGTAGTAGCCCTTTCCCAGACTACAATACCGTATTAAATATAGGAATACACAAAAGAGTAATGTAATTGATTTTACCTACCAGAGACACATATGGTCACAGGCAAGAATAGAAGTATCCTGGAATTCATCTTGATGAGCATTCACAATAACTTACTCTTTCACTATTTCACTATTTATAACACATTTGCTTGAAGGCACACGTGCTGACTACACATCATGCGATGTTAGGGGTGAGTAAAATCAAGGGGGCAAGTAACTACATGTATGTATCTAGGCTTCTAAACAGCTAGTAGGTCTTAAGAAAAGATATTAAATATATGAATGGAATTATCTTTCTTTTTAAAATGTCAGATCTCTTCGGTCTTTTTACCTTACTTTCCATTCATTTTTATTTCTATGTTTCATCCATACCACCTATGCGTACTTAGTTTATTGGAATTTAGATATTCAATTTAAATAGGTCCAGATACAGATACATACAATATGAATGCCATTGACTTTCAAAATAATGACCAGAGTGCGAGTTATAGGCCATTTTATTTCAAGATAGTAACATTTATTGAGCCATGCTCAATGATGTTTATAGCCGTACTAAACGATGTCTACAATCCTGGTCCGGATATGCACATAGTCAAACTAGCACCCAGTTAGTTGAATTGATGTATGGTTAAAAAGGTCACATAGAAATCATCCAACAAGCAAGAAAATAATGAATTACACGGCAGTTTTAAGTCTGCAGTAGTTGTAAACCCGGCAGCATGCTTGTAGTCGTAGTTTTCATCTTGGTCATTTTAAAATAAGGACTCATCCCCATACAAGCGATCCTTTGTGTTTCTACAAATTAAACGCACTGTATAATACGGATTAATCAGAGAACCCTAGGAGGGAAGTAGAAAGATAGTATTGTGTTTAAAGACGTCATTAAGACAACGTAGAATACTTTACTACGTAATGGCAGAAAGCTGAGAAGTATGAATACACACTGTGTTAATGCGCGTGTTTAGCTGCTAAATGAAAACATTCACCAAAGGGAAAGTAAGTAGGACACGTGAGCTGGAGGTAGTGAGTCCCAGTCGGGTTTGGTGATGAGTGTTGAGCAAACTTATCCATAACTGGTTGCCACTTTATCGTGGTACCTACCCGTTTATAGGTAAGGGACCATTCAGTATATATGACATTTTCCAAAACTGTGTGTAAAAGGAATTTTTGGTGACCCCCAAATGTGTGTGTGTGTGTTGTGTGTGTGTGTGTGTGTCAAATGTGTGTGTGTGTGTGTGTGTGTGTGTGTGTGTGTGTGTGTGTGTGTGTGTGTGTGTGTGTGTGTGTGTGTGTGTGTGTGTGTGTGTGTGTGTGTGTGTGTGTGTGTGTGTGTGTGTGTGTGTGTGTGTGTGTGTGTGTGTGTGTGTGTGTGTGTGTGCGTGTGTGTGTGTGTGTGTGTGTGTGTGTGTGTGTGTGTGTGTGTGTGTACATGTCGGGCATGTGTAAGCTAATGGGAGTGGTGAACACCATCCACTACGGTAACAGGTATTGTATGCTCCCGAGGGAGTAGAAAAAGACACTATAGTGTGACAAGTATGCAAATGACCCGGTGTGAAAGTATCATCACTCTATCACTATACCAGTGGGTTGCGTCTGCAAATAAACACACTTACAGTTGCGCTATATAAAGCATGTAGACAAAAAAATGAAAGTGTTTCTCCCTCGTAACACACACATATACATATCACACACACGATACGTCCAGGGAATGGAGTTGCTAATTAACAGATGCAGTCTCAACCCATCAGGCGTGCCTTTCTGGTGGCGCCGCTATAAAAAGGCTACTTGTTCTTGTCACGCCACGTGCAAATGATGAATGGCACGTAATGAATACGGTCACTCGGCCGTGAGTGGGACTAGACCATTCACCAGTTCGCATATCTACGAATTGTGTGGGATTTTTTGGACAAAAAAAGAACAGAACACATGGCTTTTGCAGTGTATTGTGGGTACCTTTGAAAGAGAAAATGGTGTGTAGCCACCTGACGGAGAAAATTGTACTACGGTATGAGATGTGGCATCTGCTGTTGCTGGTGCTGCTGTTGCTACTGCTGCTGCTGCTGTTGTTGCTGCTGCTGTTGCTGCTGCTGCTGCTGACATTGCTATGCTGCTGCTGCTGCTGCTGCTGCTGCTATTGCTGCTGCTGCTGCTGCTGCTATTGCTGCTGCTGCTGCTGCTGCTATTGCTGCTGTTATTGCTGCTGCTGCCGCCGCCGATGCTTGCTTACTATACAGTAGAATAGCTAATTATACTGGCACTCGAATTTATTTTACCATTTATCCCTACCATTGTGAAAATACATCGAAAATTATTACTGCCTACAGCCAATCAAAAACACGCTAATTTGCATTTTTATTTCAAGAATCACTGGAGTTGGTCAGCACGTCAATTAATAAATGGCTTTGTGGACTAAGGATTATTCAGTATAGCACCAAGTGATGTACCCTACTATGTACCTTTGTTTTGTGCTTTGTGATCTGCGGTTGTTATTGTGTGACTTTTTCCAATCATCATGATTATGGTTTTTGGTCAAACATTGATTTCCTGGTAAACTCATTCAATTCAACCGCTTATCTCCGCCATAAAACAGGCACAACAAATAATACATCTCACAACTCACAAGGTCATGGTTTTGTGCTCTGTTAACCCTTTTAACGCCACTTCCGAGTCTCCTTCAGATTGCTGGCAAACGCAATATGCACATTACTCCCATTCTAGCACTCCATGAGGAACTTGCCTATTTATGCCTATTTATGTCATGAATAATGACAGTGATGGAATTGGTTTGTACGCCATGTTGTCTGGGTCCATAGGTTGTGACGGCGTATATTAAATGAGGTGGCTATTTGACGTGGATGTTTCTTACTGCATGTGCACAGGCAGATCCAGGTTTTCCTGGGGGAAAGGGGTGGGGTTCCACCAATAGGCTCACATGTGTTTCATACGCATGAAGCCTCACGGAGATGCTGGCTGAAAGCCCATGAAAATGTAATGTTTCGGGTTAAAGAAAGGGGATTTAGACCTTGCATAATTTGCATATTCAACCAAACGTCAGGAAGCATCAACACTTTGTTCTGTTTCCTACGTGAACATATGAAGTCATAGATGGCTATGATCATAATGAACTTTAACCCGGGCAAGCCGAGTGAATATGTGCTTACAAGATGAACGCATGCAGTTGATTCTTGACAGGACTATGCAAATGAGCTCCTTTTGATTGGTCGGAGGCCCAATAACGACACTGACATTTCGTTGTTGTCACAACAGTGTCGAAAGTGCTACTGGCGTATGATCTTAAGTTTACGTGACCATCTAGTGCACGTGACACCGTCACACAGACAAGGAGATCCACCCGAACCTGCTCCAAATGTATCACGTGACCTAGATGGTTGTAGAACTGCTGATCTGCTGCCAGTGTCACCGTTGACGCTGATGGAACAACAGCAAAACGTTTGCAAGCCAAGTAAAAACCATGGTTCCGCAAAAGGGAAAAATAATCTTTGATAATATCAAAACAGGGGCCCACAACAAGTCACCTCCACTCAAAGAACCAATAATTTTCTTCAGAGTTCAGACCACAGAATTCATTACTCCGAGCAAAACAATAAACACGTGTCTCCCAAACAGACGCATTCACACGCATTACCGTCTGTCACCGGCGATGGTAATAAAGTGTTTCCGTGCACGCCACTGACCGCCATATTGCCTGCTGCCACAAGTCACTTACCGCCTTGTTTATATGTAAATAGGCGAGTGAGTGGTTAATGATGACGTCCGACGTGTTCTGCGGGGTGCCTTGTAACTGGTGCAGGGGGCCAACGCTTCTTGTTAACACTAATTTCTTTGTTTGTCTTCCTGTCTATTGTGAGCTGAAGTACTAAAAGTAGGTTGTGTCTGGTTGCGTCTGGTTTCAATGAGAGGTGAGAGAATAATGGCGAGGAGTTAACAAAAGGTGGAGATGTGGTAATTGTATATTACGGTGGAACCTGTCCGTGTGGAGACATCTCTTTTTAAGGATACCTGACTTACAGTGTATCTGTACCTGTATATTGTTCTACAAACTCCACATGGGATATCGCGCAGAAGTCACGTGACGTCACACTATTTGAGGACTGAGAGGTCCATGTCAGGGTGAATGGAGCCTGCCGTCGTTGGGGTAGACGGCATGACAACCTCAGTTGTGTCTGTGATCAATTGTCACTTCTGTTCCTCCTGTTTATCATATATACAGTGAACGTCTGTTTAAAGGGCACCTATTTTACACATTAACTTCAGCAATAGATGTCCAATGCACTTGTAAGAAAGTTATCATCTGCTGAAGTGTCAAACTGGACACTCAAGATACACATTTTAAAGGCAACGAATGCATGTGTACATCGTATAGCCCCCCCCCCCCCCCATTCAGACCACATCCAGAGTCCACTACTGTCACAACACACCATCACCCTCAACGGATACCCTGGTTGGTCTTAATCGAGGGGTTCTGCTGGACATGCAAACCCGAAGAGCATCCCCACTTTACATACAGACCACTGTCAACCTACATTAAGAGATCCCTTCTCTAATCACCCTAGAATGCTGCTCCCCGTGTGGTCCAAATAGACCTGCAGGTCATAAATTGATGCATGTGTAAAGCTGATTAGCGTACAGTAGAATCCCCCAGATCACCACTGAATAGAGACCACCTCTATAACGAGACCACCCTATGCTGCTGCACCTGGATGGTCTCTATAGAGAGGTACTGTATAAGGCGATCCAGAGGGTGATGTTCCCCACCAAAATAGCTTATATTCATAGGGATTTCGGCAACTTTGCCTTCGATTGCGAGTAAGAAAACCCGGAAGATCCCTTAAGTGCACCCCCGACACTCCACCCGCCCCTTTGAAAACCTGGATCTGCCAGTGACACTGTGTATGTAAAGCTGCTGTTGCTGGTGGTTGCAGGCCTGCTGGGTGACTACGCGGCCGCCTACCCGTACCTACACCCGTTTGCCTACCCGCTGGCGCTCACGGCCCAGACGTGCTCCATCTACACCACGGTGGGCTTCACCATCGAGAGATACATCGCCGTGTGTCACCCACTCAAGGTAGGCGGACTAAAACTGCATGTATGCAGAGTATACGGGCCAATGGTAATAGTGGTCGATAATAATGATAATGAGCTAAAGTGGCCTATTGCATAATATCATGTACATATATAGCGGTGTGTCGCAGACTCATTCAAGTTAACAGTCTCATTTTAAATTGAGAGATCTCTCAATATAGTGGTAGCAACGTGCTTGCTACAGAGAGCTGAGAGTGAGAGATAGAGGCATAGAATATTGAAATACAATACAATGGACTATGTTCATGCGTATACCTCATTATTAAGGACATTGTAAACATCCCCCAAACAAAAAGTATTAGATATCCCACCGGAGGTGCGGCATTAACTTTCCAAACCAACCCGCCCATAGCTAAAATCAGCGGGCAGCAGACCGTCAGATAGTCCATAGTTTGCGCCCTGCTCTATCTAATCCATGGGCTTCCGCATATAGTGTTTGTAAACCACAGTAGTAGACCATTATATACCCCCTACCCCCTCCCATGGTGCTGAGGCCCATGATCTAAACCATCCACGTCTCCTCCCCCGCCCCCGCCGCCTGTCGTCTGCAGTCTGCGCGCTGGTGCTCCTCGCCCCGCGCCCGCCGCGCCGTGGCCGTCATCGTGGCCGCGTCCGTGCTCTACAACATCCCGCGCATGCTGGAGTACAAGACCACGGTGTACACGGACGGGCACAACATCACCAAGGTGGGTCAGGCAGTGCAGTGATACGGTAGAACCTCTGTCATTTGTGGGACCGACTTATAGTGGTCTTAATGGAGCGGTGGTCTTTATATGGAGGTTGGCGTCGGAATCATATTAAGGACTCAGAAAAGTAGTCTTATTATAGGGTTGATCTCATTATAGAGGTGGTCTTAATCGGAGGTTCTGGTTCTTCTGTGCGACAGCCTCTTTATAATAAGACATTCCCCATGTTATACCAACAATAAGTTTAACACATTGTTTTCACTAGATTTGAAATTTCCTATCTCGAGCTTTTTCGTCCAGCTGTGGGCTTCGGATGTGATTTTGTCGGATATGACGTTATAAAGAATCTCCTATTCTGACTTTAAGCTTTGGTTGAGCAGTATTCAATCAGTGTCCAGTGAAAATGGTGTTTACATTTTAGAACATCATTGTTCCAAACCTGGGTGGACGTATAGTCATTTTGAAATACTAATGTTTGATAGCACAATGCTCATGGCTGGTTGACAATTTATAATTTTGATCTATACAATTTTGATATATACACATTAACTTCACTTTTGGCCAAACTAGACCAACAGGTGACATGTCGCAGCTCACAAATGTCTGATGAGGAGAGTGAGTGTCAAAACGTGCACATCACAGTTATTTTCTGTACCCTTTGAACCTCAACAAACTATCATCACAGCAGATAATAAGAAGGAAGAAAAATGATGAAATGTCACGTTTCTTGAATACAGCAGCTTAAACCATCACATGTGCCACCATCCCCAGGTGGAGTATGAGTACACGGAGATGGGCCAGAACCAGACGTTCCGCCACATCTACTTCATCTACATGCACATGACGGTGATGCTGGTGCTGCCCTTCTCGCTGCTCACCTTCATGAACGCCATGCTCATCCGCGCCGTGCGCCGCTCGCAGCACACCAACGGCAAGGTGGGACTTAAGGGTTATCATATGTGGTTTGGGGTGATATGAGAAATATTATATCTTTAGAGAACAACGAGTGAGAGCAGCGAACGAGTTGTTCACTACGGATATGATATTTCTCATATCACCCCAAACAACATCTATGATAAACCTTTTTTCACACTCCACCCTTGAAATCAAATCATAAACACATATATTTTATTTTCTAAATCCCAAATTAGGGAATATACCAAAATTAAATGGCACACGATTTTTTAACGTATTACAGTACCTCATTTTGTGATAGATAGACTTACTGTCTCAGCATTTTCAATTTGAATTTTGTTTGAGGGCTCACGCTAATGGTTAAAACTTGCTTATGAACCCTGGCATCTTCCAAATTAGGTGTCAAAATAATGGATAATTAATTAGGGGATTTTCTGATTGGGTACTTCTCTAGGTTGTATTTGGGAAAAAGTACAAGCTTTAATTGAAAGATAAGATGATTTATAAAGCAGTAACTAAAATCAAATTAAAATCACTAAATGGGAAAGGCCTTGATTATCTATGCAACAATCCCACAGGTTGTCAACCAGAAGCAACACAAGGAGAACAACCTCACGGTCATGCTCATCGCTGTGGTCATCGTCTTCTTGCTCTGCCAGGTAGCTTACGCTTCACTATCATTACTCTCTACCATGACCACCAAAGGGCTGGTCTGAAGATCGTGTTTTACTGTAAAGGTAGTCATGATAGGGAGGTTGTCTTCTTTGGGGGTTCAACTGTGCACCATTGTTGACGGTTCGTGGAATTGGGGGTACATTAAAGATACCAATCAATTTATTGAATGCATTAAAACGCCTCATGCAACAACCAGACAAACGCACACGCACATCACACTAACTGTAACACAGAAACTATACTCTAAGTTAGATATATTGTATTTCAATTGACTTAATAAGTATCAGCATCATTATGTTTCAGTGGACTCAAGTATCAGTATTAACAACAACCCCTAATAGAAAAAACTATATCCAAGTCTACTCCAAAAAACGAAGTAATACCATCGATCAAAACACGGAGAATGATTGTTTCGGCTTTGGCCGCCCTTCCTTCAGGTGGCGTCAATAGTGGACAACGCGCTGATGGCCACGCTGGGAGAGAACACGCTGACGTCGCCGCCCTTCGTCAAGCTCACGTGCCTCGCGTCCCTCATGGTGATCACCAACTCGGCCGCCAACTTCTACCTGTACTGCGTGTTCGGCCAGAAGTTCCGGCGCACCTTCGTGCGCATCTTCTGTGGCTGGAGCGGCGCGGTGGTGGGGCGCGCCGGCTTCATGGAGCACGAGACCAGCCTGCTGAGAGTAACCACGCTGGACGAGGGCGGCCGCCAGCGGATGGGGCGGAATGGTATGTACATAGTGCTGCAATGTTAGGAACACAGTAGAATATTGGTATATCGGTATTGATTATCTTTGATTTTTCTGTTACCCCGATGTTAGTTATATTTGCAATCATGCATAGATATATTTGCTGGTTGCCTCAATAATTGGCTATTGCAAGCACGGGCACATGCCTCGTAGAGGATAGAAGCCAAATGAGACTAATGAGTGGTCATTTTTTCCTTTTCCCCTTCATATTTTACTTATCATATGTAATCAATGAAGGGGGAAAGAAAGAATGGCCACTCATTAGTCTCGGTTGGTTTCTACCCTTTACGAAGCATGTGCCCTTGATTGCAAGCGTTTCACTGTTCTTCAAGGAGCTTCAAGATAAAAAGCTTCTTCTGATACTAAGTTACACAAGAACTGTTATTATGATGTCAATTTTGCTTCATGAAATCATAATTAGTATGTATGTATTCATGTACAAATGCTCGGTCTTTTCTTTCCGACTATCATGTGGTATAAAATCATATTCACTGGAGACTACGGGTACGTGGCTGAGTACTACTTGTCAATGCAATTGAAGTTACAAGTTTTAATTGTACTTTAGTGTTTGTACTGGTTACAGGAAACATACAGCTAAATGCCAAAACTGGGGGCGATGGCGGTCATAATGGTCACTATACAACAAAGGAACCCGTGGGCAACAGGTACATTATTGATATAATACGGTAGAACCTCCAATTAAGTCAGTGCTTGTAAAGAGATCACCCCTAATATTCATAAAGAGACCACCGTAAATATCTATAAAGAGACCATCTCTCTATAGAGACCACGTGAGATTATTAGTCCTCATGTGGTCGTAATAAAGATGTTCTACTGCATTGCTATCACTGCTTGACTGATTCACCATTAATAATTAATAGACACTATTATTGTCACTAACATCTTTTAAATACTTATACAAACACGAATTCTGTAACAGGTAACTCTTAATCTGTATTAATGATATAATGCATGTTTACTTCACGCTTGATGAATGGTAAATTGTTTACCAACATAAACAACAGCATTTTCCCATTTAACCTGCTAATTCACACACCAAGTTGTACCATACTTCACTGTTGTTGAACTAAATCAATATAAAATTTGAAGAAACCCAATATTCTGAATTCCCAACCTTCTGTCGCTCATGTCTCTCTAGCGAGCATATTTCTACCATGGCAGACACAGTTGAAGGCAGGTTCCACAACCCTTAGGTAAGACTAGAAAGTTACACTTTATGCAATCAAACACATATTGTAGAAGCTTACAGGTGTAAAACCTGTCTTCAACCATGTCTATCATGGTGGAAATAAGTTTGCTAGAGAGATATGAGAGAGAGATTGGTGGAAATGAATTCACAGGCACTAGCAAGCACACCTGTACATGTACATATTCTTCTGCTATAGGTACCGTGCGGGTTACAGCAGCGTGCAGGTGAAGATGTCCGTCCCCACCGGTCGAGGAGGCAAGACGAGTGGCAAGTTCAGCAAGCCAGCCGTCAACGGCAGGTACACAGCCGTCGACCACGACGATGGAGGCATCGAGACGAACCTTTGAGCACTGAACTGAAGCACCTAGATAAACCCAAGAGTCAAAATTACAAATTTCCTCTGATCAGGATGATGTAAAAGCAACTGGACCTCTTTTCTTGATTACTACCAATGGTGACACATCGTAATTGTGACTGTGGGTTTTGATTTAGAACCATGAGGTTGAAGACAAGGTCTTCAGTGTGTAATGAGACTCTTTGAAACTCTGTGAGACCCGATTCAAAGTGATTAAAGCTGCAATAAAGTTGAAAATATTGAAGATCTGTGAGTACTGAAACCTGTGAGCAACTCCCGGAAAGTCTCGGGACAGTCGCTAGCCCTGGAAGTGACTATGATGAGGTGCAGATGCAGAGTGACACAGAGTCTTAAGGACTGCCGTAGAATCATGAGACAAAGCCTCTTGGGCGGAATGCAACTTTGGGACAGGTGTAAAGTCATGAGCCTTGCGGCTTATATCTCGTCTTTGAACTCAAAACGAATATCTGAAAACCGAGCAGACACAAAAGTGGCTGGAAAAGATGTTTGAGTATTGGGCCAACAATTGGATCTTCATCTGAGTTTGTAGAAATCAGAACTATGTTGTGTTACATGGAGGCAGAATAAAGATTTCGAATGGAACCTTCATAGTAGCCGACACAGCATTTATATCATCAACATATACAATAGAGTGGAGACCGAAAAAGAAGCTACTTGCATAATAAAAGTGTAGGCTCACGAATAGCACACAAAACATTGAGGCTTTTTACGCCTTTAATATCATGCTATACCGAAAAGGTCAGACATCTTGACTGAATGTACAGCTATGTTCGAGAAGGGTAAAGGTTGACTATAAAGAAACGTTATGAATCAAACAAGGCAATTCTAAATAGTAAACTATAAAACACTTTTGAACCCTGGAGATTCAATCGAACATGGAAGGATAGTGTGTTTGTTGATACCATCTCCAATATAATTATCATGTGTACATGATTATCATGTGGCAAATGTAATATTGTGATGGGTGAAAGTGCTGCCTAAAAGTGTTCTCTATCTACATTGTGCTACTCATATAGATATGCATTATATAACTGCTTATACTGTCAAGTAGGTACGGTGGAGTTTGCGTGGATTACAATGATCAAATACCAACTGTTCATTGAACTAAAAACGTTGTAAAAATACTAGGGAATACCATGCCACATGTAACATCGAGTAAATAATATGGACGATGGGGGATAGTCACAGGGAAGACTGTCATTTATGAAGTGAATGAAAAAATGTGGAAATTAGACCAGATAAGTGAATGTAGTTGTGATATGATGGTGATAATGTGACAGTGATATTATGGTAAAATGTGAATCAATTTTGCGGGTAACTTTATAGTGGGTGTGTGACTGTCTACTGTACTGGTATGCACATTGTTTTTTGCTTAATTTTAGTTTGTGGTGTTCTGGCCATCTACCAAAATGAGGCTAGCCAACGGATAAAAACGTCTAGATTTCATCAACTTTTGTCCCATAACTTTCTTCAATATAAAAGCGATTTTCATAAAGTTTATCTTGTTCGGTGAAGATTGAAACATGATATCTGATGAAACAATATTATTATATTATAACCGCCCAGAATGTTTTGAAATAATAGTAAAACCTATATTATTCTTTTGCGGGGAGGAGCGCTCACTCGTACTGTTAACAACCCGATAATAGTTTCACAACGGAGCACGGAACGGTACATATCGTACATAACGTCCCCGCCTACTGTTGAGATTAATCGTCGTGCTGTTATAAATTGATGGACTATCCATTTGCGTCCGTAGGACGCGGGCCGGCTAGTGTTCATAACTACTGAATTGCACAACACCTTTTGTTAAAATGATTATTTAAATTGCAATAGTATATTATTCATAGTTTGTTTCTAGTCAACAATCAGCTCTCACTACTAGTCTCATTCCTAGTCACTATTAACATTTGTGATCCATAATTGTGAGAACCCATGTTCAGTCTCCAAAAGATGCGGAATATCAGTAGTTATGATGGATGCAACAGGTTTTGATTTTTAACCATAACAACCCCGTTAACATAATACCGGTAATCATATTGTTCACCATTTTAAAGAGTAAAAGGTGTGATTACATTTACGTGCATAAATCCCCAGTGGTTGCCAGAAATTCTGAAATTGACATTGTGTTTCATACAAGATAGATCATAGTAAGTCTTAAAAAGTTGGGTAAAAAATTATGAAAAGGTTGTGTTGAAATATATTTTAAACGTGACCGAGCCTTTGTGTATGGAAAATACCATCAGTTTTTCACGATGAAACATACGTTGCTGATAAATTCTGGATTTGAAATATAGTTTTAACATGCTTACTTATATTGTATTCATTTTAAGTGGCTCATTATTTCAGACAAATATTGAGTTACCCACACCACAGTCAGATCTAGATACTCATAATAGGGTGAGGGGGCTGAGAGAGGGCTACCAACAAGAAGTGCATAGGTCCCTTACAGGGTACTTGGTTTTGCCTGTCTATGTGGGAGATGCGGGTGGCACCCGCCCTGCAATTCCCCCACCCTCACCCACACACGCCCTAGGCCTGTAAGGGCATACTTGGAAGCTCCTCTACTCTACTGAGAGACATTCTATGGTACAGATATTGAATTGTGTAGGTGTATTATTCGCTGTATATTGAAACCAATAAAATGAGGGGTACTTAATATAATTTCATGTTAACTTAAACACTAACGCTAACATTGAGTGTGAATGTACCGTCTAGTTCACATATGATGATGAACCTGATGAACTAATATATGTGATGGAGTTAATTCTAGATATATACACACAAGTATGGCTTAGCATATATTGTACGTTTTTAAAATTTGTGTATGCCTTCGTAAGTTTTGAAAATGATATTGTTGGTGATTGGTCACCCACTAAAATTTTGTGTTTGTGTATGATATCTTACTTGGTACATTGCAAAGGTGCAAAAGGGACGTCCATAGTTTGCCACAAAATGTCAACCAAATGTTATTCTGAGTGTGTTCATCAAATTAGCAATTCATCAGCTGCCGTAAATGTGTATGGCTCGTGTCTCATTAACCTGAATCTACGTGGATTTTGTTTTACTCAAACATGAATTACAGTAGATCGTCGAATTAAGACTGCCTGTCTATGGAGACCAGCTCTAAAACAATACAATTTTTGTGGTCTTGGGCCTACTAACCTCTACACTGAGACCACCTGTCTATTGAGACTTTTGGTCAAGGCCTGACAGAGGGTGGTCTTAATCGAGCAGTTCTGCCGTACCGTTCACAATCAAGATTTTATTGCTCTAGGAGCTTAGAAAGTTAATAAGGCTTCATGTATGATAATGTGTCACCCCCAGCAAGGTGCTGACTCTATGCTATGGTTTTCACAATCATATTGGCAGAGTAATTCAGAACTATTTTTGGAAGTAAGCTAAAGTACAATGTAATTGTATTTGTGAAAACAGTCCTCTGTTACTGTAGAACATTGAAGCTTAAGTATTTGAGAGTGTAGCCTAGATGCTGATAAAGTCAGTGATATGTATTGTACATTATGTGTTCATTATTGATATCAATAAATAAAAGGCAATATTAAAAACTGCTTTTGTTGTCATCTATGAACTTACTTTTATGTACCTTTAATAGTAATTGCATTGCAAATTGAGAAAATTATCAAGCTATTCAATTAAAATTGGAAACAGCCAAATTCCACCAAAACTAAGGGAGGAACCGGAACTGTGAATATTACATTCTATCATTCCGTGCAAAAATCACCGCCAATAACTCACGCTGATTGGTCAATCAGCGTGCTCAATTTTGTGATGGAAAACACGCTCCAAAAAAAAACCACGGCACTAGTCTAAACTCCTCACATTATCAATACAGCCGCTGACGACGCAAGGCGTGTTTTTGTGTAGCGGAGAGCAACAGTTTAGACTAACGCCTCCGCTCGCTCAAAACAAACGAAATTGACGTCTCCGCGCGCTCAAAACAAACGAAATTGACTGGCAATGAGAATGTTATAATATGATTTATTTTAAAATAAAATGGATTTTAGTCATGATAGAATGGTGATTGACAACTCGATTGTCGTGTCAATCGCAAAATTGAGCATGCTGACTTCATTCGGGTAAATCAGACGTCAGCATGCTCAATTTTGCGATTGACACTCCAATCTCGTGGTCAATTCCTACATTTTTGTGTTGATACACTCTATTTTGCACCCTAATACAATGGTCCAATGGCACACAAGAGTAATTGCATAAAAGCTGATTGCCCCTATGAAAATCGAACCAAACCAATTACAAACCAAAAACAATTTGCGTGTTTACCCAAATCATCAAAAATTCATCATGCCAGGAAAACAAAACTTAGTAAGCTTGAAAATCAAAACCTTGTAGTAAAAAGATTTTACTTTGAAATGACAGCAGTATGCTAATTACAAAGTTGTGATGCGGGTGGTCAATCTGTCTATAAGGTCGAGATGACCTGAGCCCAGTTGAACGTTAATAAGAAAAAGAAAATGTCATGTTTAAAAGTAATCACAAATACGTGTAACTTGCTGTTGTCACATATGCGTTTTATCTAACTTAAATTCTAAACCGTTATTTAATTTTTTAGTTTTCTTCAATCTTTTTTAATCTTTTTTTTAGCTTTTTTTAAATCTTTCACAATTGTAGATACAAATACCTGAAGTGACAACACCTGTGGCGAGTTACTTTTTCACTAGATTGTACATTGTACTTATCGAATCTTAAAATCATGAATACATGTTTAAACAAATGGGAGCTTATAAATAGCATTAGCCTGTGAACAATGGCATGTCCATGTGTTTTTCATGCCGGAGAGACACGTCTTTAAATGTATGCCATCTTTTTAAAAGAGCAAGAACTGAATTAAAACAGCCCTCATCAGTTGTGTAGACAAACTAACCAAGCCCTCTCTTAAATTGGCCTGTTTGGTAATGTATACTGCGTGTCACGGAGCATGACCAGAAAGGATCATGCAATATGCATTAGAGAATGACCACTGCAATGGAAAACATCTTAATTTACTAACAAATTTGTGACATTCAGTTGAATGATTACAATTTGGTGAATATACCCGCAAGTCATCAATTGCTTTTAGTAGCTATATTACTTTATCCTATGCATGGGGTGTTTGCTGTCATCACTCATTCGTGTTATTAACTGTAATAAGATACGGATGGCAGATTATTCCCTCGGGGTAGTTGGAAAGTGATATGTTACTGTAAATACACTAGAATAACCGTGAAAGGGACCGTATAATTAGCTTGGTCATGATTGTTCCCAAGAGGGAAAAGGAAAAGTATTTGTCTTTTTAGAATCAAGGCAACCTCTGTAAGGACACCACCTTTATAGTAAGACTTTTTTTCGCTGCCCCAAGCGTTCGTAACGAGATTACTACGAACCTGTGTAAAGAGACCATTTCTTCATTGAAACCAGTTGAGGCGATTCCAATAATGGGTGATCTTAATAGAGAGGTTCTATTTTATATTCTGCTTTATTTTTGTTGGTTATATGTGTACACGAGAGAGGAGGTGTCCCTGCATAAGTTGTTCTGATTTGATAGTTTCAATACAGAATATATGTAGGATCAAAGAGAACTGGGGTAAAGATTTTATATACTAGAAACTCAGCAAGATAACATTTATGTTATTGTTGGCCTAATATTATCTTGCTGAGTTTCTATCAAGACAATATTATTTATTCCATGAAAAAATGAACTACACACTGTTGTTTATGCATATGTGTATTATTTTATAATTTAATGTATTATACAAAGTTCTGCAATAAGTTTTTAGTTTCTTCATTTCGTTCACCTATAAATACTTAGTCACTTCTCGGGTGTAAACCATCCCCAAGCTTGCACATGCTCGCACCTGTTCAATACCATAAATCTGGCTTGCCTCTAATAGCAGCCTATCTCTATTAAATGCCCCCTGAGCTGGCAGGTATTCTGTTAAAGGCCTACCCCTAATAAACGCCACCTTCAACCTCTTGTAAAAGCATTTAATGATCGATATGCGAGTCTGTTTCAATTTCATAATTCATTATAACGATGTTACATTGTGTAAAGCTCCTAAAAATCATGCATAGTTTGAAACAAGAATGCCATGTCCTACCTACGTTATTAACGGCCTACCTCCATTAAACGCCTACCTCTAATAAACGCATCCCCCTCAAGTAGAAGCATGCCAACAGCCGCCAGGCCGTTACTAGAAGATTTACGGTACTTTTACGAGCACTATAGGAAACATACGACATTAGATCTCTTGGTAACACTCTGTGCTGCTGTGTGTACATCACATAAACAGTCAAAAAAGCTGTAAATATGTAGTTGGTGTTCAGCATAAAAAGTGATCCCTAAGAAGCTGTATAAACTAGAATTTGAATAACAACAGCAACTACTACTAATACTATCAGGCAGAATCATGGTAAACGGTACCTTTGCAGGGACATCTCCTCCCCAGTGTTTGTAGCATGATCTGTGAAATTTCACCGAAATGTAACCTTTTTGACCAGGTTTATTTGTTCTATTAAATTTATGAACTTGTGATCAATGTTGTGTGTGAATTTTGAGTTTTGAATTTCTCTGAACGTAATAAATGCGAAATATAATCAGGGGCTAAGGCATAGTCATGATACAACATATCATGTGTACAAGTATATCATTTGAACAGTTAAATTGCCTTCCAATTAAACAAATAGCATACGTGTTTGTTTTGAAAATAGTGCTGTTACAGTTAAACTTGTCTTCTGTGGACACCTTCAGGAGAAGTGAGCAGTGTCAACATAATAAGTGGTCATTAAGAGAAGTTCACTGTATATATGATACAACAGAAACATTTGAATTAAGAGAAATAAAAGTGCCCATATTATAAGACACGAATAAAGTGGGTCTAAAGTGTCTTCTTTGACAGGTACCATGCTATAATTCATGTGTATACCGCACTTGTGTCATAATATTTTCTGCATTCCATGAGATTTGATAACAGTCAGTCTTTGAGTATTTGTTAACACTTCATCAGACGGCAAATCATGGCTAACGAAGAAGGAAATTAGAAGGATTGGATGATGATTAATCATGAATTGAGTGTGCTGCCATGGCCGTTTTATAATAATAGGATTGCATACCATCAGCACTGTGTGTTTTTGTAGCATTCAATGATTCAAATTATCATGGTTATAAATGTCATAATTGGACTGTTATACACGTATATCGGCGATTGCCATGTTATAGAATATTTGCGCATATGCAGTCAACGTTTTGATTAATAGCAACGTTTCCTATTTGACGCTGTCAAAATTACGTCACGTGATCTGCGTAAACAAAACGACATTTGGCGTACAGGTTCATTGCAACTTGGCCTATAAGCTTAAATACATGCAAATGCACATGCATTGTATTGAGTGCTGCCAATGATTGCTTGAGGTAATGATAATACTACAGCTTGGTCAATTTTAGTTTATTGTTTGAAGGTAGAAGCGATCGTTTACGCAAATACATGAATGCTGTCACAGTTCTCAAAGTCTTTAATTCACAATTACACGATGAAGGATCGTAAGTGCACCTTCCTGCGCTTTATCTTAGTGCACGCGTCTGCGACAGACTTCTACAGAATATCACCCTTGTTTTGTTTTGTTTTACAAAAGAAAATAAAACATAGACAGTGAATTTCACGATGATATTGCAAACTCATACATGTTTTTGTGCAATGTCACACCCACTATAATTCACCGCTAATTCCCGCATCCAACAATGACAGAATCTAATTCCCAAACAATGCCACCCTGGAAATTGTAATGAGAAACCCACACCCAAAAGCTAAACAAAAACCCCACACTCGCAAAGAGAGTGTCGACCTCGCTGTTCTCAAGTCTTGTCTCGCTTGTAATTGTAATGACATTTTTTAAAGCAACAACAAATAATCCAAATCACTCACAAGAAAAATCTCAACTTTGGTGTCGTCTGGGAAAATCAGAGATCGGCGTCGGGGGCACGTGGGGATTACTGGGTAATGAGGACGTAATCCTGGTGGGTCCGCCTCGGCGCACCCCGGCACAGCCGATAACGCACCTCACAGGGCAGGAGGCCGTGACAGAACGCTGTCGCGGATATCACAACATTGTCAGCCGGATAACTGGTTTAGATTTTTAGTAGGAGTTGTTTGATTGGTTCGTTTGTTTGTTTTTTTGTGTTTGTGTTTGTTTGGCTGTTGGTTGTATGCTGCTTCTGCTTCTGCTGCTGTTTCTGCTGCTGCTGCTGCTGCTGCTTCTGCTGCTGCTTCTGCTTCTGCTGCTTCTGCTGCTGCTTCTGCTGCTGCTGCTGGATTTTGGAAACGCTTGAACTGCATACTAGATAAGTTGTTCCAAGGCATTGTCCTCGAGACATTGTCAAATGATGAAGCATTTGGTGTCAAGTGCACGTGCACGTTAAGCGAGGGGCACATTCCATCTTGCGGCGGTGGTCGCCGCAAGGCGTCTTGAGGTCTGCGGCGTCTACGGCGTTTTCTGCATGCAGTGACAAAAGTACAGCTGTAGGCACATACGCACGGGCTGCGTGCGTTATGAGTGCGTCGGCACAGGGAGTGGTTTTTATTGAGGTGGCCGTGCGATCAACTTGCATAGAACGTGCGATGTACTCGCACATCCTACGCACCGTGTGATTAAAAAAGTACGGGATCCGCTCGTTCATTGTACAGGTAACGCACAGCCCCAGTATTGTGCCGACAACGTGGAGGTAAATCATCTGCGTTTAGCGTAGGTCACCGCACTGCCACCTTAGGTCAGACCACGACGTAGGGTGGCCGTAGAAGAAGTTTGGCAAGCCAAACTTTTTTTCTGCGGCCACCGTACTGACTTTAACAAACGTACATTTGCCGCACTGCACACTCACGGGTCGTTACGATTTCTCTGCGTTTTTGGTCGTAAACTGGCTGTAGACCCACCTTGAATGTGCCCCTTGCTCTAATGCCATTATGGCCAGCCATTGTATATTTTAGTTACTGCTTGATTTGTTATTTTATGTTTGCATATACTCTAGCACTCATTTCTAAGTGTGTAAACAGCTTTTTCGTGATACATGTTTTCTGTAACGCATGCCATCTAGCCGTGTGTAAAACTTATCAAACGAATGGCGAGCTTACAACAAGGAGTCCATCAAATTACCGTATATTCTAACACAACTGATTTTCATGTCTTTGGAAGAAGGTTTAATACCCGCCTACACCACGCGTGATAGTAAAATCAGGGTCATACCTAGCGGGTGGGCTGGTTGGGCACGGGCCTAAACACTTTTTTGTCATTTTGAACCTTTGTTTCAGCTTATAAAATTTAGAAATCATAGACCTCCATTGAAAATGGCATCGGCTACAATGCAGGCGGTATTTATATGTAAGGGACTCCACTGAAAATCTAGATAGGCCTACTCTAATATATCCATTGTACTGTAAAAGATAAACCATAATTTGAAACCGCCGCTTTCTACATCGACTCATATCAGTGTGAATACAACACGCGTGACTGATTTACATCTAAAGCACGTGATCACCCATCAACTGATCACGTGACTACCAGCTCATTAGCCGGTATCAGCGCAACCAGCCGTAATAATCAGCTTGCGCTTTCTGCAGTATTAGGCAGTACAAGCTTTAAGCCGCTAATCATCACCATGTTAACACTCCAGTTACAGTTTGCGTGCCCGCCAGTGATTTTTTTCTCTTGTGTGAGGGAAGGAAGCATCCTATTGCAAGTATTGTTGAATATACAAGTCATTGAAAATAAACCCATATATGCTGTAAAACTGTTCACAGGCAATATGAAAGAGATTCCCGTGAACCGACGATGGGAAGGAAGTATCCGAGCAGAAATGCCAGATTCCTATCGCTCGTCTTTAACACTATGTCCTACTCTCTTACAGTGTGAATGTATTTCATCAGAAACTCCAATGATGACCACCTCCACAAAGGGACTATTTCGCTCAGCCCCATAGCAAAATACCATGGGACACCTCCATGTAGAGACCTTCCCTTTCTAGAGACCACTTGCGGGCCACTTGAAGTCGGCCCCACTCGCGTTGACCTAAGAGACAAGTTTTACTGTATCTATTACGCATATTCTTCCACAGTGAATGTATTTCTTTTGCTGCCTGCTAAGAAAAATTGTATTCTAAAATGTCAAACAAGGTGAACTCGCACATATACAACACCACTGGATAGGTATATCTTGTCCTTGCAGACGACAAACAGTAACAGTTCGACTATAGAGTGCGGATGGAGACGTATGACCAAATAAATCCACCTGCCATCACATGAGCTCCCGTGACAGCCTTCAGCCTTACAATCACGTGTTTCCCCCACGCATTAATATATCTGACAGCCTGTAATGTGCGATGAAAATATACTGCCTTCACTTGCTTCTGTAGTAGTTTTTTTTCTTCCGAATTTGGTAGGCCTACACTGTTCCTTCTCCAAAGCAGGGATGTAACTAGGAAATCTAAATATCTCAAGTTGTAAGAATATTGCTATCAAGAAAAGGTAACTACCTCACAGTGGTCATTGCTTGCTGCCATCCTATATCCGATGGCTGTCGTCATGTCGCCAATTTACATTTATATTGAAAGCCTGGCCGCAAGGCGCACGGTAAGCGCATGCCGCGTCACTTGAGATAAGGATCAAATCAGAGATCACCTCACTGCAGACAGAGAACAGTACAACCTACATGGACATCCCACTCTCTAATAGGGACAACCTGTAAACTCAGACCACTTATCGGGGTCCAAACCGTTCACAAAAGACCAGTATGAAGTCCTGTAAATAGACCACATCTCTATTAAGATCACTTGAGATCAGTCCAAATGATGGTCTGAATAGAGGTCCTACTGCATGTCTAAATATAGACAACGGGTTTGTGTGGGTAACATGAAAGCAAGGCGGCGTAATATTGATGTGGTTCAGCTGTCAAGGTAATATAAATTGAAGTTTAATACACAACATTCGTAGTTAAAAACAAAAACTAAACCAATGGATTCAAGGAACTAGCACATAGGCGTCACACATTAAACTGAAGAAACATGACGGATATTATGTAAAACGTTCTAACATCCCTTAGTATTGATCCTTAGGTTATGTGTGTGGGTGTGTGGGGGTGAACGTTCGAATGTTCTTACGTTCGGATGTTCCCATTTGTTTCACGTATATGAAGCAGCTGGCTGTTGAGAAAACCATTTGATTAATTGTTAATCAGAGTAAATGTATGGATTTGATCATTAGTATTGATCATGAACGCCTGACAACACCCGTAAGAGCAATTGATTGTCAACCATTTGGGGATTAGTTTTTCAAGGTTGGTTGTTGTTGCATTAATGCAGACATCGTTTTGAAGGACAACTTGCCCTTGTGCTAGCACGTGCAAATAATATCTACACAATCCTCTCAATGCTGAATACAATAATCACGGTGTGGGGAGCGGTGACATGCGAGCCATTGAGCATCCAGACCATGCATTGCTGGGTCGCTTGTATGGACTACTGTTTATGACATGGTCTGATCTATGGAGGTACCTCTATGAACCACTGTTTATGGCATGGTGCGTTTTATGAAACATTGGTTATGTTAATGGCGTTAAAGCTATGCAACCTCCTAACTCTTGGACATAATACTGTACAGCTTACATTAGGCACGCCGCCGCCCATACCCAATGTGGGTGCCTCCACCCCCATCATTGGACAACAAAATATGTATACTATGTCCAGCATTATGAACTCCAACGATTTTTGTCTTCCAAATAACCTGCATTTTAAATCTTGAGGGTTATCGAAATTGTACACATGGCATGGGTAGGGTTGAAATAAACTGTTGAAATTTTGAAGAAGAAAAAACAACACTATTTCCAGGTTGTGCAGCCATTCCTGGAATTGAATGCCTCTTAGGCGCCTGTAGTCGCATACACAGTGTTTAAGGGCAAACAGTTCCAATCCCTGATATCAGTGAAGCATCGAAGTGTCCAATGCAAATACCTAGACATCACTTAAACTCTCTTCATTCCATCAAACCGTTGCTTGCATTGCAACCGCTTGCCATAATCTTACAATGAAAATGTTTTCGCCAACAGGAAGTATCTCGTTTTAATTAAAAGGAAGTTGCCAGTGCCGTTGTCATGCTGACAACAACTGTAAGTCCATTAACCCAGCCACAATCTCACTAAAAGCTCTCCACTTGTGTACGCATGTCAAATGCTCACGGCTGTCTATAATGACATTGCCATGGTCGCATTCACGTAAACAACAAACGATGAGGTGGTGAGTGGTGACCATGCTATTGTCAATGTACTACATGTACTGTTTACAGGAGCAATAGTTTGATCAGATTATTTTTTATCATTAATACAGAAAATGGTGGGGCTCCTCCGCCTGGGCCACATTTTGAAGGTCAAAAGTGCTGATCACGCCCATATTGTTAGGGTCTAAAGAGCTGATCAAATGATTTTCCTGTGGGGTCAAAAGTGCTGATTTTAACCATTGACAAATATTTATTCATCTTTTGTATTTTTGTGTCTATTTTTCCTTTATGATATAGGGATAACGAAAACAAAACACCATTTATAAATATATAAAAAGAAAGAATGCTACAAGCTCATGAGGCACAAGCTCATAAAAAAGCTCATAAGGTGGTGCAATTTCTTGTAACTAGAGTCTAAGGAGTCATGTTTACAATATCCCTGACTTTCAACCTATAGTGACGTTCCCACTGAATCCATGCACACATTTTATAAACAAAGCCACCTGAACATCAAAGAAAAAAACCGCTGATCCCAGGTCAGTGATTTACCTCCACATGAATCATTGCATCTGTAACAATGACACATACTGTATACAACAACTGGAGTGATGGACACATGCATTTCTGTTTGTTTAATTGGGTCGTGTCAATTACTATGAAATGTAGCATGCAAAATTGACAACCTTCAAAGACATGAGTTATAAGTGCAGGGTTAACCAACTTGTTATATTTGTAGATATTAAGGCTTGAGCAGTGGTGCTGGGTTTCAAAGTCAAAAGAGCTGACTTTAGCCAGAAATGCTAGTCAAAAGTGTTATCTGGAAGGTAAAAAAGATGGTCACTTGGGCGAAGGATAGGTGAAATACGTGTGTACAGATCCCCCCCCCCACACACACACACGGAGCAGAACCCCCCCCCTCGATAAAGCAACCATCTATGTATTAAGACCGTTTCTAACGGTACCAACCTCTATAAGGAGACCACTGCAAACCGCCATGAAGAAACACCACTATTGAGACCACTTGAAGACCATATATAGCGTTTTACTGTATACATTGTATATGCAAAGTAAAAGGATTTATTGGTCTCAGAAAATCATCACACCTCGTGCGTTGATTGAAGCCTTGGTGTGTCACCTTGTGTGCCGAGGCTGGGTCAATAAGGATCTGTGCTCAAGGCTGTGGGCCATAAAGGCAATCGTCTGGCTCGTTTTGGGCCAAGGCTTATTGTTTTTCTATGATTTCATGGCTCATTTATAGATGTGTGTAATTTTGCTGTAGTTTTGATATGAAAAGTGTAAGTAACATACTGGCAGATCCAGTTTTTTGGGAAAAGGTGGGTGCACTTCAGGGATTTCAAGGGTTTTGTACGCGTAATCGATGGCACATGTGCCAAAACCCCCATGAAAATGGAGTAATTTGATGGGGAAAGGTGGGCAGGATGCTCACACCCTGTGCCCCTGGATCTGCTGATAAAAAAATGAGAATCAGATTTTAATCTGCTTTTAAAATTTCTCAGTACGGACTTTCTGACACAAATTGTGTTTAATTCAATTATATTGTCTAATTACATTTACAAAGGTCAAGCACGAATAGAACATTCAAAATATAATTTAATTTTTACATGCGTCCTACACCGCTAAGAGCATGCATTTGAATATAAGTAAAATGGCTAATTTTAACAAAGAATTCACAAACATTGCTTACCCACATGTAAGTTTCCCATGTATCTGTTATATACGCCAATTATCTAGGAATGTCCTCAGGTTTTTCACATTGCGTAAATAGCGTCATATCACACAAACTATCGCCAGCCCGACATAATAGGATTTACATCACTCATTTACAACTATCTTAATGTGATTTAAATGGTCAATTATCGCTCGGCTAGCACTTTAATTGGCACGAGATTGATGTACACTGCGTGTAGTCACATATCGCAAATATTTCTCTGTTCTCATGTGTGAACTTGGAAATTCACAAGACAGGTTTGAAATTCTGCGATAGAGCCTCTAGATTCTAGATTGTACTATTCTGATAGTATATAAGGCAGCAGCCACACATTTGTTCAGTTCAAATACAGTTCAATTATAGTTCAATACCAGTTCAAAGTTACTTCAAGTTACGTCCAATTAGAAGTTAACCAATGTTACATGTGATATACATACATCAATAAAGAATATATTTATACAACACATCTGGTTGTTTAATGTACTAATAGTGATTATACACGCTGGACCCACACAAACTATTTCAAGAACCTTTGTTAAAGACCACCTCTCCATTAACACGAACCTTGGCGCAGAGACCACCTCTCTGTTGAGATCATTAAAAAACACATAGGCACATCCAGGGGGCGCCCCCCCCCCCCTCAATGTCCCATATGTCTTTCTCTGCTATCATTTACAAAGCACGCGGAGATATTGTCATTTATGAACCTAATTAGACCTCCATGCACGACAGCGGGCAATGTAAGTGGCTATATTTATCTCCATGTGCTCTAATGATACTTGTTTACTTGAAGCTTACAATACCCCTTTTAGAATGAAAAAAGTGAGCAAGAGGAATGGCTAATAGTTTTTCTCTTTCAAAACGTAATTGAAGGTCTAATTTCTTACTGTGTAGACTGGGTGATTGGAGCACTTATTGTAGAAGGCAAGTACACGTAGAAAAACAAAATAATTAGTAATAATTATGGTCATATTTATATTGATAAAATACACATTCTTTCAGAGGGTCACGGATTTCTACCATAACTCCATTACAAGCATAATTCCTTTAGCAAGACTTCAAACGGAACTGCCTCCTGTGAGAAAGCCCATAATATCCCCGAATATTGAAGCCGAATCAGTCACGGTATATTGTATTTGTAGCCATTGTCAATTGGCTCAATCTCGCGTTGTAGATGTGTTTTCACGAAGCAGATTCAGATTTCCCCCGTCATATTTCTCCTCATCCACTGCACATAAAAATTAGAGTGACTGGCAGAATGAGACGTGACATGGTGTAGCGGTCTTTCCTTGCCCATCAGGACAGTCTCGTTTCCGTTATGTAATGTAGATAAGTCTGTCAATACGCAACATGAAAACTTTACGATCCCTGTCGAAACGCATAGGCAGATCCAGGTTTTTTTTGGAAAAAAGTGAGGGTGGGGCGCACTTAAGGAAAGAGGGGGGGGGCGGGGGCGCACTAAAGGGATTTCATAAAAAACCTATAAAAATGAAGTATTTTGGTGGGAAAAGAGGGGCGCCCTCTGTGCCCCACCACTGGATCTGCCTATGGAAACAATTCCTAAGTATACTTTTTTATATGTATTTTAATGACTGTGGGCGTCTCTTCGTGTCATTAGTGTGTAATTAGCAATATTTTTATCTGTCAGCTTTTTCACTAACTCAGTTGCAGTTCATTCCCCATGCATGGGCAGATATTGCCCACCAACTGCACTTACTGGTGCCATGTTATCCTCATCAGCCTGCTGGCTCGTTAGCATCCTTCACCGGGGTAAAGCGGTTGGGGTAGCTCCGGGAGTTACCCTAATACGATGGAAGCATAGTCCGTCGATTCAAATGTTTTTATGTTGCTATAGTAGGTGGTATGTGCGGCGTGTATCATTATGTTGCACATTTTGAACACACGTACGTGTAAACTCTATAATGAGTTCATAAATCAGGTTTTAATTTTGTCATCATGTTGTGGGTAACTCCTGACTTAGTGTTGCTATGCAAAATAAATACAGAGCTCTCGAGTTACCCGCAACATGATGACAACATTAAAACCTGCTTTATGAGCACACTAAAGATTTTGCCATTTTATTTCATTTTTACAATTAATGATTCAATGAATATTCTATTTAACATCCTCAACTACGTTTCATATACATGTAATATTGGTTTCTAACACACTGTGTAGAAACACATGAAATTTATATTGAACCAACATTTCAATTTTTTATTGTGTGCATAATGATTGGTGTAACTTTAACATTATGTTTTACACTGGAAATAAGCGATTCTTAAGTCATATGATATAATAGTTTGGCTCATAATCATTACTTTCACATATATATTAATATCTGTGAATTATATCAAAACTAACTTGAGTATAATAATTGAAACAAACGAATTGAATTGTGCTGTGAAAAAAGTTTAACAGTTCACTTTAACGATTCATATTCTAAAATTTTAATCACTAATAGTAGTAATATAAGCAAAGAGTAAGCTGGACATTTACATTACCATAAAGTTGTGAACGTTCACATTTATGTTTGACAATTACATTCTTGTTAAGAAAAGTTTAACTCCTAACACAAACTGATCACCATGAAAAGAATATTCTTAAGATGTTATTATGGTACAAATTAATGCATACAGTATACATGAACTTACTTCGAGTCTCTACTGGCACTGGCACTGTCAGAATCCGTAACTCAATATTATGCATATAATATGAGAGTGGTCAAAATGTCCAATTTTGCATTCTAGTTTGTATCTTCATAACTTTCGGGTAGGGTCTACACAACTACCATACAACTTCAAACACCTCAAACCCTCCCTCAAAAGTGTTATTACTGTTAGTGTAAATTGTTGTGGTAACGGGACATGGTTGGGGTAACAGGACATTTGAAATATATCTGCTATTTCAAATGGCAGGTTTTAAAAATTAACTTTAAGAAGGATTACATTTCTTGTTACAGGCTCAATACTTAAAAAAACACAAACATTAGTGTTAAAAACTATTGGTATTTCAGAATGTGTAGAAGGGGGAATAACCGAATGTCCAGTTGGTGGGAGTAACACATGCCCATCAGACGGTGGGTGTAACTGGACATTTTATTTTTGTTAAATTGGTCATATGATGTCCATGAAACATAAAGGAGGATTGATTTTGGAAGTACTTTTTGCGGTGGCACTGCTATACCTCTGACACCTCAAACCCGCCCTCAAAGGCTTTATTTCTGTATGAGTAAATTGTGGTGGTAACAGGACAGGTTGGGAGTAACAGGGTGTTATTCCCACACATAGCATTCAGGTCAACTCACACAATAAATATTAGAGGAAAAACCATTAGGATATATGTTATCACCCAGAAGATATCATGACTTATTACAAAAAATATGAAATTATATAATTAATCATTGATATAGAAGCAAGTCTGGGAGCAACGCCTATATGCCTATATGTCCACAAAATACGAAAATGACATATATGTTTGGCGGCAGAGGTGTCAAAATTGTAAACGGAATGATTTAAGGTGATTCATTTACCAAACATGTCTTTTACACGGGACAGGCTTTAAATATGAGATATGTTGGTTTGTACACTATGTGGGAGTAGCCCCTTTTAAGGACAATTTGGAACAACACCGTGAAGATCCTCGAGATATGAAATAAATTAAATATGAAGTCGACAATGCACATTATTATTAATCAGCTGTTATTAATTGATTTTCAATGCTTGTATATGCTGTTTTGGTAGGGTATAGAGGATGGCATAGTTGTTATACAAAGCAGTGTTACCCGCCTAAAAAAAGTTGGTAAATATTAGTGAAAGAAAAATTGCATGCGAGTGCCTTCCGCCATGTTGAAATACTGAAATGATGTGCTGAACGCGCGTTACGGTTACTCGTATCGCAACAACACAGTGCTAAAGCGTGAAACGAAAAACAGTACTCACACTGACTAGTAGTACTGTTTTTCGTTTCACGCTTTAGCACTGTGTTGGTAGCAGTACTACATCCGGAGCACTTGCTTTGCCGCGAGCTAGGACCGAAAACTTTAGTAAATGCTCTAAAATAAACTACTTACAAGCATTAATAACACACGATAACAATGGGTCATTGTGTAAGATAGTTCATTTCTTGTGCACAATATTGTTTTGTGTTGCAACTATTAATTGGTAAGGAATAATTAGGGACACGTCTAGATCTAGATTCTTCTTAATACATGCATGCTTATCTGCAAACGTTCGTGTGTTACATCTACATTTCCTTTCTTTTTCAGTAAACCATTTCCACCATGCCTGATGGAGACTCCAGGAAGGATTTTATTCTGGCAACATGTGGCAACTTCTTTGGAGTGCCAGCTAAAGATGGAGCCATCTCACAAGCCTATGATTCATCAGCTCTCACTGCCTTTTTGGATGATGCCAACATTTCTTTACTGTCTGGTTTTTTGGAGGACAGCAAAAAATTGAATTTGGCAAATAAGGTTGCTTTCTTTACTCTTGTAAATGTTGTTGATATTATTTAGAAATATAAGATTAGCTCAATGCTGTAAGACTGTTGTATAATTTTAGGTTGAAAAAAATGAACAAGAAAATGTCATAGTGTTTTTTAAAGTTAAACCTGATGCTATTACACCAGATAACATGCATCAGAATATGTTCGTTTCGTCAATGTTGGAGTCCCCAGTATCGTCTTTATTCCATGCTGTGCAAAAGGTATGTATCAGCAATGCTTTATGATCGCGGATATGATCAAGTGGAACCAGGTCATATTTAAAGTTTGTTTTTTGTCAATGATAATGTGTCTCAAGCTAAAGATAACCAATATATATTGTGCCTTTTAGTAGACCGAACAAAATGATGTTGCTACCTATCCTTTATGAGAATATGTAAAGATACCTATAGGAACCTGTTACGTAGATATCGCTGAGACTTTCGTTGATATCATCAACTTCAAATTAAATCCTTATATTAGTTGATCATGACCATTAAATGGTGGCCCAATGAAGTTGAGGAGATATCAACCAAAGTCTCTCTGCCATGTACATAACAGGTTCCAATAGGTACATGTATCTTCAAGTATTCCCTTCATCATCATCATGAATAGAATCCAGGAAGAATACAATATACATTCTCTACGTAACCTTTGTTGTGGAGAGAATGTAACTTATTGTATTGCTGAGCTCTTGGCTCTTGTGTTGTGCAACAATGTATGGTTTACAGCTGATGGCTCGCCGTCTCATGCAGCCATAGAAACTTGTGATCATCTTCATCCATATCAGCTATATTTTTGCGTAGTTGTATATATTTAAAACATAAAAAACAACACGTTTCATTGTCTTGTCATGGTGATATAACATGAGCATTTAAATGGTGCTTTAAGTAGGCCAAGATGATACATGGACGTGGCCAAAAAGATTTGATCCCAAAGTCTGAAACCAAGAATGTGCTGTTACTTTATTAATACACTAACATTGTGTGCTAGTGTGAAATTTTCGAGGAACCCCCTAATGATTGGAAGGCCGTGGACTCATGGTCTCCTGCTAACACCAGACCAGTCATTATGTGTCAGGCAGGCGCTCTACCAGCTAGCCTCGCTACAATCATTCAGAAGCGTTCATACTTGGCCACATTTGAAATCCTCTCTTGGATTAATCCCTTGCCAAGTATGTTAATATTTCGATAGCATTCTCTATCACCAACCTTGATCCTCGAATCTTTCCTTTTAGGCAGTTGTGGCACGTGCATGATACTACTGTATCTACTGATTATTGAATATGCGCCTTTCACACTGTCACTTTAACTTGTCAGGGGTCAAAGTTAAAGCTTCTCGATGGCCCCGGGAGAGTATAATCATCCCCCGGGAAATGGTTTTGATTCTGTAACTTTCCTGACGGGCAAGCACCTCTACAAACACGCAAATCCATTATTTTCCCGGTATTTTTCGAGTTTCCACTGCAGCAGTTTAAGTTTAGACTTTAGTTTAGTCAACAGCATGTTTTGGTGTCAGACAATTTAACAAACCAGTAAATATTGTATTACTGGGCTCACTGTGCATGTACAATATCCACTATTTTGTAAAAGTCGTACCGCAACACTGCTTTAGTGTCGCACAATTTCCCAACCGTGTAAATGTTATGTCTGCAGTCAATGCACATGCTATTTTTACTGCAAGACGCATATGTCATTTTTATTCAACTTTGTAATTCTAAAATGTTTTGCAGTGACTTCATACAAAATGAAATCAACAAAACTGTTTGTTCTATTTTAATTGCATTTTCTAAATCTCACAATTGTAAAAAAGAGAACTGAAAATATAATACTCACCTGTGCACTCACTTGCAACACTAGCAAAATTTGATCCCCCTAAGGTCAAGGGAAAGTAAAAAATGTTCAAGAGCAAGTGAATTCTTAGGGGATACTTGCCCAAGGGCAAGTGTTTTCAAACTTCCCTTGCCGTATCAGATTGATGATAATTAGTCCCTAGTACTGAATCTGCACCTCAGTAGCATTATCCATGAAGTAAAGTAGTGTAAAATACAGTTTTATGTGTGTTATTTATTTCCCCATTGCAGTTCTATGCACCAGTGTTGCTGAAAGCTGGAAAAGGGTCAACTCAGTTAGACCCAAAGTTACAGAGTCTGTTGACAGAGCTGGAGGCTGGTCTGGGCAGTGCACTGCGACAGAAAGGTCTCGACAGTAAAGCTTCCGAGACTGATACTGCAGCAGGTACTGCAAATAAATACTAGTGTCATGGATAAAAGTCAACTTTTAAAAGCTTCAATTTTGTTCTTTTGCATGATATTGTGTGCCTATCTAATTTTCTCAAATTAATGACTTAAGGGACCAAGCTAAAAGACCAATGTCGGATTTCTAAGTTAATTATTTAACTTAGGGGGGAGGGGGTCAGTAGGCCCAATTAACTTGTGCCATCCGACAAAATCAACTTTTCAACAGCCCATTTCCAAACTTTGTTGTTTTATATTGTTTTTCATTTCTATAGTTAACTTTAAGACCAAACATTTGTTAATCAAGATTTTTTACAGCTAAATCAACCTTTTAATAATTAACTTAACAGGGGGGGGTTCTGAGCTAAGTTAAAGAATTAACTTAGTTATTGGACGGGCAACTTTTGGCTTGGTCCCTAATTCACTTAACAAAATGTATTCTTTCGTTAAGAATGGAATAAATTCATTGGGTTTCTTTTGTACTATGACAATAACTGATATTTTGATAAACCCATACTTTTTTACCTTAGCAAATATTTTCGACCTTGTCTGTCAGACAGTCTTTTTTCAAGCTGAATTCACACAGGATGACACGATGTGACGTCAGGAAGTAGGTTAGTGACATTAGATTAGTCACGTCGTGTCATCCTGTGTGACGTAAGCTTGAAAAAGACTGTCTGACAGACAAGGTCAAAAATTGTCATCATCTTTCATTGTAGGAATTTTAACCCCGACTGACGAATTTCAATATTGGGCAGAACTTGCTGCTTCTAATGCCAGTGTTGATAAAAAACAGAGAGCTGCTCATTTTCAAGAACTTTTTCAACCAATATCAAAAGACTTCGCTTCGTTAGATTCTCTGAGTCTGCAAGAAGCGCTGGAGGTCGTGGAAACTACTCAAGAGACTCTTGATGTCTTGTGGAAGCAGAAGAAATTTTTGCCGCCGTATCCAGAAAGCAGAATGCAGCACTTCATGGATATCGTTGGTAATTCTCTCTAGTACGGTACTACACCCTAAATTGGGAATGTGAGCATTGCATTTTGTAAATGAGCATGAGTTGACTGTGAGTTCTACCATCTTTATACAATGACCTACTTTATAGTGATGTGGCCTTGCTTCTGGCTTTAGTTTCACCAGATGGAAGTTTCCATTTTCCATCACTAGTGGTTTTGTGTCTGGTGGGGGAAACATTCTTGTAATATTATCTTTTACTTTAGGAGGGCGTCTGGTAAGGTATGTGCAGCATAAACTGAGTGACCTTGACCTGTGGCAAGGCCCTTTTGCCAAAGTGAAAATCAACCTCCGAGTGAGCCTTGCTATATGTGAAAAATGGATTGAAAATTGTGAATCGTTTACTTTCATCTGGAAGCAGTATGGACCCCACCCCTGGAAAGGAGAGAAGCTCACGCTAGAAAATTTAAAAAGTTTTTTACAAAGACTGAAAGAGGTGAATATGACAATGTATGATTTTTTTCTTTATTTTTTTTAAGGAATCATTTATACATGGTTTGGGTTTTTAGACATGGAAAATGTTATTTTTCTTCTGCTTACTGTAATAACCTGCATATGTAATCAGTGCTTGTGTAATAAGCTTATAATAATGATTAGATTTTGGTGTACTTTGGCCTACTTTTGATGAATTTACGATGTGTTTTTAAAAACGAATTATTATGTAATTGTGTTTATCTGTCTGCTGGGAACAGTTTATGACTTATCATCACCAAACTTGACATTTGGTATGTCTATATCACTCTCCTCACGTGATTTGATATTTGAGTACTTTGGCTTACTTTTCAAAAATGGCCTGATCGGGGAAATGACCTGATTGTCGAAGGGGAGATTTACGGCGTTTCGGACGACTACTTGTTATTGCTTGATCTCAAGGCTCTTGTTGGGACATATCTATGAATCAATGATGATAGATATTCTGGTGCCTTGCCTTGTAAACACTTGAAAACTGTCAAGCAGATCTTGTAAACTATTCTATACTTTATAGGAAGCCAATGCAACCGCTGCAGTATGGGAGTGATATGTTCATGCTTTTTTGTTCTTGTGACAATACGGGCAGCACTGTTCTGGACTAATTGCAGTTTATGCAAAGTCTGGTCACTCAAACCA
Source organism: Streblospio benedicti (assembly GCA_019095985.1). Taxonomy (NCBI): domain Eukaryota; kingdom Metazoa; phylum Annelida; class Polychaeta; order Spionida; family Spionidae; genus Streblospio; species Streblospio benedicti. Next base: position 21,672,053 of record CM032661.1, read on the forward strand.
TACAGAATGCTGTTACATACAGAATGCTGTCTTCAGTGTATTAGTATTTCTATATCCTATGACTGTCCAGGTGACCAGCATCAGAAGTGGCCATGAACAGTTCATAAGACTGTTGTCAAAGGCAGAGCAGGATGAGCTAAAAATGAGCGATGCGTTCGCTCCTTTCACGGGTCTGAGTCCGTTACAACACAACCCATACACCCAGCCACTGTGGAAAGCTGCCAGCGCGCAGTACGACAAAAGCATGGCACCTGCCGAGCAGAAGATAGCCGCCAAACTCAAAAGCCAGTTCAAGAACCTTGACAAAAATTCACAACAGGTTTGTCCGGTTTTACTTGGCAATAAGAATATGTAAAATGCGTTATTCTGAATCAACATTGAGTTGATTTGAAGCTTGTTGATAACTTATTTTTTCTATATTTATTGTTTCAAGATGCTGAGAGAGTTTCAGAGGTATAACGAGCTTGTGAAAAGGTCTGGATTAAGAAAAGAACTGAAAAGTGAAAGGTAACAAACGTTTACTATTCACAGCCATGTCGCTTAGACCAATGCTCATTTGTCATAGCGTTGTATGGAAATCAGGGCCACTAATAGGAGAAAATCATATGTGTCAATAGAATGGGTATCCTGAAAAAATATACCCATTGTAACTAAGATTTAAACGATCAAATCAATAAACTCCATGTAAATGGTATTGTAACTGATATCTCTCCCTGGTTTTAACTTTACCTTCTTATATCAAACACAAAACTGAACTGTGCGTAACTGATTAGAGGTGTAATAGCTCAACATCCACCATGTGTACTCACTGTGACACAGGGATTCATTCTGAGTTAGCCATCTGGAGACCTCAATCACTCGGCCGCTGGAGCACATGACTGCTCTGACTAAGCTGTTTTCTCTGTTTGTAGGGACACTCTGCTCGGCCAGCTCAACGCTCACATCAAGCAGCTCAAGACTGATTTTACACAGAGAACAGGAGAGAAAAAAACTGCTAAAGGCGGCAAAGATTTGACGGGATTGGTTGACAATATTGTCTATGTGCGACAGCTGGAGGCAAAGGTATGTTTCAGTTTGGCTTTGTAGGCTGCAGTAAACTGATGTACAAATCTAAAGGCCTTGTCTTCCTTTTATTATATTCAATGTACCGGTATATAAGCCATTAAATGAAGGTCAGCGTAAACCAAGTTCAAGTGAATGAATTATTTGTTACGTGACCAAAGTCAAGTCAAAAATTTGTTTATTATACTGACACAGTAGATCTACAGTAATTAATACAATATAACCAAACAAGCACAGATCTACCCAGCCTCAGTGGGTTTATACGACCAGCTTGGCATAAAGGACATCGAATCTGTGTTTCGTGCGAACGGGGTGAGATGGCTAGGCCATGTAGAGAGAAGCACCGGCTGGATAGCCAGAGTGAGGGAGTATAAGATCATGAGACAGAAAGTTCCCGGCAGACCAAAGCTGACCTGGGATGAGTTGGTGAAACGCGACCGAGTATCACTTGGCATGGAAGGAATGGACCCCGAGGACCGTCAAGCATGGAGGGGATGAAGAAATTTGACGTCAGATATATTTTTATGCCTCCATTAAGGTCTACAACTAGTTTTATGCAGCCAGTCCGCATCCCCCTGCAGGTGATTAATTCAGCCTTGCCCAAATAAACCCAAATAAATGAGGATGATGATGATAATGATGAGTATGTTTGCTTTGCAACGTGAAATACGGCATTGTGAGTATTTATGTTTGAAAATCAGACATAAGTACTGTCTTTACTGGATGTATTTCAATTGTATTTGGTGCATTAACATTTGTTTTATACTCAGTATTACTCATGTATAAGTCGTTTGGCGGTTACCATGTAAAGAAGGGCAACACTACAAAATAAAATGGTGTAAATGTTTATTTTGTTGTTACATACTTGGTCACAGTGACAGAGATTTATTAGAACTACTAATAACATCCGACTACCCAGGTGGAAGCCACGGCATTGACGGCTGAAGAAATGCTCAGTGACTTGAAAGGATGCAAAGACTTGCGTCGCGATGCATCCATGTTGAAAGAGGAGTTTGAAACTTGGCGAGAGAATCGCTTTGCCGAGTGGGCAAAAGACATGGAGGCGAAGATGGATGACCCTAAAGACACGAGGTACATGTATGGCTATTAGCAACATGCATGCTTATTCCGTCATTGTTTTTTGTCTGGTTTAGGCTTCAAATTTAAGACTTTTATTTAAGCTTTTAAATATGAATTATGTAGTGACATATAGAAATAACAATTGGACTTGGGAAAGGTGATACAGTGTCGCTTGGAGTCAATTGCCCGCTGTATAAAATACTTTGTAATGTTAAAAATCCCATCAGTTAGTGTGTGGGTGATTTGCTGCCACTGGGTATTAGTGGCCAATAATAAACCTATTTCATCCTACATTTTGTAATGGTCAATGTCTTTTTAAAAATCCTGGATTTGATCGTTTATTTTAGGCGGACGTCTTATCAATAACTCACAATCACAGCAACAGATTACGCCTCAATCAACTGTACACCAGATACTCATGAGCAATCTAGAGCATAGGTCTTTACACCCCTCACATACTTTGCTGCCGAGAAGAAAGAGAAAAATTCTCTGCGTTTCCTTTGTAGCTCGGAGATGCGGGGTAAGCTTATGACGCTGCGCCGGGGGCCGGGCAAGCTGTACGTGTCCCACGGGGGGGACAGGCTGGGGGCCCTGCTCCGCGACGTCACCGCCCTCACCACACTCGGCTGCCCCATACCTGCCAAAATACTCCATGTCTCCAGCGTGGCCAACAAGTTCTACCAGCAGGGTGTCATTTTAAAGCAGGTAGTGTTGCCATCTGATCTATTTTTCGTTTAAAGTGAATGTCCTCAACAATAGAACCCAATTTGCAGTCACAAACCTTTTCATCACCGTTGTTTAGTCCATAATTTATTTATAAAAATTAATAGGCAATGCATGAGAAATGTTTTCTTTGTTCAGTTTTTACGTGGTTCTCTCGTCTGTTGTTGAGTACATTCACTGTATTTGAAATATATAGGTTCATGGGAAATGGTGCTTTGATTGCAGCTTTGATTTGCACAATATCTATAGCTATAAGAACTGATAATTATGATGTCCCACGTGTGCTTGATTATTTCAATTATGTCGGGTTTCTCACAAGGCCAAGCAAGAAATCCAGAGTATTGACTTTGCATTTCATGTAAGTCTAACCTGACAAATTTCTTGAGTTAAAAGCCACAACTGGTCCCACGGGTAGATATTGTAACACTGAATGTGTACAGTGTGTGATGAAGTCACCTTTGCTAATTGGGCTAGCTAGCCATTCATCCTGCTAACACCTTGATGGCCAGCAAGCACAATACCCTGCATTCTTGGAAGAGCAGGTGCTCTGGAGACATTGGTTTTTCCTAGAAACAAGTTAGCAACTTTGTGAGCGAAAGATGAATAAATGATCAATAATCGATGCAAAGATTCGCGTAAGCAACGATGATTTTGACCTTGACCAATGATGCTTTTGACCTTGACTAACGATGCGTTGATGTTGCAGGTGGCTCACTTTTACAACACAATCGAGCAGCAGGTGATCTCGTGCCAGCAGTCCATGCTGACGGAAGCAGCCACGGCTGTCGACAAACTCGTCAAAAACCCCAAACCAGGTAACACAGCCACAATGTCTCTTAGCGTACCGGTAGGTGATAAATCTAGAGGTGAGTCCCTGTCCAGGACTCATTATCTTTCAAAAGGATGCAAAGCTTCATGCTATGTTTTCACATTGTTTTATATTTGATGAGTACAAGATGTAACTTTTTTTCTAAAAATATGTCATATATCACTGATTTTGCACCAAATCTATGTAGAACTCACCGTCAGTGCAGTAACTTCAAATTCTGAAAACAATACGTTTATTATGATTAAATCTAAATTTTTTATACAGGGGCCAAAGTGAAGGGTCAAGACATTCAAGTGACTTGGGATGATCCAGAAGAATTAGAGCGCTTTATTGTAAAGCTACAGAAAGCTGCTGAACGCCTCACCATGGAGAACAGGAGACTGAGGAAATCCCACTTCACCGTCCAGGAAAAGGTAACAGGCTGTCCGCCGCTGCGGAAGCTTGAAAAGTCTGAATATGACTTATTTTGTTGGGGGGAATATAAGAGCTATTAGAAAGTCTAATTTTGCTAGAAGATATCTCAAAAGGTCTTCATTTCTCTTTTTTAACCCTTTCCGTGCTGGGGTGCGTATTTGTACCCCAGAATATACATATCTTTAGTGCCGGGGCGCATATATGCACCCGAGTTTACAGAAAAAACTGTTTGATTTTGTTTGCCATTTTCGTAAACAAATACTAGTGGTTCTAGTCTCATATTTCGATGTGTCAACAACAACAACTTTACCTTGACATTCCGCTGTATTTCTAGCAGGAAATAAGCAGCATAGTGTTAATATTTTAATTCTATTCACGAGAACGAATATTTACCCACCCAACACGCATTATCTGCTTCAAATTTGAGCCATGAAATACTCTTATTTGCGTAAACAAAACCATGGCTTGTCGTACATCAATGGAAATCTTGTGAAACCAGCTTTGATTTGAGACCTAACATGAAATGTGAAACTAGACTCCAAGGTCATATCACGACATCGAATTTTGAGCCTACAAAGCGGTATTCTTAGGTTCAGTCGCTGGCAAAACTTCCGTGACATGGCTAAATGATGCCATAAGCCTTTATCAAGAGCGCTCTTACGAATCTATTGCAGCGCAGCGGACTGCGTAAAGCTGATTTCCCGGAAATCGGTCTAAACAGGTAAAATCTGCCATGGTGTGACGAAATTGAAATTTTTGATAAAGAATTATCATATTCTTCGTCATCCATGCCTCATCTTATTGTATCCTGGATACCGGATCACAAATAAAGCGTTTGGCTAACTACCCAATAAATGTGGACGTCGGATATCTAGTATTTCTATCAAAATGGATGATGTGTTTGTCGGGTGATTGAGTGATGCCAGTCTTAGTTCACAACGATGAAGAAATCAAAGTTTGAGCACGTTTTTGGTCCGTATTATTGTAACTAAAAATATATTATTATGAAATAGGGATGGTTTATGGTGTTTTTTGTGTCTATTCTGAAGAAAAAGTCGCTGCACTTAAAATTTCTACTGATACTACGACATTTAAAATCACCCGCGCAAGCTGTCAAATGAATGGGCGATTACTCAAAATTGTCAAAATTTAACTTGATGCTGTATGTATCTTTATTTATAATGGTAAAAATAAGAAACTATACCGTTTCCTGAATGTGTTCTGTAAATGTGAAAATGTTCTGATGAAAAAGGTAAGAGCTACAAAGGATCATATTTCAACTATGACAACTGAAGACCCCCACAGTGAATAACACGTCACGCAAAATGCGTGTCTGGCACTCAGGGTATGTATAGTGGATTTACGTCTGGCTTCGAGAGGGTTAATATTCATAGTTATCATCATCTTTTTTTTACTTTTGCATGTTTGATAAAAATGCTTTCGAATTGCATGGTTTAATTTTGGTGATAGGTGTTATTTTGCTTTGGTGGAGGTCTTAAAAAGGCCTTATTATGGTTGCCTGCATCCCATGGTGGTTGTGATTGATATTTTCCTGGTTGGTATAGACCTCATTCAGTGTTTGTAAACGCGGGCACCTGTCGGAAGATGCGCGCGCAAGTTGGACCCTCAACATTGAGCATGTGGCGCGATTTGCCTTATAATTGTATGGAAACCGAAACCAAAGTCCGACTTTTTGAGATGTATTCTCTGTAAGAAATACTCATTACATCCATGTTATCCCAATCCGTGGTGTATCAATAACAAAGGCATAAAGTATCTATCCATCTAAGCATTCTTTCTCAAATACATGTCATAAATGGAATAATTTAGTTTAAATAACAGACTTATCTGACCTGCCAGTGCGGCTTTTAGGAAGATTTATAACACCAACGCATAATATTACTCTTGAAAAAATATAGATGATCTAGACTTGTACACATCTAATCCATTTATACATCGAAATTGTAGCAAAATATGGACTTTATTAATGGAATATACACGTGAAATACATGTATATATCAAGGATAACAAACGCATCGTATACAGTTAGAAAGGACAAGCAACATTAATGGATAATCTTGTCAAACACATTGACCGTCATAAATTGGAATGATTTAGTTTGAGGCAAAAACAACTTAGAAATGTGGACAAAGCTCATTAAATACAAATCCAAATAAAATGTGAGTTTCATATATTAAAACTAGAGAAGTATGCAAACTTTCTGTGGCTCACCAATACATTTTGGAGCACAATAATACCATCTTCAAAATGAATAATGTGCACAATGTTTTGTGACACTGGTATATTTTCAGGTGCAGGCTGCGGGCGCATATAGCGGGTGAAGTCACTTGAAATTGGTCAATAAAGTATCAAAACATGGCTAAAACCTTGGAGATGCGCCCTTCTGTGGCTGTTTTTCTTGCCTGTTAATCGAGCTAATATATGTGTGTAACAGATCAAGCAGGAAGTAAAATAATCTATAATGCCCATGGCTTTAAGGTTGAAAATTTGCAAAATTAGAAGGTTGACTTTCATATGAATGTGTATTTACAATGGTTATTTAGATGGTCTAGATCTTGATGTGGTCCCAATTTGCGGTGGTTCTTTACATAACAGGAGACGTGCATGATGATAAGGTATGAGATGGTGACGTAACAGACATGTGCTATTTGCTCGTAGGTGCTCTCCCTGATGAACGTTGACCTTTTGCGATCACAAAATGTATGGAAGGACGGACTCGTGGAGATCAGACAACACATGGCAAACTTAGTCAATCAGGCAAGGTTTTTAATTTTTCTATTCATAGCTTATTTTTGACGTCAGCCTATTTTGTGCATTTAATAACTATAAAAAAAGATGGTCGCCTGGAAGATGAGTTTTAATTCACACTTGCACTGTGTGTTTGAAATTAGTCTGACTAATAGTAAGCTACAAAATAGGGCCTACCTGCCGGCCTGATGGTAGCTAACTTTGTCAAGGGCCGTCTGGCTTCAAAACCAACCTATGGGTAGGCTACTTTTTGGGAGTTCTCAATATTAGGATAATTAAGTGCTGAACACTTTTCGTCAGGGCCGGCTATTATTTATAGTCTCTGGCCCTGTGATTTGCACGCGAATTTGCATGAGTTTCATGCCCTGCTAAATAAGACAAGTACTTATGTGGGCGCTGGTTGCAGGTGTTTATCTAAAAACTGGCAACAATGAGTCCTGCCATACATAATCATAACTAACTGTAAATATTTCATGGGATGCACAATTTTTAAGTCTTTGCACCTACCGTATTCGTTCTTATAAGCGCACATGCCCCATTAAGCGCACCCCCTCTGTTTATGCAGATTAAATTTTTATAAAAATCTTGCTCTTTTTTTGGCAAAGATTTCACCTACCGGCGCCATGTTGTAAGACTATAACATGCCGGTATTATTCCGTATTCAGATTACCACAAAACCATCCCGACGCGCGTTGTGTTATCATGTTCTGTGGGGTCAAAGTAAGCTATAAAAAAAATACATATGGGGTGCGCTTATTTTTTTTTTTCTTTTTGCTGAAATTTGTTTTTGTAAGTGCACTGTGTGCTTATTAGAACGAATACGGTATTGACAAATGATGAGTTCTGGCCTCGGGTTGTAGGGTTAAGGACTAGATCACTGCCTGTGGCTGTAGGGTTTGGGGCTAGGTCACTGCCTGTGTTTGTAGGGGTTTGGTTGTAGATCAGTGCACAGTGAGCCTGTGTGCACAGTCAAATCGGACGGACAAGTAGATTCAAATCCTAATGTAGAACCCTGTGCTGGCCTTGACGATGCGGCTGTAGAAGGCCTATGGGATGCACAATTCTTAAGTCTTTTCACCCATTGACAAACAATGAGTTCTGGCCTTGGATTGTAGGGTTTGGGACTAGATCACTGCTTGTGGCTGTAGGGTTTGGGGCTAAATCACTGTCTGTGGCTGTAGCGTTTGGGGCTAGATCACTGCCTGTGGTTGTAGGATTTGGGGCTAGATAAGTACTACACAGTGAGCCTGTGTGCACAGTCCAATGAGTCCCGGCCTGTGGTTGCAGGGTTTCAGCCTTGAGCTGATGCGGCTGTGGAAGACGCACTGGGACCGGCAGCTGTACAAGGCTCTGGAACACCAGTACCAGATGGCACTTGAGGCGCTCAACGAGAACCTGCCACAGATCAGCGTCCAGCTCATCTTCAGGTCAGACGCTCAGGCTGGGGCTTTTGAACTTCTTTAAAATAATACTAGCATTCAATGATGAGTATGGTCAGGATGAGGTTGCATTGCACAGCGAGTGCAAGGTACAGTTATTGAGCAGATTTTATGCCATTTAAACGCTACATAACAACCAGCATTCTTTTGAGTAAATTTACATTAATGGAAATACGGTAATAAATATATTAGAAATAACTGTGGTCCTCTACACGCAGACAGTTCTGAAGAGAATGTGATGATAATGCAACTTTTAACATTTTGTTATTTCAGACAGCAGAAGTTACAGTTCAGGCCGCCATTAGAGGAAATCAAAGGCAAATACTTCCGTGAAATGAAGAAGTTTATTGGTATTCCCAATGTGTTCAAGGGAGTCGGTGATTCACAAGACCACCTGATCTTCCCGGCCGTGATTGACAGAAACGCTGTGGGCTTCTTTACCTGCTATGTTAAAGCCAATGAACTTCTCAAGAGGGTTGACGCAGTTCAAAATCAATTTAAAGTAAGTTGTGCACCCAAGATTTTAAGATATCCATCCACTAAGAAATGTAGAAATTTTGTTAACTGTAAATTATTTCTGATGGTTTATTTTTTATTTAAGTATGCGTCTTTTCCCCCCAGAACTGGCTGGTCCTCGGATACTTTGACCTCGACGCTTTTGTGGAAAAACACATAAAAAATCTCGAAGATTATGAACAGAACTTCAACGCACTGAAAGTTAGAGCAAAGGATGCAGAAAAACTACCCGAGTAAGATTCACTAAATAAACATTACGTCACTTCAAGTTTTGAAAATTTGCTTTTTTTACATAAGGTTTTTCATAGCGCCTAATTTTACATTCATTCTAACCAACTTCAAACTAAATGATAGTTTACCTTTTATCTATTCTAATGTGTTTTTCCCAAGTTTGCTTGTGAATTCAAATAAATTATTCTTTCTTTCTCTCTATGGTCTCTATAGCAAGCAAACTCCCCCAACTATATTGACATAGCAAACGATATATGCTTCCATTTGACTATGTCAAGTTGCATCTCCATCGATTGCGTGCCCGTTAAGAATGCAATTGATGACCACGGCCACCACCTGTTGGACGTCGTTGGTGGAGCTTGCTTGCTGTAGCGAACAGATAGAGAAAAATGGGGTCGTGAGTTCGAGTCCCGTCAGGGCCACTTGATATAGTCGAATGGAAGCTGTGTCTTCAGCTATATCAATACAGTGGTAGGAGTTTGCTTGGAAGAACAGTGAGAGTAAAAAAAGAAAGATTTTCATAATCATATTTTTCATCTTTCAGTGAGATCAAAGTTGATTGCATTTCGATCGACTGCGTGCCGCTGAAGAACGCAATCGACGACCACGGGCAGCGGCTGTCTGACGCGCTGCTGCTCCACCTGCGCAAGTCGGTGACGGCCGACATCGCCACCATCGACACCTTCCTCACCGAGGCCACCGACACACTCACCTGCCGACCCCAGACCGTCGAGGAGATCGGAGAGGCCAACGCCAAACACCATGAGTTCACCGAGAGGAAGAAAGAGGTGAGGGCAACAATGCGTTTCAATCAATCAATCAATCAAATCCTTAGTTTATTTGAGTAGGCCTTAATTTTCCCTCATTCAGAGGATGTCACCTAACTGCCCAGTGTACATCTCAACCGTCCCCTCCAACCTTTTCGATCACCAGGATCATTCAGATCCATGCACAAGCGTGCCTGATCTCTGCACGACTGCATCCCAAGTCTGTTTTGATCTTCCCTTGCCTTTCTCTCCTTCTATTTCAAGTTTTCTCACTGCTAATACAGCCATGGTTTAATTTCATATTATTTGTTCCTAATTCATCATGTTGAAATGCACATTACAACGAATTAAAAATATAATAGAATAGAAAATAGAAAAGCAAAACGTAAATTGTGTATAGCAGCTCCAATTATAAGATAACTTGTGTATAGCAGCGTGTGTTTGTCTCTCCAGCTGCCTGTGATGTTTGTTTCTAGCTGTCTGTAATGTTAGTTTCTAGCTGTCTGTGATGTTAGTTTCTAGCTGTCTGTGATGTTAGTTTCTAGCTGTCCGTGATGTTAGTTTCTAGCTGTCCGTGATGTTTGTCTCTCTAGCTGTCCGTGATGTTAGTTTCTAGCTGTCCATGATGTTAGTGTTTTCCCGTCCCCAGCTGTCTGTGATGTTTGCTGCGGCGGAGCAGAAGAACCGTCTGCTGCGGTCGGTGGCCGGCGGCGGCATCGAGCAGATCAACCCGCTCCACGGACGCTGGGACAAGTTTGAGCTCATGATGGAGAGCCACCAGCTCATGGTCAAGGAACAGGTGGGAACTTTCAGTACCAGTTTTAAACTATTAACACTCTTACCTAATTATGATTAAAAGAAACTGATCAGGATAATTAGTAGGTCCAAAAAACATCTGCACTCTGCTGCACTGACATTTTACATTGCAATATTTAATGTTTGTTTATACTTGAAACCTTAATCAACCGACCTCACCTTTTGTTCCATGAATTCCTTGGAACAAAACGGATTTCTATAAACGTGACACCCTTTGGTGTCTGATTACTGATGGTAGTTTGAATTAATAGCTTGTTTGTCCAAATTCCAATATGCAAGGAGCAATTGAAGTTTTGGGGTAAAATGCAGTATAATTTTAAGAAATGCAGTATTTTACGTCCAAACTGTTACGTTATATGTACATAACGTACATGTATCTCTTCCTAATATATTTTTAAATGAGTCAAGGTTCATATTGTCATGTATGTCCTGCTCTACTGAGTATTAGTCCACAAGCTCTTGAAAACTGCTATGTTTATTGTGTAAATACTTAAGACACAGACTATAATAGTTATGCGAATGCTGCTGGCTGTAGATTGACGTGATGAAGGCTAACCTGGAGTCGCAGGTTCGGCGATACGATTGACAGTTCTCTGTTGTAGATTGACGTGATGAAGGCTAACGTGGAGTCGCGGGTTCGGCAGTACGAGGAGAACCTGGACAAGTTCGCAGGGCGCTGGCGGCAGCAGAAGCCAAGTAACGACATCCTGGACGAGGGCGACGCAGCCAAGTGCCTCGCCGCCGTCCACAGCATCAAGGAACGGAAGGACGAGTTCGACGAGCTCGAGAAAACACGCCTCGCTATCAGGTTGGTTGTTGCTGGTACTGTTGTCTTGGTGAGAGAGGAGACAGGAATTTGATGTAATCTAAATGAAACCAAACTTGCGATCATTTTTGTTGTTGGTACTCTTGGTAAGGGAAGAGAAAGGAGTTCGAAAAATTGGAGAAAACTAGACTTGCTATTAGGTAAATTTGTTGTCGTTGGTTCTCCTGATGAGAGAGGAGACATGAATTTTATGTGAACAAGAAACTAGAAGATGTCATTGAAGCGGTATTCTTGGTAGCGTTGTTATGTGTGTACTGTTCATTATTCTAAGAGTTCTTATCTGGGGCACTGTTACACTATCACTGTGTTGTCTTGTTCAGGCCCATAACAAGTGGTGGGGCCAGTGGGGCACGTGCCCCCTCACTTTTTTGCCAGATTTTGGTCTAAAATAGAGAAAATATTAAAAAGTGCCCCCTCACATTTTTTGAAAAAAGAAAATATCTTTCTTTGGCTTGAAAATGCACCAGAATTGCTCTCGGAATATCCAATTTTCAAAATTTTCCCGGGGGGAAAACCCCTTTGGTCCCCTTCAAATGTGCTGGTATTGACACAAACGCCTCGCGCCATCATTTTTACTGCAAAAATTAAAGTTTTGCGGGGGAAAAATGCCCCTGGACCCCCTAGGTTTGGCTTCACCGCGTTTCAGCTGGCATCAATACGTTTCTGTGCCCCCTCACTTTTCTAACCCTTACTACAGGCCTGTTGTTGATTTGTAGAACTGACTGTGAGCATTTTGACATGCGGGTCTCGGACCCGCCTCTGGCTGCTGAGGTGAAGGCCGATATTGAGGAGATACAGCAGATGTGGTCGATGTTTGAAGAGTTCACAACTGGACTGCGCACTCTCACAGACCAGGATTGGATTTCATTTAGGTAAATGAACTTATAATGAATGTGTAATGGTTCCTACATATTTATGTGGGTGAGAAATATCAAATGTGGAGAGGGCTCAAGTTTCTTTTTGCCATGCCGAATTCTTTTTCATTTTTGAAATAGAATATGTTTAAACCAATATCAAATGATAGATGATTGAATGGATTATTGTTCACAAAATTCCTTATTCATCCTTAGTTCACAGAATTCCTAACTTGTTTCTTGGAAAAACATTATGTCTCCAGAGCACCTTCTCTATGTATATATGTAGTTGTAAATCCCGGCACTTGTGACTTGCATCTGAATCTATTTCGTCCCCGAACCCCTTTCAAAGGTGCCTCCTTTCGAAGGTTAATTCGTGAATGCGAGACACTTTTTAACCGAACCCTTCTTTCAAAGGTATATATATCTTTGGCAGGTTAGGTAACCAACTGAGCCTTGTGATTTGTGACTTCGCATCCGAATCTATTTCGTCCCCGAACCCCTTCTTTTGAAGGTGCCTCCTTTCGAAGGTTAATTCATGAATGCGAGACACTTATTAACCTGAACCCTTCTTTCGAAGGTGCCTTCTTTTGAAGGTATATATACAAGGTACAAGGATCTCTTTGGCAGGTTAGGAAACCAACTGAGCCCAGAGAGTGTGGAGGGATCACACTAGCTATAGTTTTCAAACTAGGTGAGTTCTTTTACGTGCAGAGGGGTGGCTCTTCTCTACACAGGACACGCCTTTTAACGAGGCTTCCGAACCTCGCAGCTTGGCGCCACTCAGTCTGCCGTGCCCGGACCGCAAACTAATGACACAGCAAACTCCGTATCTGAAGTCGTACGCGCTAACCATTGCACTGTCAAGACCACCAAGAATCCAGGGTATTGTGCTTGCTGGCCATCAATGTGTTTGCAGGATGAACCGCACAATTAGTTAGTGACTTCATCACAGAATGTATTTGTAAAGCTTATTCAATAGAACCAGGGAAAAGTTGACACTTGCAGTGTCTAGACCATTTAAAATTTTCAAGACAATTTATTTCCTTCATAGCTGTGAGTTCAAAAAGAGCCGATTAAAAAAAAAAAGAAATCTGAAAATCTGATATTGATACATCAAATTTGATAAGACCAAGAGGACAAAATAGTGTAATTGATGATATAATTATGAAATTTTGTTGGACTTTTTTGGACTCTCTCACAGTCATGAAGAAAATAATTATACTTCAAATTTTAAATAAGACACAAAGCTGTTTACCAAATCTCACTTGTTAGATACAGTGTCTGGAGCAACTGCTACAGTTTTTTACAATTTGCAGTTTTCGTCCGGTCACGTTGATCGTTTCTTCGTGTAATCATATCAGCAGGATGAAGAAACTTTACATTCCATTAAATTGGTGATATTTTTAATTCCATGATGTTTGTTGATGATATATCTCGTGATGCATTTAGCTTTTTTCAATATTTGATGATATTTTCAGGGGCAAATATTATCAATTTGAAGAGTATTTGGGAACGTGGCATGAAAAACTAAAAACTGAACCACCTACTCCAATTACGACTAGAATATTGAAGGAAGTGGACAAATTCAAGGTAACAGATTAAGATTATCGGTATCTTTATGATGAAGTTATTAGTTGATATTTGTAGGAAACAAAACATGATAAAGCTTGATGAGAAAGTGCTAATGAAATATAAGCAATTGATTGGTTTGTTAAGTTTTATATATAGAATAGCAATAAAGTAGAAAATTGCTATCTCGATTCAGTGTGGATAACATTAATTAAAATGATCCTCAAGGTAGCCAATATTGGAGATAACTAACAGAAATCTGTTTGTATTATGGTTGAAGGGAAAAAGGAAAATAACCTCAAAATAACCGAACATTCAATACAAGCAATATCAAGATCACAAGTTAGTACTGTATAAATAAAATGACAACTAAAGAGCCTCTAGAATATATCTTATGCGGAGCAATATTGTGAATGTTTTGAATATTTTCAAACATGCAGAAAATGATGTGATTTCAGAATGTGATTCCCGTGCTGAAGTGGGTGAGAGGAGAACCCTTGACACAAGACCATTGGCTCGATATGTTCCGACTGCTGAAGCTGCCGAAAGAAACGACGCTGGAAAACCTTACGTTTGGAGACCTTTTGGGCGTGGCGAATAACATCATAGAGAAATGTGACGCACTCAAAGTAAGCTGCTTGTTGTTACTTGTCTGTGCTTTCATCTTTCAACATGTAGATTTTTTAACGCGGTTCATTTTATGATGTTTGACAACAATGGGGCTATACAGTTCATCAGTCATAAGACAAATTGTTTATCATGCATTGTGTTTAAACAGATAATTAAACTATTTATATTTAATACTTGGCGATTTTTTGACATACTATTATTATTTGGTTTGGCAATGTCATTATGTGAAGTAGAATTTTTAAAACGATAATCCATCATTAGATTTACTCAAATAACCTTGGTTAAATAGTAATATTGAAAAATTAAAATGTGATTTTTTTTTTTTTTTTTTTTATTAAATCACTTTCTACAATTAAAAACAAAACATTATTAGCACTATGAAATTAAAACAAAACATATAGTAAGTGCACTCATTTCGTTATCATTTTAGTAAAGAGAATACATTATTTATATAAAAAAGTAATATTTTCATGTCTAAATTTCTTACAATCATAAAAAATGTGAATTAATTTGTTTGTGACTGCTGTTTCTCCATTTTAATTTTTAATAGTCAATATTTGGTTCCATAGCTATAATAAAGCATTTAAGATTCTTAGAATAGGTGTTCTTTAATTGTCACTTGAAAATACATAGATACAATATCAAATCTGTAAAATCAGTCCTATGTAATTGCCATTTCTCCAAAATTTTGTAAGCAATCACAATATTTGAAATTTACACAGTTTTGAAAATCATTTATCATGGCAGCCATAGAGCTACAGGCTGTCCAGAAATTATCATTTTCACTCTAATACTATTCAATATCCTTTGACCAAGTCTAACTGTAAAAGCTATTCCTTTGTGCCATAAATTAACTTATTTTCATGATTTTTTTTTTATCTACTGCAACTTCTTACACTTCAGTATACATTAGTATTATGCCAGTATCAGTGTGTGGATTAATATTGATCCCACGTCGGATTAGTATCATGTGGCTTTTCCTGAATGTTCCAGTTGAGTGGGTTTGCTTGCTACTAGGCCAGTAGGGGGGGGGGGGGGTAAGGGGTCAAGAAATCCAACATCCCTAATCGTTTGGGCCGTATTTCCCACATCCCTAGTTTTTTGGCCTTTTTTTCATACCCCACAAATTGTTTGGTCTTTTCCACATCCCACTTCCTTCAAATCCCATGTTCCTCTTTTTTTGGCCTTTTCCCCCAGATCCCACTTCCTTATAAACCTGCCTCAGGAGGTCACAAGGCAGAGGAGAAGGCGGGGGCGGTGTGCACTAGGTGCGAATTTTCTTATTTTATACATATACAGTGTGTTAAAATTCAAAGCCCACCTGAATTCCATTTATCTAATTCATAAAGATACCCTTTTTCTTTAAATTACATGTGCGAAAATGATATTCATAAAGTAAAAACAGCAGCTGACAATGTCGGACCCTAATCATTTTTTCGAGTTTCAAATCGTGTGATACATCATTGGAAAGCCCTTAAATCGCACATTCCAAAACTTTTTTTTTTTCTTTTTTTTTCTTTTTTTTTTTTTTAAATATTGGGCCATTACTTTTCAAGATATGAATGAAACAAAACAAAAAAACAGCAGCTTGGGTGTCACCCATGCCGTTTGTTTTTTATATCTAGGAGTTGCTTGACAAATGATAGCTCACTTGAAAGCTCCCAATGAGCCCTTTGCAAAATTGTTTCTGATAATATTTTCAAACAAATGATTTTTGAGCTACACACAAAAACAATATTCGTGAACTAAAAATGCAACTAACAATGTGGGATCCGAACCATTTTTACGAGTTTCAGATCGTGTGATGCATAATATGAAAGCCCTTAAATAGCACTTTCCAAAACTGTTTTTAGAAAAAAATATTGAGTCAGTACTTTTCAGGATATGAATGAAACAAAATTTGGGGGAAAAAAACCTGTTGTTTCCCAGCAGGCACATCAACGTTGTTTCAACGTTGAATCCAACATTGAAACCAACGTTGGATTTAGGTTGGTTTTGCAAACATGATCCTGAGTCACATGGTGTAGCCTACCAGAATTTAGGTTGAAATCGTATGGGATCCAGGTTGAAATTGTGTTGGATGTAGGTCGAAAATAGGTTGGATTACAGTCATAATTGCCAATTATGACTGTAATCCAACCTATGTCATGTATGATGAGTACTCTGCCCGACGTTGTAGGAGCTTAACAGCCGGGCGCAGGGCGAGGTGACGATCCGGGAGGCGCTGCGGGAACTCGATCTGTGGGGCGCATCGTGTAACTTCGGGCTTGCAGAGTATGAGGACGCCAAGAAGTGCAAACTCATGCTCATCAAGGACTGGAAGGACCTCGTCAACGCGGTAGGGAAACTTGAGGTTTTAAATGTGAATTTAAATTATGTGGTGGTTGTATTTTTCTCTCACGACGTTACATTTTACTCAAGGTCATTGGCATAATTATCGATCATCAATTGATCATTTCTTACATACTTGCACCAGCAGCACATTCAGCGCACAATGATAATCACTCACACAATCACTCACTCACTCTTTCAACCCAATGACCTGCACCTAATTAACGTGAACATGCCATTGAGAGGTCTCCAAAGCATTCACACATGTTTCTAGTTGAATTGTAAAAGTCTGATGATTTGGTATACAGCATATGGTCCCATTAGGTTTGATTTGATTTTCTTTCTATTTCTGCTGTATTACTTTCAAAAATTGATGAAAAAATACCTGTTGGTCACACTGTTGGTCTTATAGTGTCCTTTTCAATGTGCCAGTGTTCAATCATAAAAAAAAAATATATATATGAAAAGCACGCTATTCATGTCGAAACATGCAAAATAAAGACTTTTTGGACCAACAGATATTTTTGATCTATTTTGGAAAGTAACCCAGCTGAAGTGAAAAAATATCAAACCGAACTACAGTAGTTCAAATTGAGACTTCATTTCAGTGGAAACTGACCATTGTGTCACAGTTACAAGTACGCACACTGTATTTTTCAGGTGGGAGACAACCAGTGTCTGCTGTCGTCACTCAAGGACTCTCCGTACTACAAGAGCTTCGAGGACAAGGCATCCATCTGGGAGCAGCGGCTCGGAGACCTTGATGAAATCCTGCACAACCTCAACCAGATCCAGCGCAAGTGGGTTTACCTCGAGCCCATCTTCAGCCGAGGCGCTCTCCCCAACGAGCAGGGAAGGTTCAGGAGGGTCGACGATGACTTCAGGTAGTTACAGCGCTGTCTTCTGTTCTTTGAAGCTAAGTTCATTACTTCTATTCTTTTATCTCAAGCATGGTGGTTTCGTTTTCAATGAATTATAGCAACATAATGATTCAATTACTTTAACATTTTACCTGCTTTTCATCCAAAAAATAGTTCTAAACAAAAAATTGAAGTATAATTTTAATCGATTTTGAACCTCACAGGTTTTACTTCAAAATGAAATCAATAACATACTATATGGTTTCCCTTGTAATGAAAGTTTTCAAGGAATGTAAGAAGTATTATCTCTGCTGATAGCATGATCAGTAAAATATTCTTTCATTATGGTTGGTATTCAGGAGGACGACTTATAATACTTACTCGTCCTGTTGCTTACTAGCCTCTGATTAGTAAAGTAGTAGACGATACTTGTTCTCTTAAACATTTTACTGTTCTTCCTACTAATTCGAGATGACGATGTGGGAAATAAGGCCCAAAAAATTAGTGATGTGGGATTTCTCAACCTTTTATAAACCCCTCTCTGATGTTGGCGCGTGTGTTCTAGAGGGATCATCTCTGACGTGATGCGGGACCCACGCGTGGTCTCCATGTGTGGCAAGGCGGGACTCAAACCCTCACTCGTCCAAATGCTGGACCAGCTGGGCCGCTGCCAGAAGTCACTCAACGAGTTCCTGGAGGAGAAACGAGCTCAGTTCCCTCGTTTCTATTTCATCGGTGATGATGATTTGCTGGAAATTCTCGGCCAGTCAACAAATCCAACTGTGATTCAGGTACGTTGTACAATATTTTCGGGACAGATTTAGACTCTAGAGCACTGCACACCCAGTTCGTGTGCACACCCACTTCGTGTGTTATTTAAATAAAATTGTTAGGCTCTAAACAATTACCACACAATATTACTACTTTAAAAATTATTGATTTTGCGGTACCAAAGTGAAAAAATAAAATTGCTAGTAAGATCTAATGTAAATAAACATGTTCAAATCCTCTATTATCGCCACACACAAAATGGGTGTGCATGGAACAAATTGCACCATAGATCATATGATTCTAATGAATCATAACAATTGTGTTTATCGTGCGACAATATAAGTAGTAAGTAGCTTTATTTTGACACATCAAACACTATTGGGCTCATTAATAGCTGTGTTACGATTGTTTAAACATTAAATGCACGAAGTGGGTGTGCATGCAGTGATCTACGAGTCTTGGTTATTTTGAAATTCCTCAATATCTTTTCAGTAACTTTTGACCATGAATTGATATATTTTTATCACATCTATTCTAATAAGTCTGTCTATGTAAAAATAGCACCATTCTTGAACATTTTCCAATATTACCAATAAGCCAAGACAATACATTTTATCTTTTCAGGTTTATATTTATAACACTACTACTCACATTCAACAAACACTTTGTTTGTTGAATGTTGAGTATTAGTCACTGGATGTTCCATACTAATATAAACCTGAATGGATATTCCTACTACTAATAAGAGTCTACACAAAGATAATACATTTTATGTGAGAATTGAACCTTCACCACCCAGGCTTCACCCTATGCAGCAAAGTAACCTAAGTGACCCTATTAGGTAATAAACATATGCTGTAACAGTATAACATGTTAAGTACTGCAATCTCTAAATAGTTCTGCATAATGCCCAAGTAAACTAATATTTCTCCTTACAATTACCAAACTGGGCTTTTATGCAATTATTTCTAACTACCAATGGCATTTCTGCACTAAACAATGTCACTTTGATGGTAGGAAGTTAGCGGAAAAAAGTGAGTTTTGATTATTTTGGTACCAGCTATAGTGCGTATGTTTACGTTTTTATGTGTTTGTCTTGTAGACACACTTGAAGAAGCTGTTTGCCGGCATTCACAGTGTCAAGTTTGATGACAAGAACGAGCACATCCTGGCCATGTGCTCGCTGGACGGGGAGGTCGTCACACTCAAACAGAAGGTGAACATCATGTGATTAATGGTTCACTTTGTGTTATCATTATTCTTGTCTGCTATCTGCTATGTGAATTTGAATCAAAACTTGTAAAAATTGCTTTATTATTGTTTTTCGTGCTGAAGCACCCTCTTCAGATACCTTAACCAACCCATTCTTAATGTATCTGAAGAGGGTGCTTCAGCACCGAAAACAATAATAAAGCAATTTTTACAAGTTTTGATTCAAATTCACACATCAGATACTAGACGAGAATAATAATTTGAGAAGAACTGCTGCTGCTCAACTCTTATTAAATTTGACTAATCAGAAAATTATGTGACTTCATCTTGTTTCCAAGAATTTGGAAATTGAGAGAACTATTTTTCTTTATGGAGCCAATTTACACAATGAAAATATGGTCATGTCATTGCTGACCTATGAGATATTTTTATGGAAATGTTTTACTTCTATTGCATGGTAAGAAGAAAAATATAAAATATTTACAATGGGACCACATGCAGTTTTCCATCTAAACTCTGTATTAAGTTATTATTCAAACTACCAGGTGAAGATCCAGCCTGAGGTTGAGGTGTGGCTGAGCAAGCTGTGTGAGGAGATGCAGAACACGCTGAAGGCCCTGCTGAGGGAGTGTGCGGCCGACGCCCGGAGGGTGGGCAAGGACGGGGGCGGGGACCCCAACAAGTACCCCTCACAGGTAGTCACCAACAAATAGCCCTCACAGGTGCTCATTATTTGAAATCCTTTCAAATTATATATATATTTTTTTATTTTCTCCATAGCCATTCAAAGTTCCAAAAATTGTCCAAAAAGAATCAAAAATTTATTTTATTTTATTTTTATCTTTCTTTTAGATTATATTTATTTAGAATTGAAAATCCAGTTGTTTTTTCTCCAATGCTGTTCAAAGTTCCAAAAATAGTCCATAAAAAAAAGATTTTTTGGAAATTTGTTTTAAATTATATTTATTTTAATTTCTCCAAAGCTGTTTAAAATTTAAAAAATTGTCCAATAAACTTTTTTTTATTTTATTTATTTAAATTTTTCCTTTGTTCTAAATTATATTTATTTTATTTTCTCCATAGCTGTTCAAAGTTTAAAAAATAGTCCAAAAATAATAAAAAAAAAAATTCATTTCATTTTTTTTTTATTAATTATATTCATGTATGTTCTCCATTCACCACTTTCAAGTAGGAAAATCATGTGTAAATATTCCTGTGACACCACCTTCAAAATCATCTTTGTGAGTTCTGGGTAATTCTAGATTAACACATCTTAAAATGTTTAAAGGTAATTTTCAAGTATCATTTATCATATATGCCATGTATGGGAAGTACTTTTCTAATAGGATTTTGACTGAGATTATGAATCTGTAATGGATTCTAGTTAGCATGGAAATTAACGAAGATATGGGCAAAAGACCTGTCTTTATTAAAATTGCAGATGACCAGTGGCTGATGCAACCATGCAAACTTTACTTTAATGAAGAATGCATGCCTGAAATAGATGTATTTCCTTCATTTTTAATGTTTATCAGCGTAGCAGCCATCAATTTTTTGTGGAATACACATTTCGAACGATATTGCATTAAATGCGATTGTAAATGTCCTTACACATACTGGATGTAGGCACATAGATTTATGTCTCAAAATCAAATAAAAAAAGACGAGTGCGCAGCTTTTCTGTGTAACTTGCAAATGAAGAATAACTGTCCAAAAATAGTCAAAAAAGAATCAAAACCTTTTTTATTTTATCTATATTTATTAATATTTTTAAATTATGTTTATTTTATTTTCTCCGTAGCTGTTCAAAGTTTCAAGAATAATTCAAAAAGAGTAATTTTTGTTTCTTTATTTCTTTTTTATCGATAACACTGTTTCGACATTGAACATTCAGAGACACGGTACTGCAACCAAGTTTACAATGGCAAACACTGAGCTGTGAACATTTCTATAAAAGTCTGGCTATTTGGAACAATGATAACAAATTTTATTAGAATGTTATTAAAAAGGATACTATAGAGTATTGAAACATGTAAAGTAAAGAATTTTGGAACAACAGGTATTTTTACATTTTTGTGCAATTTTAAAAGAAGAACACCCTATGAATAGAAGAAAAATAAAATAAAACTTGAACATTTCATTTCATATGATAGGCAACAATAAAATATGTTTTTTGCAGATTCTTTGCTTGACAGAATTGATAAGATTTACAGAAAATTGTGAAAAAGCAATAGGAAAAGGTGGTTTAAAGGAGTTTCATAAAGACATACTTGCACAGCTAGAGAATTTTACCAGTGTGGACACTGGAGAAGGGGCAGGTAGGTCTGTTAACATACAGCTTCAATGTGGTCTCTTTGATACCCCTACACAATATAACTAGTCTTAGCTAAAATTAAAAAACAACACTCCTTTTTTGTTATAACTTTCCTCAATCTAAGCCAATTTTCATGAAAATGATCTGTATAGTGCAGAATTAAAAAGAGCTCGTAGAAATTAAGATCAAGTACTGTAGAAAAGTAGTATCATATGTCAAAATTGTTAGTAGTATTTATAGTGCACACGTTGTCAGTTGCATTTGATAAAGGAGGGTCAATTAAAGTATATAAGCCAGCCTGGTCAGTTATCACTAAATATGTTCCTGTAAACTGATTTTTTTTAACTCAAATAATAATGATGAAACCCACTCCAGTGTTGTATCTGTCCAACAGGAGCGGTCGTTCTGGAGCTGAAGCTAAAGGCTCTGATCATGGACACGATTCACAACATCGAGGTCGTTGAGACGATGCAGGAGCGAGGCTGTAAGAGTGTCACAGAGTGGATCTGGCAGAAGCAGCTACGGTAAGTAGCTAAATCTTATCTGGGTGGTGAGTGTGGATGTAAAATGCTATCTCCTACAAAAATTTTATAAAGTCAACTTGAAGTTCAGTAGCTCATTTTTTGTATCTTCTTTCGCATGCACACAAGGAAGGGCAAACAAAATGCAAAAGATCTTAAATAGTAGTACAACTGTTGATCGATTGCAACAGAATATTTTTTAAACCTATTGCAGTAGAATCTATTTTGAAATCATCCAAGGGACTGGCCTCAAGAGGTCAAGAGGTCTGAATAGGGAAGTGGTCTCCTTATGAAGGGTAATGGTGATCTTTTAATGCCAATTTGCCACAGAGAAAAATGTTTTCATGTGTACTTTTAACCTCCAGACTTTTTGTTGCGAATGCAGTGAGGGTGAATCGGTAAACAGTGAGTAAAGTGAATGACTGCAATATCAAGATTCACCCCTGGCATTGCACATAAAAGTAATGAGTAATGAGATAGAGTCTCTAAAATAGTGGCACCTAAATTATGGAATAAATTTCCCATGTCCATAGACTCCACAAGCGACAATCCAAGACTAGTCATTTTTAAATCCCCCAAAAAGACCATTTGTGTAAGGAGGCCTACAAGCCCTGCACATGTACACAAAACAAAGTGGAATTTGTGCTATAAAAGTTCATATAGTATTGTAATGTAACGTCATACTGTATACTTGCAGCTATTACTTGAGGCAGATCTGCATTATGACCATGGTGGACGCAGAGTTTGACTACACATACGAGTATCAGGTAAACTGACGCTCTCCTATGTTGTTGGTGTTGGTCACAAACTCATACAATTTCAAAGTTTATCCAAATTCCATTATAACTTCATTGACTGCACTTCATTCACCAAAGATTAACATTACACTACTGCCCGTGATTCACTACTTGGTCACACTACACTATTCGCTATTCAGACCAGTCTCATTTGAGGCAACTTTAATTTCAGTGAATGTCATGTGCTAATAGGTTAACAGCAAAACTAAATGACAATACATTCCCACCATCAGGGCAACGCACCCAAGCTGGTGCACACCCCGCTGACAGACAAGTGCTACCTGACGCTGACGCAGGGCATGGCCATCGGGATGGGCGGGAACCCGTACGGGCCGGCCGGCACCGGCAAGACCGAGTCCGTCAAGGCCCTCGGGGGGCTGTTTGGACGACAGGTGCTCGTCTTCAACTGTGACGAGGTAATGCATTGAAATTTTACAATGTTTAAGGTTTTTTTTAAACATTCTATCTATCTGGTGTGCAGTGGTTTGTTTTCATATCAAATTTGTTCTCTTGTTTCTTTTGCTACTGTTAAAAATTATTGATTTAAGATATATTTTGATTTTAAACGAGTTTTCAAGTTACACTCCTTTTCAAAACAAGCCAAGCATAACATTATTTAAGTGTTTTAGACTTAAAGGGAACAAGAAAGGGTATAAGAGATAAATGATCAATTTTCAGCTATTTAAATGTTTATTACACTATGAACCATTAGTCCGTGAGCCAGACAAGTTTTTGGTACTGCCTGGAGGGACGAGTTGATTAAATATGCACTTGTTGCTCTGTAATATTTTACATAAACCTGGATATCATTAGATATGACTATTACCTACGCAATAAAGTGTAAATTATAAAGATTGAAGCACTCCTAAGAAAGAAAATCATATTTAGAAAAATCCTAAACTAACCTTTCTTGTCCCCTTAAGAACAAAGGCTAATTAACAATTACTAACTCTTGAAGCGTGTCATTTTGTCTTTGGTAAGACTTTAGCTGTTCTCTCAAGAGCTTTTATCAGGCCTAATGCCAAATACAGACTGACAGGTTTCAAAGAATCTATTGACTTGATTACAATTTTGAGGAAAGGAAAAGGAAACCCACAAATATACGTTTGTTAATGACTACCTGTTTTGTCCGAGGGGGTATATAATGAAAATCAATTCATCAACATTTTTTTTTTTCCTAAATCACCAGTCACCAATACATTTCATTGTCTTTCACCAATCACAAGAAATTGTAATTGACCAGGTTTCATCACATTTCACACACTTAAATACAGGCAATTCACAATTCACGCTCAAGATTTAGGACAAATCACCAATCACAGCCTTTGCGATGAGCAGATCACCAGTCACCAATAATAGGTTCCATCACATTTCACGCACGAAATACAAGCAATTCACAATTTACACTAAAGATTTAGGGCAAATCACCAATCACATTTTTGCTATATGACCCCCTCTTGCACAGGGCATCGACGTGAAGTCGATGGGGCGTATCTTCGTGGGGCTGGTGAAGTGTGGCGCGTGGGGCTGCTTCGACGAGTTCAACCGGCTGGAGGAGGCCGTGCTGTCAGCCGTCTCCATGCAGATCCAGGTCATCCAGGACGCCATCAAGCTCCGCTCTCCAAATGTGGACCTCATGGGACAGAGGGTGAGTGTTGTTAGATAATATGCCATCAAGCTCCGTGTGCCAAACGTAGACCTCATGGGACAGAAGGTGCGTGTTGTTAATATGCAGAAAATCCATACACACATTTCTTGCAGAATAGAAAGTAACACGAAAACAATTTGAAATGCGCCAGTGCTGACTATAAACTGTCTGTCACACTGTGTTTATTGTGTACTGTATTACTATGTGTTCATATGTCATCTATCTATTGATTTTATTATATGTGTTGGTGCGGAACGATGTATGAAAACTCTGGTTAATTAACTCTTTTTGATGGATCTACTACTACATTGATTGTAACAAGAAATTAGTAGTTGATGTATTCTTCCACAATATCAACAGATGTCGTGTTTTATATAAGTAGATATTTGCTGATTTGTTATGTGAGAAATATATTTCAAGTACATCAAAGATGGTGGCGATGTTAGAGAACTCTATATTCCTAGAATTTAGGTTTCAGGACACCAACTGATTTGCATGCAGATGATAAATTAATACATGATTGTATTACAGTGGTTGACATTTTAAGCAAAATAATACGTGATTTGCAATGCATAATAATGAAAAGTTCACCTAAAAGGATATGTCTCTGGGTCCGCAGTGAATATTTTGTATTTTATATCGTTCTTCATATGCTATTATTGTATCTAATCACAAAAATTGTTCAAAAATTGTTCAAAAATGTTTTTTATTTAAGCTTTTCAGCTCTACAGAGTCCCTAATCATAACAAATTACAAAATGAGACCATATGCTATGTATAGGATACATGAGATTAGTAATAAATCCGTAGTGAATAGTTCACTATAAATTATCTGCTATATTGAATGCAGTAAACCCTCTCTGGTGGTCTCAACGGAGAGATGATCTCTTTATGGAGGTTTGCAAACGTCACTTGGGATAGCGAAACATGGTCTTATTGTCGAGGTGACCTCTGTATAGAGGCGGTGTTACTTGGAGGTTCTACTGTAGGTTTCTATTGTATGTTTCAGATTGATGTGGACCCCAACTCTGGCATTTTCATCACCATGAACCCGGCGGGCAAAGGCTACGGCGGCAGGTCCAAACTCCCAGACAACCTCAAACAGCTGTTCCGGCCGGTCGCCATGGCGAGACCTGATAACGAACTCATCGCAGAGGTCATTCTCTACTCGGAGGGATTCAAACATGCCAAGGAACTGGGGAGGAAATTGATTGCAATCTTCAACTTATCTAAGTAAGCATTATGAACATATCCATAAAGGCCCATGCTCACTTAAACGGTCATTTGTAAAACTTAGACCTGGTCTTGATAGTTACAGCAGGCATTTAATTGAGTTTCATAATAATACGCCATGATTCAAGGATGGAGTCAAACTTTTTATTTTAAATATGCAACGTATATTGTTTCTTGAGCTGTGCTTCCTCCAGTACCCTGATGTAAGCGATTTCTTGATATACCTGGTATCTTAATCAACCAACTCCCCTTTTGTCCCATAACTTCCTTCAATCAAAATGGATTTATATAAAAGTGACATTGTTAGGTGCAGAATTGAAGAGTAGTTTAAATCCTGGCATATTATCCCTGTTCATAATATATGTAAGGTAAAACTATCGAATAAGTGGTATTATGCAATACTGTTTTCAGACTGCAGTACTTTAGTGCTATACAGGCACATCATACGTTTTGTAACTCACGTAATATTTTCTCAAGGGGTCAAGGTGTATATTGTCACATACATTGTCTTGAAACGCAGAGTAAGTTCACATGATCTTGAAAACTGTTATTTTTTATAGTGTAAATATAAAGAGACAGACGATAGTTATAACCCTGATTACGGTTTGTTACAGAGAGCTCCTCACGCCCCAGCAGCACTATGACTGGGGTCTCCGTGCGCTCAAAACCATCCTCAAGGGCTGCGGCTCACTGCTCAAAACACTCAAGAAAAACTCAGCCGGCAGTAAGTCTACAACTATCACTGACAGTGCTTCAGATAGCTTTGTAACCATACTTCAAAAAAGTTACTAGTCCTCCAAAAATGCTATTCGTCCTACATGTTCTACACCGTACGCCTTTGACAAGATGGACGTCTGGAACACGAGTAAGTTAACAGCATTGGTTGAATACTAGTCTCTGACCAGTAGACTTGTACACTGAGGCACTGACTGATCACTGCAAGTATCAGTGCCTGATGATCTGTTAATCTTGATTATTGTTGTTTGGTCTCTGCTGTAAAAATTCAATTAAAACTTAGAAAAATTAAATCCATGTTTTTAACGTTTTCGGTGCTCAAGCACCCTCTTCAGATATAGTGAAAAACAGATTTTTAAACATAAACATGGATAACAAAATGATTTGGAATATATATTGATAAAAATTCCATATTATTATTATCTGTTCATAATTATGGATTTTCTCGTTGTAAATTTTCCAGAATCTATAGTTGTATTTTTGTGAAAATGAAATTTTGTTTTGAAAAACTTGAATTTTTACTTTATCAATTTAAACGTTTTTGAGCTCTTAAAGGTTCCATTTCAAATTAACACACAAAATAAATGAAATACAAGAAAAATATACAAGACCTAGTGTTGAAGGCCAAATATATAGAATTATTTGGTATTGCTCCAGTGAAGCCCTCTAAAGACGACAAGGTGTGGTTATGTGGTTATTCAAATAATCGAATAATACCGTCATGCTTAATGGGGCAGGTGCGCTTATAAGAACGAATATGGTATGTGTTAATAATCATTGATTTTCTCGTGTAAACTCCTCAGAGAAGCCTTCTAAAGACGACGAGGCCAAGCTTGTGGTGCAGTCACTGCGCATCAACACCATGTCCAAGCTCACGTTCTCCGACGTGTACCGCTTCAACGCCCTCCTCACGGACGTCTTCCCCGGGGTGCCGTTCAGGGACATCGAGTACGAGGACCTGGCCAAGGCCATACGACAGGTCTGCAGCGAGAACCACCTGGTGGTCAACGAAATCCAGGTACACAGCTTATGTCTATATTTGGGAAAAAAAATTAGGGATGGGGAAAGAAAGGCCCCCCAAAAAGAGGGATATGGGATTGCATGGAAGTGGGATGTGGGGAAAATGCCAACCAACTTGTGAGATATCGGAAAAAAGGTCGAAATAATGAGGGATGTGGGAAATAATACAAAGAAAATTTCTTAGAAAAATAAGGATGTGGTACTTCATGACCCCTTATACTGCCCCCCCCCCCCTCCCCATATTTGTGTTAGACTTATGATAATATTTATATGAAGATTAATTTTTTATATTTGAATTTACTCCATATCCTCAACAAATCCTCAGCAAATGACAAACTTTTAATGAAATGTAGTAGTAGTTAATACTACTATGTACAAGCACATGAGTGTTTCAAAAGCAATACGACTGTTTTATAGTCAACATAAAATGTAAGAGATTTGATAAAATATATATTTATATGTCTATATCATGACATGTGTGTGGTAGACTTACAGTAATTTTTTGTGTAGATGGAAATAGATTTATTACTACTAGCTGACCCGTCTCCTGGCCTCTCCTACGGACACTATTTTTTGTATGATGGAAATGAAAATGTGAAAAAAAACCTCTAGATTCGTCTGTCTCACTGAAAGAGGACATTATGATTACTGCTTGGAGGTTGGACTGATTGGTGGAACGTCAAGCGTTTAGACCTTGACTTTGTTGGTGTGAATGCTACACGGAGTAAAATGCATTACACATACAACATACAACCAGAGCAAAAAAATTCTGGGTCAGTTTTCTAGTTAATCTTAGCTAAAGGAAGTGCACGAAGATCAGATATGCCTGTAAAAGGTGATGTCCTATTCAATGCAATGGTCAAAAAGTGTAAAAACGCCCCAGGAAAGTGATGTTATGCGATTTCCAAAAGTAGTAAAAAAACAAACATGTGCCATGCCGCCTCTCATGTAATTATATATAGATGGTATTAAAAGGAACCTGTAGAATATTTAGCTATTAGGACTTTGCTAATGAAGTGTGCATAATTATGTCAACTTCTATTCAATATTTGAAACACTTTTAATTAAAACAAACTTTTTCCAATATTAGTAGTTAAAACTGTAATATTTGTATGTGATATGTACTTATTTACTTCTTCTTTTTTTTAATATGGAACATAATGTTCTGAAATAAAGGTATCTATCTTATTTTATCTCATCTTTGTATGTAACATGTACATTTACTTTTTTTTTTTCTTTTTTTTTATATGGAATGTAATGTTCTGAAATAAAGTTGTCTTATTTTATCTCATCTTTGTATGTAATATGTATGTATTTACTTTTTTTGTTTCTTTTTGTAAGTTATGTTCTGAAATAAAGTCATCTCATCTCCCCTCCCAGGTGAAGAAGGCCTTGGAGCTGTATGAGCAGTGCAGACAAAGGATGGGGGTGGTGGTCGTCGGACCCAGTGGCTCCGGCAAGTCCACGCTGTGGAAGATCGTGCAGAAAGCCATGCAGAAAACAGGGAAAGTCCTCAAAACCTACATCATGAACCCAAAGGTAGGTGGCTGAATCGCAGAATTTATTAGGATTTCCCAAGGTAGATCTCATCATCATCATAAAAAAGCATGTGAAACTGAAAGAGGTTCATACTCATAGGGTATGTGTAAAACGTTCTTGATTTACGAGTGTTGTGGGTTCCACAGAACGCACTATTTTGAATACTTTGAGTACTACATAGCAATAACAGGACACACTTCTACACATTGTGTAATAGATAGAACGCACATAAGTTGCAGAGTATACACCATACATGTCAATTACCGAGCTCAATTCAGCTTTAGCCTGAAAAAAACGCAAGTGTCCGACCTCTACTGGCAACCAATCTAACCCTCATCAACAGATTACATCAGTTGCAGAGTATAATGAGGGAGTTTGTACATGTCAATTAACCGAGGGTTTCCTGAAGCCAAAGGGTTTGTGTTGTAATCCGTGTAATGAGGGTTTGTCCGATTTCTGTTGTAGCAGCTAGTGTAATGAGGGTTTGTGTTGTAGGCAGCCAGTGTAATGAGGGTTTGTGTTGTAGGCAGCCAGTGTAATGAGGGTTTGTGTTGTAGGCAGCCAGTGTAATGAGGGTTTGTGTTGTAGGCAGCCAGTGTAATGAGGGTTTGTGTTGTAGGCAGCCAGTGTAATGAGGGTTTGTTTGTGTTGTGAGGGTTTGTGTTGTAGGCCAGTGTAATGAGGGTTTGTGTTGTAGGCAGCCAGTGTAATGAGGGTTTGTGTTGTAGGCAGCCAGTGTAATGAGGGTTTCTGATGTAGGCAGCCAGTGTAATGAGGGTTTATGTTGTAGGCAGCCAGTGTAATGAGGGTTTATGTTGTAGGCAGCCAGTGTAATGAGGGTTTGTGTTGTAGGCAGCCAGTGTAATGAGGGTTTGTGTTGTAGGCAGCCAGTGTAATGAGGGTTTGTGTTGTAGGCAGCCAGTGTAATGAGGGTTTGTGTTGTAGGCAGCCAGTGTAATGAGGGTCTGTGTTGTAGGCAGGCAGCCAGTGTAATGAGGGGTTTGTGTTGTAGGCAGCCAGTGTAATGAGGGGTTGTGTTGTAGGCAGCCAGTGTAATGAGGGTTTATGTTGTAGGCAGCCAGTGTAATGAGGGTTTGTGTTGTAGGCAGCCAGTGTAATGAGGGTTTTTGTTGTAATGAGGGTTTCTGATGGGCAGCCAGTGTAATGAGGGTCTGTGTTGTAGGCAGCCAGTGTAATGAGGGTTTGTGATGTAGGCAGCCAGTGTAATGAGGGTCTGTGTTGTAGGCAGCCAGTGTAATGAGGGTCTGTGTTGTGGGGATTTGTGACAGTGTAATGAGGGTTTGTGTTGTAGGCGTGCCGACACGGTTTGCAACTGCTGGGGCAGATTTGTGATGGAATTGTGCTGGAAGCGGAAGCGGGGTTTGGGTCCCAGTCACGTTCGCCCCCAGCGTCAGGTATAATCAAGGAACCCACAGGTATGTGGTCGTCAAGGAGACACAGGTAGAAATGTGCACCTGGTGCAAGTTTATAGTGTATGAAGATAGGCTAAAATTTGAAGTGGACCACAGGTCCTGTTACTCCATTTTTTTTAACAGGACCGTGTATGAAGATAGGCAGAGCTTTAACTGGACCATAACCTAGAATTTTCTGGGGAGCCAATTCTTTGACGCATAATTTGGCACCTAACTCTGAATATTTGGGATTAACTACATAAAATGCATAAAAATGCAATATTTTCGATCACTTTGCATACAGTCTATGTACTGTAGTTGAAAATGATGTCATTTAATGTTAGTTTATTAAATTGATTTCTTGTTATTATTTTTGTAAATTTTAACAGGGGCCCTTGCATAGAAAAATCTGTTTTTTTATATAGATCTAGATATGCCAGTAACTGCTACTCATGACATACCCAGTACAATGTATTATTTCTATGCACATATCAAGAAGAAATCATAAATATTTTTTATTGTTCTTCTATGTATAATACAAATAATAAGGTTGGATAATCCATTTCAAATTCAGGGAGCAAATGATTGATTAAAAGCAGCAAAGCTTATCATTCCTATTTAATACAATGGCCTTTCAAAAGCAAACATTAAGTAGTGGGTAAATTTAAACACAACTGAACTAATATAACAAGACACTATATGCACACTGTATACGGGTAATATGGTATGTGTATTACTGTTGCCAACTGCTGCATGGCAGTTGCTAGGTAGATCTATATTATAAAATCAATATTGCCGCTTAAGCTGGCATTAGTCTACAGAGCGGCGAGCAGCTGGCAACAGCAGCAGAGCAATATTGATGACAGCTCACACGCAGTATTATAGACTATCTGTTTTTGCAAAGTCGCATTTGGCGATCACAGTTTATTTTCTAGGAGAATGCAATATTTTCTGGGGGCCTATGGCGAGCTGCTGGTCGCCATTTCATGTTCTGTATTTGTGGATATATATTGCCGGTTTGACCCCAAATTTTAACTGGACCACCGGTTCGGTAGATTGTTTTTCTTACAGGTCCGACAGAATATTCACCGGACATTGTCCGTACATTATTTGTCTATCATGATTGTTTAGAATAACTAATCCTAATCATGATTAAAATTGAAGCATTTCATTATAGTAAACTAAAGTCTCAGGGTTTTCAAATTAAACAAACACTTAAAAAGAATAGGTATTTTTTTCTACTATAAAATCTTTTTTAGTCCACGATGTCCTCTATGAGTAAAAATAACTTTTTGAACTCAGTGTTTGAAACACAATTCAAACAAAAATTATTGAGGTCCATCAGGCTCCTGAACAACCATCCGGTGCTTCCACCAGGCAACAAACTGCTGTATGAGGCCCTTCATTTTCATCTCTGGCATGAGATCTCGAGGCAGCTCCATACTTTCTAGTGCCTCATCGGTCCTCGTGGTCATGTGACCGCGGACTGTGACAATACAGAGATCTTTCAGTGATAATTCTCGACGGAAGCCGCCAACCTTTGTGGGATCCGCTCCGTGCTGCAGCAGAATCGTCACCAGCTCCCATTTTTGCTCACTGGCAGCTCTGTGGAGCGGTGTGTGGCCATTGCAGTCTGTCATGTTAACGCTCTGGGCTGACATCAGCTGAATGACAATGTCTGTGGGGGCATCATGTTCTATAGCTAAATGTAATGGAGTCTTATCACATTCCTCACCAGCCAAGTTGACATCAGCTCCATGCTGTAGTAGAACTGGCACCAGATCCCATCTTTTGTTTTCAGATACACGGTGT
This sequence comes from Streblospio benedicti, assembly GCA_019095985.1. Lineage (NCBI taxonomy): Eukaryota > Metazoa > Annelida > Polychaeta > Spionida > Spionidae > Streblospio > Streblospio benedicti. Next base: position 21,704,785 of record CM032661.1, read on the forward strand.
AATGCTGTAACACCCCATCGATCTTGATTGTTTATGTTTCTTTCAGAAATAAGTTGCATTAATATTTCGAGTGGAGGAATCTCCTCCTCTGCCACAACCACCTGTAATGGTGTGTCGTTATCATTATCACGTAGATTTATATCTGCTCCATGTTGAATGAGAACTGACAACAAGTTCCAATTTCTGAAGAGTGTCCATGCTGCCCAGTGAAGTGGTGTCAAACCATAATCGTCTTGCATGTTCACGTTCTCAGGAGTTATTAGTTCAGTGCAAATGTCAAAAGGCGCACCGTAACGTATAGCAACATGTAATGGCGTTAGATGATCCCAATAGCAGCCGTTTACACAACACAAGACCAAATGAGGATTGGCGTCAAACTTGTTTTTATCTTGCATGTTCACATTCTTCTTTGATATGAGTTGTCTGACTATGTGTGCTGGGGCACCCTGTCCTATAGCTAGATGTAAAGGGGTACTGCTTTTATCATCCACCGCGTTGACATCAGCACCCTGCTGCAGCTCAAGTAGCACCTTGGCCCATTGTCCGGCTTTCACAGCACGGTGGAGCAACATGCTGCCTGCTTTCTTCTCCATGTTGATGCTTTTGTCAAACTCTACCTATAAGGTAATAAGTCAATAGATCTATTTAGCTAGAAGTTGAAGAAAGATCATCTTACTTCATTATACAGAAAGTATTATTAGATACCTATAGGACCTTGAGGCTGTAAATTCTAGGGACAGTTTGAATGAAGTTGTTGAGACAACAACGAAAGTCTCGTCAAAACATTAGAGGTACAGGTTCCTATAGGTATCTAATGATATTCTCTATATACTGGTGATCATGGATGATTTTTATTATGATTTTTTATTTATTTATTTCAGATATTAACATGCATAAAAACATATAAATATCCATAGATAAAAAAAATATATATATATATACAATTATAGACTGTTCTGAGCCAGAATATCAATAGATAAGTTTATGAATGTAGTAACTGGGCCAGTGGCCTCATATGTACATCTTAGCCTCAAATTTAGAAGTTTAAAAAATTAGAACAATCGTAGGTTCCATACTAAATTAAGACTGGATTTGTGAAATGTATCACAATCGGTAATTGCTGATAAAATGGAATTGTCCCTTAAAAACACACGATTATGAAAACCAAACACGAGTTTTCTTTCAATAACAATAAAAGGATCAACATGCATATTTATCATTGTTTCCGTAGTATTATATTTATCACAATTAAATAGTCCTCTGAAGATTCGTTTAAAAGCAGTAATAAGTTTTTTCCGACATTCTTGAGTATACATAGACCATAGACATGTACCATAAAAATTACAACAATAGAACTTAAACAGTTTAACTTTCACATCATCTGTACAGTGACGAAACCTTTTTATAATTAAATTACCTCTTAAGCGTAAGTACATATCATCATTATCACATAGCTGATTGTGAATAAAACACCCTAAATATTTATGAACTGCAACATGTTTCAACTTCTCACAATCTAATTGAAACTTGGGAACTTGAATGTTACGTAAAAACTTTGGTTTAAAACAGATAGTAACAGTTTTCTTACAATTATACATCAATTCATAGTTATGGGCATACAAATTACAAACATTTAATAGGTTTTGCAATGCAGCTGGTGACGGAGCTAATAAAACAGCATCATCACCATAGAACAAATGATTTGTCTTTGAGCCGTTTATAATGCACCCATCATCTGAGGCATTTAATAATAAACTAAGACCGTCCATGAAAAAGTTAAAAAAGGATGGAGATAAAATACGCCCTTGTGGGACACCATTAGATACATAAAAGGGATCTGAAATATTTGTGCCCCATTGTACAACATACTTTTGTAATGTATACCAGCTAATAAAAAGTCTAACAAGAATAGTAGGGAAACCACGAGCTAATAGCTTACTAAAGAGATGCCAGTGATTGATTTTATTGAAAGCTTTACTGGCATTGAGAAAACAAGCATATACAGGACTATTATATGAGTTATAATATTCAATAACTTGCTTAAGTGCAAATATACATAAATCTGTTGAGAGTTTTGACTTAAAACCAAATTGGTTAGAACTTGTATGCATAAAATCTTTATATCGCTGAAGTACTAAAAATTCAAAAACTTTAGAAATGACACGCGTGATAGCCATGGGCCGACAATTACCGGTATCCTTGTCATTAGCATTACCTTGTTTATCTTTAATTATTGGAACAATTATAGTATTCAACATACAAGGTGGTATGTAATTATGTATAACAATGGCGTTAAATAAAAGAGCTAACAAAACACTAAGTTTATCATGTGCATATTTCATATGTTCACCATAAATATTATCAAGACCACATGATTTACCTGATTTATGTCCCTTAATAGCTTCCATAACCTCATCTACATTGAATCGGTCAATGTTGAAACTAGAATCTCTGATAGAATCAAGCACATGAGGTTTTTGGCTGACATCATTCGAGGAATTAAGTATAGTTTGAAAATGACATTTCCACATATCGGAGATATTTTTACTGCCTGTAACATTATTGATAGTAGAAGCAAGATCACAATTGTCATTTGACATTTTCTTAATTTCCTTCCAAAATTGTTTATCATTTTTGACAAGTAATTTTTTAGCCAAATGATCTGCCTTTAAAGTACTATCAGAGGTTTTAATCTACGGAATAGATACTTGAAGTAGGCTCGGCTTTTTTTCATATTTTGAAATATACCATGTTTCGGTTTACCATGACTGAGCCCAAGTTAGATAGGTACATGTATCTCTAGCTTGGCTGTGGGCCTCCTTGCAATAGTCATTCCATCCCAAAACTTGCTTACCCTTGTGAACTTTTTTGTCTCTAGAAAAGTGTCTACCAGCTGCCAGAAGAGCATAACAAATATCAGAATACATGGTATCAATATTATTTTTCTGGATAACAGAACCCAAGATGAAATTAGCATACATTTCTTGACCATAGGTCAGCTGGACCACAGTAACCATACCTTGAGGGAAATTAGTGTGTTTGTCTAACAGGGCTTGCAGTAAACTTTTATTATAATATAAGTGACTGCCTGTTCATGCATGTTTCTCGGTGTCTGAATGATTTATTAGAGATCAGAAACTGGTTTCTGAAGAGATATTTAATGTCTCTTTAATATTATAATGTCAATTATTTTTTGGGATTATTTTGATTTATTTGTCTTTCTTATAGTTATGGCAATTATAATTTTTTGAAACAGCCAGGAATACATGTATACTTCTAATGAATACACTAATAGCTATGTACATTTGTATTCATGTGAATAGAAAAAACAACAAGAAAGAAAGATGAATATATGAAAATAAGCTTACAGAAATTTTTATCATCCTGGTAGAGTTCAAACAACAAAGTGATTTTAAATAAGTAAGAAGCAAATACAAGATGCAATACACTTGAAATCTATCATACCCTAGCAATATATGTGCCAAATCTTCATTTAGTATACATGTATACCATACACATATTTTGATGAATTAAAGATCATGATAAAATAATGCAATGAACAAGTATTACCTCTTATTCAAATTCCAATCTACTGGTAGAGTCACAGATGCACAATTCCAGTAATTTCTTCTAATTCATATAGTGAGTGGCTTTTGCAAATGTCAGCTATTCAATAAAGTCAGTTTTTATAAAGTCAGTACTTCCCTGTGAGCATAAGTACAATGCATTCACATTTACAGGTATAGGGTGATTTTCTGTCTGGGCCACTTGAGGTCATAGGTGAATCTATAAGTTTGAACTATAGCAAGAGGCAACATGTTGAGTGTTTGCATAATCAAGCATTTCTACTGATGAGTTTTTTTAATTCAAATGTTAGTTGGTTCAAAGAAGCAGTACATTATTAAAGTGAATGAAGATGACTATTTGGGAAAACAAACTCAAACTTTTACAATTACTATAACATTAATCATTGTTATAAATGTCCATGTATTTTTTATTAGAAAATTCAATTATTTGATCTATACACTATGCTAAATTATGCACAATGTCTGAAAAAGCAGCAATGCGAAATTTGTTTTACCAGTAAAATAGTCTTATTTCCTAAGAACTGTCATGGGACTCAAGTGTCAAGTCCAAGGCTCCATGTAATGCAGCGCCATGGTCAAGTTAAACTGACTTGAGCAATCTGCATTATCATATTGAAGGAATATAGTTTGTCTTTTCATCATTGACACCATAGAGATTTCAAGAGCCTGTGGACTTCTACTATGTAAACCAGGATACCCATTTAGAATTTATTACCTAAGAGCTACATGTACGTTATGCACAAAGTATAACGTAACGATGTGGATGTACAGTACTGCATTTCCTGAAATAATACTGAACAATATCCAAAAACATAACATTTCTTCATATCCAAATTTTGACAATCAAGCCATAATTTCTAACTACCCCACTAATTATGCAGTTAAATAGATGTCTATTATTGTCTTCTGGTCTCTGCTGTATTGAAAATCAAAAGTTATAAAAATTGTTTCATTAAAGTTTTCAGTGCTCACCTCCCTCAAATATAATGACAAACAGATTTTTAAACATACCCATGTGCATTGATTAAAATGATAAAATGGTTTGGAATAGATGTTGACAAATTTTATGTAAAATAGCTAAGTTAAAATACAATCAGGCTGTAAAAGATGGTGAAGAAGGTTTAGAATTGACATTCATTTAGAATTGACAATTATTGATAGGCATTGGTGATAGAATATGAACATTATAAGTACTCTTAGATGTCACTTTTATAGAAATCTGTTTTGTTGAAAAGAAGTTATGGGACAAGAGGCGGGTTTGATTGATTACAGTACATGTATGAAGTATAATTATCACGTAATATGATGTTTTGCCTGTTCAGTGATGAGGACACGGACATCAAGGCCATAATGAAGAGCTGGCTGGATAGACAGAAGGAGGACAAGCAGAAGCTCCTTAAGGGCCTCATCAAGGACTACTTCTTCAAGGCCCTCGATTGGATCCTCAAACAGGTGGTTACATCATTGTGAACATTCATTTTGTTTGTACATTTTTGTAGGACAGTTTCAAATATATACAACCATCCAACAGGCCATTCCTATGTATTAAGGCCCATGCAAAATTTGCACATTACCAGAACATTGAAATTCCAGTGTTCTACACCTTCATGTAAAAGCCCATCCCTTAGAGAGAGATCAAACCGAATCACACCCAGTCAGCTTTGTAATCACACCCCGTTGCAGGGTGAGTTCACGGTGGAGACGACGCTGGTGGGTCACGTGATGAACGGCCTCTCCCACCTTTCCACGGTGCGCTCCAAGATGCACTTCGCGGTAGCGCTCGTCCGCGGCCTCGGCGCCAACCTGGTGGTCTCCTGCCGCGAGGCCTTCGCCAAGGAGGTGTACGGCTGGGTGGGCGAGAAGCCCCCAAATCCACAGAAACTGCTCGACACCTACTACGACGCCGACAAGAAACGCCTGGCAGTGTACTCCTCCAAGGTAGGATTGTATATGATATAACAATGATTTCGTTGCTTCTGGATTTATCGTAATGAGATGGAAGAAAGCTACTCAGATGCTTCTGTCTGTTGGTAATTCCACTCAATGCAGAAGCAAGGTGCAAAAGAAGATTTGTTGCATCTTCCCATCGAAGCGTGAAGCAGATGGAAGGTCTCGAAACGTCGCTTGTTATGACAGACAGACGCATCTGAGTGGGTTTGTACTTTGTATTTATACTAGATATGTCAATTTCCCCATATTTTGATATTTGAAGCTTTATGATGTATAAACTTTTTAGGGGTGGGGGATGGCAGGTGAAATATTTCTAGTCCTTATAGCATCATCAAGTCTCCAGCACATTGGTGGGCACACGAAACACGGATGTCTGTGGAAATCGATTGAAATATTCTACAAAAAAAAAACAAAAAAATGCATGTACAGATTCTCAACATATTCAAGAAAATAATTTTTTTATAAAAAATTTCCTGTGGTTGGGGAAGATTCCCCCACTTCATATCATTATATGTTCCAAAAATATTCCATATTCAAAGATATGGGCTCTTATAGTATTGCCTAAATAAACTCTTGCTTTCTCCAAAATGCCCACCCCATCACCCTCAAATCGAACCTTTACACACTTATTATTTGCTTCATATGCCACAGAGTTGTTATTTAAATTATATTGCTCCATTATTTCTTTTATAAAGTTTAACTTACAGCTGTCACAAGATACAGACATTTTGTGAATGATGTGTTGAGTGGTTTGGGGGTATTTAGTTTTGTTGTCACCAGTATAAAAGTCTCAACATATTTTAGGCATTCTTTGCAATTGGTTGGGGGGTCAATGTTAATTTGCAAAACCGTTATGTCAAAAATTTGCAAATCTATGGGGGGGGGTTCAGAAGTTCATAACGCTGTCGTCTAAAAAAAACTTCCCCCCCTTAAAATAAAATATTGAGTCAGCCCTTACCTTGAAAAAGACAATATTTTCTGAGTCAATGTTTTTTGAAACGACGGGTCCAAGTGCCAATACAATGAGCCCTGGCATGCATAGTCATAACAAACTATAAATATTTTATGAGTCCTGTAGGATGCACAATTTCTAATTCTTTGCATCCTATTGAACAATAATCAGTCCTGTACTTGTGAAGATCACTGATGTTCCTGACCTGCCTTCATGCTGTCTGTAGCTGAGTGAGGAGGTTTCGCTGGCGCAGCTGACCAGCAGCAGCACGGCCGCAGTCATCCAGACCGTGGACGTGCAGCGTGGACTCGACTTCTTCAGCCCCTGGCTCGACCCGGGCAACGTCCAGCCATTCATCCTCGTCGGGCCCGAGGGATGCGGCAAGGGGTACGCAAAAGTCATTTATGATATTGCTTCGTGGCACGTACACGTTAATTAGGTACAGGTCATTGGGTGCACTAACGTCATTTATTTTTGCGTATTTTATTGTATTCCTACATGTACATGTACAATAATTCGCAGTAATTTTGATTGGTAATCTCGATTCTGTACCTATACAAATAGATTATAAATCAAATTTGGATTTAAAAAAAAATTATTCTAAAAAGGAGCACTTGCTACATGCTGCAGATACAAAAGTGTGATTGTTGGGAAATTTAGTCACCTGAATACGCTTATTCTGCCAAGTGATGTTGATGCTACAAGCTGATGATCTAATTTGATGTAGTATTATAACATTGTTAGGATACTTGTATAATTTTGACTATTAAGAGGGTTTGGTAGCCATCTTGGACACCACCTTGGAAAACATGCTTGTCTGTCTGTTGCACTTTAGTAAACGTGTAGTATGTTGTAGAGTAAACTAACTTCTACTAGAGTCACTAGAATCAGTTGAGAAATCTTTTGTAGCAATTTTATGGGGCGTTTTTGACAAATATTGACCCTACTATACTATAGTGACCGCTGGGTGTTGTAGGCTGCTGCTGAAGTACTGCTTTGACCAGCTGAGGTCCACACAGGTGACCACGCTGCACTGCTCCGCCCAGACCGGACCCGAGCACGTCATCCAGAAACTCAACCAGGCACGCAACACACACTAAGTTACAATATAGTACTGTTAGTACTGGTAGTTCAGTAATATTATAAATGGAATGATAAGATGGCAGTTGACACTACATTATAGTATATTACAGTAGACAAACACTCATATTTATTAATTTTAATCAGGATAATAGTCCAATTATTTACATTGAGCTTTCAACAGGAACTCCTATCTTGATCACAATGACGTCACAAGTTGTCATGAACCTTCATCAAACTATATTACAGTAGTATATTGTAGGATTTGACCACGAGATTGGAGTGTCAATCGTGAAATTGAGCATGCTGACAAATCAGATGTCAGCATGCTCAATTTCAATATTGACACGACAATCGAGTAGTCAAATACCATTCTATCATGAAGAAAATACAATTAGTTTCCATTAATCACTAAACATGCTAGATCATATACATGCAAACTTTCTTATCTTAATATAAACCATGTGCCGTCATCATTCTAAACCCAACTGTGAGCGGTGATTTGTTTACACAGTAAACCACGTAGCATAGTGAAATTAAACTAATACTATTACAAATTCAATATTCACTGAACCATAACCATCTGCCGGTCGTTGTAATAATAAACTTAGAACAAGTCGGGAGGGGTCTTTGGTTATGGTCCGACTTTCAATTAGACTATGTGGTCTCCGCACGTGCAGTAAATCACGGTAGCGTGTCAATCGTACAATTGAGCACGCTACTGAATCAATCAGCATAGAATAATGACGGTGATTTATGTACGGAATGATAAAATGGCTAATTAGCTAAAGCTGACTTCATCAGCACTGTGTACACGACCCCCTGTCACCGGTCTGATCGTTAACTTCTCCTCTGGCAGGCGTGCATGGTGGTGAACACGACCACAGGCCGCGTGTATCGGCCCAAGGACTGCGAGCGCCTCATCCTCTACCTCAAGGATCTCAACCTGCCCAAGCCGGACAAGTGGGGAACCTCCATGATCATCGCGTTCCTACAGCAGGTGAACGGCATGCTACTGGGTTTTTACAGGGTGATCAGAGGTTGGGAGAATCAGTAATTTGAAAATAAAATCCCTGACTGGAAAAATCTGAGAATTGAAAAATATCGAAAACAATGAGGGGAATTTCATTTTCAAAATTGTGTGGTGACCCTGATTTTACTTGTTATTTGCAGCATATAAAGTTGCATTGTGTATGTGCTATTGTCTTAGAGAAAAGCCAATCATCAGGGTGAGGATTAGGTGGAAAAGGGTTACTCATCAGCAAGACGAGTAACACTTAAAAATCTACCCGTCCTTCACAAAATGTACTCGTTTTCCTTGTACAAAGCCCTATACTTATATATGAAATAACCAGATTTTGTTACTCGTCAAGAGGACGAGTTGCCAAATCATTTTACTCGTCATCCCCAAGGTTTTACTCATCATTAGAAGCAGACGAGTGGCTAATCCTCTCCCTGAATCCATCTCTAGAGTAAATGTGAATCAGACATCATCATACCACAGTTGTTTCCCATCCACAAAAATTTCCCCAAAATCAGATTTGAAAATATTTCTGCCAAATTTGATTAGCAGATTTCTCCATGTTGCATGTTTTGGCTGGAAACAGACAGAGTCATATCCAGCACTGCCACAGTTTTGTTTCACATCACTATTTCTAACACAAATATACAATTTATTACTTGAAACCAAAGGATATTTACTAGAAGAGAAAAAAAGCTCGTAAGCTTTCACCCATACCTAGGGTTTCATCAGACTGGCAATATAACCAAACATTATAGTCTGAACAATGCTTGAGGATTGATAATCACGTTTTCTTTGCCAGCTGCTGACGTACAACGGGTTTTACGACGCGAATCTGGAGTTTGTGGGTCTGGAGGGCGTCCAGATCGTGGCGTCGATGAACGCCGGCAACAGCATCGGCCGGCACAGGCTGACCACACGGTTCACAGCCATCGTCCGGATCTGCTACATCGGGTAAGCTGATCGTGGGTCATTTATTGAAAAATGTAAGAGACAATACTGATTGGAAATTGACTGCCTGAGTGATTGACTGACCGATCAAATGACTGTTTGACCAGATATATCCGAACACGGAGGATCTGGCAGAGATACACTCCATGTTTGATTGATTGATTGCACCAGGTACCCTAACACGGAGGAGCTGGGAGAGATCTACTCCATGTACCTGGTGCCTGTGCTGCACTCCCAGCTGGCCAAGCACCCCGTTTGGGCCTCCACAGCCAAGGTCAGCAGCATTTTTTGGATTTCATTTAACGCATGTGAAATACATTAAAAGATCATGTATCTAAGTGCCCTAGAAAGTAATTTAATGGTGATATATATTTTGGCAGCCATTTTGAAAATCGCCTTTTTTCGCTTCTTTGCTTGAGGCAACAAGAAGTAAGTTGTTTTTCTACTACAACCGAAAGAGTAAAATGGTTTTTTCATTTGCGATTGGAAAAGTAGACGTTTCAATCCAAACAAAGGAACCACAAAATGTAAGTCAATCTATATAAAAACATCTTGGAACCACATAGAAAAGGTTTCTCTTTCTAATAAAGAAAGAAATGTGGTTCCAGATGTTTTTTGAGAAGTTATAGAGCTATAGAGTTATAGAGGGTCCCGTAAAATATACTTGGCCCTAGCCTAACAGTCTAAGGTGCCTGTCCATGCTCATATTGTAAAGGATTGCGCCACTTTACATTGGCATAACTTTGGGTTCTTGGTTGGGACGCCACCCTCCTCTGATTAAGGCTCAGAGGAGGAAGAAGCCTGCTGCCTTGTTTTAATAAAACTCCGCTTGCATAATATATCTTTATTTCAGCACAACAAATAGAAGCAGTTGAAGCAACAAGTCCAAGTAGTCTCGTGGAAGTTGAGTCTCAATCACACTCCTCTACCCCCTATATCCAGATTTACTAGCCTTTGTCAGTAATGTGTGACATCATCTAATTCCAAACCGAATTTAGAAGACAAAGATTACTTTTCTGCCTGCGCAGCACTATTTCTGTTTATCAAACATAGATAATATTCATTCTAGAATTAGCACGGCATTTCGAAATCTGGATATAAAACCATAATAACTGGCAGACAGAGATGTGATTATAAAAGCGTGTATGAACTTTAGTTTTATCTGCATAAACACAGATCATGCATGCTTCCAAATAAAAAGTGTTTTGATCTTTACAATATGACCAGTCTGGTGTCAAAAGGAGATTGTGAGTTCGATAAGCTTTACAGGGTTCCCCGAAAATTTCAGTTTTATTGTGTCCACATAAGGTGTCTCTGCTGGCTGCCGCCATGATCCACGTGTATGAGCAGCTCCGTGGCCAGTTCTCCGTAGACGAGTACAGCCACTATCTGTTCACCCCGCGCGACCTCACCAACTGGGTCATGGGGCTGCTCAGGTGAGTTTGTGGCTTTGGGGGCATTGTGTACTTATTTTCTCAAACAAATCACAACTTTTTATAATGATGGATTTTTGACGAATAATAGAAAAGAAATTCATTAACTACAATGTATGTATATTTTCTAGAAATTGTACACAAGGTTCATTTTCAAACAATAGTTATGGTATAAATTAGAGATGTCAATTTTCACCAATTTTGATATTCGAAGCTGTTTTGAGGGCCGAAGCTTCGAACCTTCGGCCATAAAGGGGGTGGGGCATTATGTTAAACTTCATTAACACAAGCCACCATTTTACAGAGTGCGATATCATAAGAAGAGCAGTGAAACCGTGATAGAGTTCATATTATTGACGTGTTCAACAAGTTTATAACATTAGACAAACTACCCATGTATATGTAAATAAACCATAATGATTACTTGAATGAGTTGTGAGTATAGTGTACGTATACAGTACTTACTTGGTCATAAATAAAACTAAAACACGCAACAAAAGGGACGATACTGTGTTAGAATAATCTCCATTCTACTCGCCTTATTTGACCATTACACTGATAATCAAGAAGTATGCTGTTACACAACTTACCACCTTTTAATGGTTTAGAGTGACCTTGAATGACCAGCAGGCGCACGGTGCTTTCATTTGCTCCGCCAGAGAACAATGGGAAACTTTTACTGACGGCCTAAATCAAAAGGCACAACAAAGCAGCAGACGTACTCCCTTAGTACTCGTGGTATTTGACAGTTAAACTGGTAATATTGTAGTATGTGCTTACGTAACTTGCTACCTTGAGAGTTTAAACGCTATGAATGATATTAAATGACCAGCCGACGGCCCTTTCATTGGCAACGCCAGGGAACAAACGGACAATGGTACACTAACCGCCGATACAAAGTCCCTATTCATATAAATAATACCGGGTTTATAATTTACAATTCGAGGCTTCGGCTCTTACGCCGAAGCTTCGAAGCTTTGAATTATTTTGACATCTCTAGTATAAATAAGGTATTGACAATCTTGTATGTATACTTCAGAAAAACACTAAAAAAATAGTATTTGGGCTATATGGCTTATGAAATAGCTGTGTAGGCCTACATTAAGTCCTGTTGTAATGTAAAAAAAAATGTGTTACCTCGGAGATAGACGTATGTTTGGATGGTGCGAATAACTGAACAAGCACTTCTAATAACTTTGGTATAACGTCTACTTGAAGCAAATATAAATGTGATGTACAGATATGAGATATTGTTTCTTGTCCCCACTCATATAATAACTAGACCTGTTATTGTGTATAACAGATACGACCTGAAGGGGTCTGGCAAGTCAGCTGACCATGTGCTGGAGGTGTGGGCGTACGAGGCCCAGCGACTGTTCAGGGACCGGCTCGTCGGGCAGGACAGCCTCGACAAGTTCGACAAGATCCTCTCGTCCGTCATAAAGATTGAATGGTCCACAAACATTGAGAAAAGCTTATCAAGTAAAATAAATTGGATGTTTCATTATCAATATGTATGAACATATTTATTGCATAGGTTACCAGTCGCTAAAACCGGCCATTCACCTTAACTGTGAATTTTACGTCTGACGTGAAATTTGGTGACCTCTATAACATGGAGCTCACGTCAAACGTAAACTCACGGATCGTGTGCATGGCCGTACAGTGCGATTGATGCTCTAGTTTAGGATAATGTTTAGAATTGCTACCATGATTTTGACACGTTTGGCGTTGTCAGGTGGTTACTACGTGAGTTGTTGATTGTTTGCCATTGCTAGGTGGTTACTACGTGACGTGGGGTGCGGCTGCTGACATCCAGGTGGCGCCGGGAGCACCGCTGCCGCCAAACGGGAAGCCGCTCGGGAAACTCGGTGTGGATGACTTTACCACCATCGTGGAGAAGGGACTGCTCGCATACAGTGAGTCAACACCAACAGGCAGCATAGGGAGTGTTCATAAAGTAGTACTAGGACAGGGAGGGAACGGTAAAATTGGGGGAGGACAAGAAAAGTTTCAACCATGGAGTGTGGAAAATTACCAACCATCCCTGTCCTTCTAGTACTTTATGAACACTCTCTTAGCTGATTAAGGGGGCATTTTAAATTGTGCCGACTAAATAACAGAGCAATCATTAAAAATGGCCCAGTGGCTTTGCATCCTATTGAAAAATAATGAGTCCTGGACTCGGGACTCTCATGCTGATTAATCTCTGCTGCCTCCATCGGCAGGCCTTGAGAGCCGTGACCTGGGCATCCTGATCTGCCTCTTTTGTCTATTTATTCAATGTTTGACTTGCTACACACTTCTTTACATGCGCCAAACCAACTAAAATATTTACAACACCATAATATTCATCCTTGTTTACCAAATTAAAATCCTCTATAAAATGAGGGTTTGTCCATAACTATACCTGTTTTAAAAGCAAATTGTCTACCTGGATTCCATCTCCAGGCCATGAAAGAAAAGAGATGTGTACAAAATTACCAACCTAAATGGATATTCCTGCTACTTATAACATGTAGTTTATATAAAGCTGCATAAAGATACACCGATTGTTTTAAAAAATAACCGTACGTATCCCCATCCGTAGGCCGTGAGAGCCGCGACCTGGACATCCTGATCTTCCGCGAGGTTCTTGAGAACGTGGCGCGAGTGGACCGCGTGCTGAGCACGCCGGGCGGGTCGCTGCTGCTGGCGGGTCGCTCGGGCGTGGGCCGCCGCACCGCAGTCACGCTCGTCGCTCACATGCACCGCATGGAGCTCGTCACGCCCAGGATCATGCGCGGATACGCGCTCAAACAGTTCAAGAATGACCTCAAAAATGTGAGTATCAAACAGTTCAAGAACGACCTTAAAAACATGAGTATCAAATAGTTCAAGAACGACCTAAAAATGTGAGTATCAAACAGTTCAAGAACGACCTTAAAAACGTGAGTATCAAATAGTTCAAGAACGACCTCAAAAATGTAAGTATCAAACAGCTCAAGAACGACCTCAAAAACGTAAGTTAGATTAGATTGCATTAGATTTATTTAGGATTTTAAATCATGTACAATCAGAATATACAGAGAATATATGTATATAAACATAGCCTATGTTGACTGTTGCACGATGATCCTTGGATGTCACAAGAAAGTTTGCACAAAGTACTGCTTATTTACATTGTACGTAGTTCTAAGCTGTTCATTGGTTATTGCATTTGAATAGTCACCAGTTCATTGGAAACAATGACGTTTGGCACATTATAGCTGGCAGAAACAATATTCAATGATGTGATGGCACAACTGGTAGCCTTTACTACAAAATTCTGTTGGAACCGATGTAATGAGGCCAGCCTTGGATGTGCCTTCAAGTGGTCTCAATAAGGTGGTGGTCTCTATATGATGGCTTGGGGCTGACAGAACTGGTCTTATGGTAGAGTTCTGTGTAAAGACATGGACTTCATGGAGGTTGTACTCATCAGGGTGATGATTAGACACTTGTATTGACAAGTAAAGCTTTGTGGGGGATGAGTAAAAAGTTTTGACAACTCGCCCGTTTGACGAGTCACAAGTTCTAGCACATTTTGCCTACTAGTACAATGTATAGAGTTTATACAAAGATGACAAGTAGGACATCAAGTAGTGTTTTGAGTGATTAGTAACACTTTTCCACCTAATCCTCACCCTGACTAACAGTTCCTACGTTTATGTGGGTGAGAAATGTTAACAGAAAGACATTTGAATGGTTTTCACTCCATGTTACCTACACATTAAATAGGTACAGGTCAGGTGAGTGAAAGCTAATGTGAGTGATTAGCACGTCTGCGCTACGGTAGCGATGTGCTGTATGCTCCCCGGGGAGTTGAGAAGGATATAGTGTGAAAAGGATGCCAATGACCTGGTGTAAATATGTAAAGTGGCTAGAGCACGATGACAGTGAATTGCAACTATAAACAACCACATTTACACATTTACAATTTACGTTTTTATCTTCAGTATTACTCACATGTTTCTAGGAAAAACCAATATGTCTCAAGAGCACCTGCTCTTCCAAGAATCCAGGGTATTGTGCTTGCTGGCCATCAACGTGTTCGCAGGACAAATGGCTGACTACCTGTTTTCTTCCCTCCACCAGGTGATGCAGAAGACAGGCCTGGATGATGAGCAGGTTGTGCTGCTGCTAGAGGACCACCAGTTCCTGCAGCCGGTGTTCCTGGAGCTGGTGAACTCTCTGCTGTCTGCAGGGGAGGTGCCGGGGCTGTACACGCCCGAGGAGCTGGAGCCGCTGACGGCCGGCATCCGCGAGCAGGCCGCCGACGAGGGCTACCGGGGCACCGGCGCGCAGTACTTCGCTTCACGTACGTCTTAGACTAAGTATTCCAGTAATTTGTTTCACGTGCGTCTTAGACTAAGTATTCCAGTACTTTGCCTCATGTAGGTGTTAGACTAAGTAATCCAGTACTTTGCCTCACGTAGGTGTTAGACTAAGTATTCCAGTACTTTACTTCATGTACGTGTCACACCAAGTATTTCAGTACTTTGCCTCGCGTACATTGTAGACTAACTTCACTAAGTATTTTAGTACTTTGCCTCACATGCGTCTCATCTAACTATGTTACACACTTTTTAATAAAGTTATGAATACCCCTGGGTGAATGCCTAACAATAAAGAAATTCTAAAGAAATCGCTGTATTATATAGAATTCAAATAATTAAATAAAAATGTGCTTCATGGGCAATGGAGCTCAGCACTTTACCTCACATATCTAGTTAATAAACATTTCTGACAGTAAAATCTTTGGATTTCTTTTTATAAAAGTTATTGGCTATTTATTTATTAGCAATGATGTACCTAATTTTAAGATAAATCCATTTTAATCTTACAACAAGCACTGACATGATTTCGTACAAATGCAGACCAGCCAACTATTCCGAAATTTTGGAATTCTTCTGAAATTTGACTGTCATTCCTAAGCATCGGACGGAATTATGTTTATTCAGAAATTCAGTAGAAATAACCAAATATTTTAAAAACTTGTACTTTTTTGTTAAAATACTGATAATTTTGCTCGCATATGGGCACAGCCATTATTAAATGAACTTAATTGAACTACACATCATGTAAATAAGGCTTTCACCGGCTCACAAAAATGTAGGCGTGTCGTAACACCTGAATATAGTCTCAATCAGTGAGGCCCAATTTGTGCTTGCTATCAATTATGTGACAGACAGTCTCGATGAACGAGAATAACAGATTCTGCTCGTTGTTGTGATAGGCACAATGCACCTGCACCAACAAAACCTATAAACGATATATGAAAGTGAAACTGATAAGAATTGTTGAAAATTAAAGAATTTGTGCGTTCTCAAGTATCGTTATGATGCAAAAATACAGGGAAAAGTATTT
Organism: Streblospio benedicti; assembly: GCA_019095985.1. Classification (NCBI taxonomy): domain Eukaryota; kingdom Metazoa; phylum Annelida; class Polychaeta; order Spionida; family Spionidae; genus Streblospio; species Streblospio benedicti. The sequence goes on from CM032661.1 coordinate 21,721,147, forward strand.
AAGAAAATACAATGATATCACTGCATTTAAAAAGAGTGTGCATCACGCCCGATATCGTTTGATTGTAGTATCAAACATAGTGGTCGATACGCCACTGTCATTGTGGAGCATGAGAAATCAAAAGAATACATGGATATGGTTGAAAATTCGTGTTGCATACAAGACATATAAGATGCATTATTATTGTTGTACACGCCTGACTTTCTCAGGTTATGTGCATTTGCACATCCTGTGTGCTCTTCCAAGTCTACATTCCATGACTATCATTTTGGGTGCTAATAGACTCGGCAACGGTGCGGTGGGGGTAGAGTGCGAGAGGGGGGGATACTTTAGTACCCCCCTCTTGTGCCTGGGGGTTTGGGGGGTATCCCTAAATATGTTTTTGAAAATGTGATGCATTTTACTGCAATCCAGTGTATAATTTACAGCAAAATTGGGTATTTGAAAGACTTAAAATAGATTTTTTTTTCAAATGTCCAACAAGATTCATTTCATCACTTTCAAAAATAAAATTGTTCAAATTAAAAAACAACACGTACATTTGTCATTGATTTTTCCTTACTTTGAACGTTTTTACACGAAAAAAGAAGAACAACCATCGTCCAAACCCGTTGTATTTATTTTTAATCAAATATGTTGAAACCAAGTTAATTACACTTTTATGTGCATTTTACTGTCCATTGACCCTTCTAAACATAGAACAGTGTTATAAAATAGTCTTATTTAAATATAAGTTAAAAATACATATTTAAACGTAAGGTACTGAAATTTTGGCCCCAGGATACTGAAATTTTGGCCCCGGGATACTTAAATTTCACCGAGAGAGGTTGGCAGGTCTGCAAATGTGTGCCACTTTGACAAAAATACTGAATGGCAAAAAATTGCTTGTAACGTGATTTTGAGGTGTCAACAACATGAAATCCGTTCGCAAAATGCCAGTTAGCCAGTGTTAGGTGATCTGAGGTTAGCCATGTACTACTGACGCCTGTAAGTTAGTCAGTGATAACTTCGACCATGGACCTTAAAACTGGGGATAAGTGAACAAACACATCTGTTTGCTTGACTGATTATAGTAGCATGGAAAGTGTTGCCCTAAGCAAAAATATTGCTGTATTCTGTAGGCATCCAGAAGAACCTGCACGTGGTTCTGGTCATGGACTGTACCAACACAAACTTCACCATCAACTGTGAGAGCAACCCCGCCTTCTTCAAGGCCTGCTCCGTGCAGTGGCTGGAGGGATGGAGCAGGGACTCCATGGTCAAGGTCAAACCTGCTTTTTATATGATAGGCCATTTTATAATCCCAATTAAAGCACCATTTGTTTAAGGATGCCCACCAGCTATCATGAACATGAACACTTTGTGGAATTTATGTTATAGAAATTCATATTGTATTGTATTTATGACCTACTGTTGTTGTTTACGTAATGTAAAGAATTTAAGTTTTTAATTTTCTAATGTAATATGACATTCCAAATCAAAACTTTTTAGATTAGACGTCATTCTCAAGTTATTGGCACCATCAAAAAACATTTATTACCGTTCATTAGTATCAAAGCCTAATTTTTTAGTTTTTTTGTTTACTTAAAACATGCAGACAGTAAAACTAAAAGGGGAAAAAAAGACATCACAGACAAAGTGAATCATTCCACCATTTTAATCACCTTTTAGATAGAAGTTGTTATCAATATATTTAATGCACTATGTTTATTTAGTCATGTTTTAGATCCCCTATCTGTTGCTGACACGCCCTAGGGCAGTGGTCTGAAAAACTTAAATATTGACCTTGATCTACGCTATGTGTATTATAACGTAAATGTCCTGTGCAGATAAAGGCTGTTATCAATATATTTAATGTGTTTTTAACCCTGTTTTAGATCCCCTATCTGTTACTGACGCGTCCCGAGGGTGGCGGCGGTCTGAGCAAAGCGTCGCCCACCAAGCGCAAGCTGTCGGGGGGCGACCAGCTGCTCAGCGCCTTCCTGCAGGTCCACGACACATGCGCTGCCACGGTGGGAAACGCCACGCCCCGGAGGTACATCTCATTCCTGCACACCTACCATGAGGTCTACAACCGCAAGAAAAACACCATCGTCACCAAGCAACAGCATTTACAGGTAGGAATGATGTAATAGCCAGCCCGGATGGCTACTTGATAACATTATACACGTGAACCTTGTGATCTAATTTGGTCTATCAATTTCATTCTTGTTTCAGATGAGATTGGGCATTTTACTTCCTAAACATTTTATCTTTTACGTGAAAGTGTAGCTGTCTGTTGTTTTAAATGTCGAACATTCTCTTTTCTTAGTAACGATATGGCGTATTGATAGTTATTACAATCAAAACAGACTATTATGATATGTCTTTGCAGTCTCCCATTTAGTCACTAGTTATCTGATAATCGATGTTTGATGTCTTGTCACCTGCTATCCAGCAACACCTAAAAGCACATATCCCCACCGTTCGGATGGAGGGATGTTTTTCAACGACAAATATCTGGATTGTTGGACAATGTCATTTAAGTTACGACACTGCAGCATGAGAGGGATAGAACGAAGATTATTGCGAAATAAATTAAAACTTCATACTCCATATAGTTATCATACAAAGATACCATACGTTTGGTACTTTTTACACAGGTTTGTAGGGGAGATACTACATGTATTGTTATTGTAAAACTGACGTCACAAATCTGACCTGTTTACGAAGCTTTTTAGAATACGTGAGAAAGTAAGACGATTCTTCTATTAAAATGTATTTTTTCTCGTTTAACATGAGAATACTTTTAATAACAGTTATTGCATAATGTTTACGAAATCAATGCTATTGAACTGCCCAAAGTGACCCCTGATCTTCATCCTTGGACTTTAACTGGGGGACTGCTGTGTTATGGGTCGTGGTTAATTCTGTTCCCAGGCAGTCATGTCCGTAATAAGATACACGTTTATCGTACAAATGTGGGCTGTTTTCACGTGTTACTCTATGCTCCCAGGCTGGTGTATCGAAGCTGAACGAGGCAAAGACGGTGGTGGCCGAGCTGAACCGCGTGGCCGGGGAGCAGAGCATCGTGCTCGCCGAGAAACAGAAGGAGGCCGACCACAGCCTGGTGGAGATTACACAGACCATGCAGGTGAGAGCACGCAGACCGTGAGAGCACACAGACCGTGAGGTCACGCAGACCTTGAGGTCACATAGACCATGAGAGCACACAGACCGTGAGGTCACATAGACCTTGAGGTCACTCACACCATGGAGGTGGGGATCCAAATCAAGAATGTTCAAAATGTCTGAATGTTTCTCACGGAGTCTAAAAAATGCCATTTTTCATGGAAGTGTTCACTATTATGTAGACCAACCAGAATAATAAAAATTGCAACATAGATGTGGCAAAAAATTACTTTTCATTCATAGAATTTTTATTTTGATATTCATTACCATTGAAAATTTTACTACATGAACTCACTGTCAGCACATTAGTGCAATCGTTTTTTTAAGTAAAGATGAAAATTACTCCAATTATAGTTGTGGTAAAATTTACAAAAATATATATGTCATGGTTACAATTTAAAATTTTAGAACGCTTTACGTGTTCGTAATGATTTTGACAAAAAATTTAGAATTTTCTATTTGTCTGATTTCAGAGCGCAAGCGATCAAAAAGTGGAGATGGAAGAACTGAAAAAGAAGACTACAATCGAAAGTGAAAAGCTGGCGAAGAGAAAAGCAGAAATCGACGATGAAATCTCTGAGATTGAGCCGCTGGTTGCGTCGGCGAAAAAAGCGGTTGGCGGGATCAAGGCAGAGACGCTGGGAGAGATCCGGTCACTGCGCGCCCCGCCGGACATCATCCGGGACATCCTGGAGGCCGTCCTCAGTCTGATGGGGATCTACGACACGTCCTGGGTCTCCATGAAGGCGTGAGGACCACGATATCTACTTACTAACAGCTCCATCAACTATATACAACCCAATTTATAGTCACAAATCTGCATATGTAAATGGAGGGAATTTTTTTTGTACCAATAAGGCTTTTAAAACCAGGCAGAAGATGTACACATTCCAAATTATATGTGCACATCCTAGGGCTGCCAAGTAGTACAGATATGCTGGGTATTAATACAGATTTCCGACCCAAAATACCCAAATACTAATTCTACCTTCAAAATACAGATTTCACCACTTTGTGTATTTTACATTAATAATTACTTTATATGAAGTAAAAGCACAGGAACTGCATCCCAACATAGATATGTGTGCTTGTGATTTGTGTTAAAAGCCCTGAATATTGGTTACATTACACCAGAAATACATACATATCAGTTCTGCGCTTATGGATTTCTTTTTACACCCAGTATTTTTGTAGACCGTTGGCCGTTTCACCACAGAATACCCCTAAAATACTATTTTTGGGCATCCTGAGTACAGAAATGGCTATTGAGGGGTTGGCAGCCCTGACATCCTTCCATTGTAGAGGATTTCTGTTGTTTAGTCCATAATTCACTTACATTGTTAATAGGTAATGCATGAGAACATTTTCAGTGTTTCTGTTGTTCACTCTTCTGTTGTTGAGGATATTCACTGTTTAAGTTCAAACAAATTGTTTGTGAATCAGAAATTTACTGTTAAAGCAATTACTGCAATGTTACTAAGTGATCTGAGTATGAGCCCCTCTAGTCCAGTAAACAAAAGTCTGAAAAAAATTCCCTTCAAAGATTTTTTTGTTGCAAACTACTCCCAAGCATCTCTCCACATTGGAGACACTGTTTGCCTTGGGAAACTATTTTCCAAAATGGTGGCTAATATGGCTACCCTCGCAACCCCAAAATTTATAGGTTATGTATCCCGATTTTTGAGGTTTATTCATTGGACTGCTCTGCTCCTACTGTACGTGCATGTTGCATTTTCCAGTTTCCTGGCCAAGCGTGGGGTGACAGAGGAGATCCAGAACTTTGACGCTCATAACGTGTCCAGCAAGATCCGGAAGCCCGTGGAGGCACTGCTCAAAAAGCGCGCCGCTTCTTTTGAACCAGCCGTAAGTCTGCTATGTGTTGTGAATATAAGGGTAATGGCATAATTTAATATCATAAATATGAATAGAATATAGCAATTTTCTGGGGCATATCCAGAATCTAGGAAAAGGGGGTGGGAACACTAGTCTCCGCCAGAATTTTTTTTGTAAGGGTGCTGTTTGGTACAGTCTGAGGCATGATTAAAGGGGGCACAAACTCTGTAAAGAGTTGGGCTCAAACGCAGGATGTTGGCTGAAAGGGGTAGCACGTGCCCTCTGTAAACCCCTAAATATTCCTATCATTTTGACATATATTTGCCTTTTTCTTTTGTAACTGTAGTAAGTAAATAGTTGGTGATTGCATTGTGTTTAGTAGTCAGTAAATAGTTGGTGATTGCATTGTGTTTAGTTTCCACCATGTCTGTAGAATGCAAAGCCGTGGTCCGCATGCGCTGCCCCCCTGGCTGCCTGGGTTACGGCCAATGTGAAGTTCTCCTACGTCTTGGAGAGAATCGAACCCTTAGAAACGGAACAAAAAGAGCTTCAACAGTACGCACCATTTTTTTCTCACTTTTCATTGATTAATCTTAACACAATCATTTTTCATAGACTTTATAGATCAATCTAAACATTTTTTCACTTTTTATAGACTTTTTAAAGATCAATCTAAACATATTGTCACTTTTTAAAGACGTTATAGATCAGTCTGAACATTTAATCACTTTTTATAGTCTAATCTAAGCATAAATTAATTAAAGCAGTCTTTTGATACGCATGATTCACTTTTTTTTTTACTAATTACAACAGTGTAAACAGTATTTGCATTAAACACCTGAAAATTATTATTTCCCTTTCCCCCAAGGAACCTGGACACAGCCACAACGAGAATGGCTGCACTGGGGAAGGGCCTGGCCGAAGTCGACGCGAAAGTCGCGGAATTGAAAGCGAAGTTTGAGAAAACCACAACTGAAGCTACAAGATTAAAAGTTGACCTGGAAAAGAGTCAGGAGATTATTGCTGCGGCCGAGAACCTGGTGGGAAAACTGGAAGGGGAGTACCAGCGCTGGAGCAAACAGGTAACAAACACTAATGGTCACGGCAGATGACTAAGAGCCGACGTCTACATGTGGTGAATGTCAAAACCTGGACCGTTGAACTTCCTATGTAAATGCACGTTCACCGCTCTACATAGTTTAGAATAACATGGCTGCCGTTTTTATCTGTAAAATTTACACATTTGAAGATCTTTATCTATTCTTCTATACGGACAACATAGTGGAAAGTGACACAGAAACATTTTGGAACATCCCAAACAATGCAGACGTTTAAAAGCAAATGCGTCAAACATGTTTGTTTATAATATAGATGATGATTTCTATTTGTATGTACGATGAAAGCCACACTAAACTTTTATTAGCAGGGTCGTCTCTAAACATGTTATACAATACTGTGCACTTAATGAGTTTTAATTCACAACTACCAGTTATAGCTTCCTCAAGTATAAAAATTTTGTGTCAAAAATGGCTATGTTCCCGTGCATTTGTATGCGCACATGAAAATGTTTTCACCTCGATGGTGTGACATGGTACGCGTGCGTCGTCGTCGTTGTCGTCGTCATCATCAGGCGTTTTAAGACCATGTTTTACCCTTAGAGGGTGTTGAGGGGCTTATGGCTGTCAGATATTCTTCCCTCCACGAATCTCTGTCATTCGCCATCTCGAACTTCAATCCCATGCCTTTAAGTCTTCTTTGACGCTACCCCGTAGGCCTAGATTATCTGGGTCTTCCTTTCACTTTGTTGCCAGCAATCACGACTCGTGTCTCCCTGCTGCATTAGGTGGGTGAGCTGACCCAGGAGCTGTCGGAGCTGCCCCTGCGCGCCATCCTGGGGGCGGCCTTCATCACGTACCTGGCGGACGCCTCCGAGGACCTGAGGCATGCAAACCTACAGCTGTGGGCTGACTCCCTCGGCGTGAAGAACTTCGAGGTGTGATGCAGCCTTTGTTTATTCAACACGTGAAATACATTACAAACGTAACAGTAAATAACATTGTTTACATTGTTAGTTTCTAACTTTATATAACTAGTATATTATAATTATTATATGATGTTGTATGAATGCTATTGGGAGTATAATATACTGGGTTTTGGAAAAAATTTGTGGGTAATAAAGATGATGATGAAGATGGAAATGAAGAAGAAGAAAAACGAAAGAAGATGATATTGATGTTAACTTATAGGATCCTGGGTTTCATTATTCATGATTATATATAATACACTAGCTGTCTACCCGGCGCTGCTCGGGTTGAAACAGATGTGATCCAGAACACATTAAATGCTCCTCCTTCCCCATCCTTCCCTCTGTCCCAGATTCCTCTCACGAGCTCCTATCAGTATACAGGTCTGTGACGGATAAAATACACCTCCATAACCTTCCTCCCATCGTCCTATGTCGCAGCCATATACACGCTACATGTGTATGGCAATGATTGATCCGTCTAATATCACTCCCCCCCAGCTACTGCTACCCATGGTAAACATGTGCAGAACAGATTAGATGTTCCGCCCTCCCCTACCCTTCCGTCCACCCTCCTCTTCTCTCCCCATCCTTCTCTACACCATCCCCATCTAAACAGGTCCAGAATAAACTAAATGCATCTCCATCACCCCCTTCCTGCTCTGCTCGGGTTGATACGTATGAAATCTGGAACAGATTAAATGCTCCCCCATTCCCCTCCCTTCCTCATAAACAACTATATCATCCTCTGCCACCACCCCTCAACAAAACATGTCCGTAACAGACTAAATGCATCTCCATCACCACCCTTCCTAGCTTCCTCATCCCGTGAGTGTACATGTGACGGGCAATGTATGTTTGGCTTTCACAAACGTTCATTGTATTTCGTACGTTTGACGTATGTGTGCACTGGAAACAGCATAATAAAGAAGCTCTAAAGTTACTTTTTTAGTCTATTTTAATAGTAAAAAAGAATATATTTGGTTCAAAATATAAATAAAACCGACTACCAAGTTGTCCTGATTGTACACATATTTAGCTAACACATAATTTTGAGTGAGTACCTCTTCTGGTTAAAAAGCCTTATGGGAACAAATAAAAATCCTTTATTCATTTATATATACGGTATAGATTTGGCCCGATGAAGCTGTTGAGATAACAACGAAAGTCACGCCCACAAAGACAGGTTTTGTTCCTATTGGTATCTATTGATATTCTGTATACAAATGTATAATGATATTGATGATGAAGATGCTTTCTGTCCAGGTGCGCCGCTTCCTCAGCACTGAGAGTGAGCAACTCATCTGGAAGGGCGAGGGGCTGCCGAGCGACAGTCTGAGCATGGAGAACGCACTCGTCATACTGCAGGTCTCTATCCTTTTTTGATAATGTAGTTGAAAATTAATTAATAGATTACTGTAGTTTAAAATCAATTATGATATTCATCATTTTTATTGAGATTGTAGTTTAAAATTAATTATGATATTCATAATTCTGTATTCAGAATGTATTTTAAATCTAATTATAATATTCATCATTTCTTTTGTAGAAAGTAGTTTAAAATTGATTATGATATTCATTATTATGTTTAGATGTCATTAAAAATTAATTATAATACTCATCATTTTTTTGAGAATGTAATTTAAAATCAATTATAATATTCAGCATTTTTTGGAGAATGTTGTTTGATATTGATCATAATATTCAGCATTTTGGGGGAGGACAATGAAGTTTAAAATTGATTATAATGTTCCACATTTTCTTTTAGAGATTGTAGTTTAAGATTAATTATAATGTTCATCATTTCTTTTGGAGGATGTAGTTTAAAATAAATTATTATTTCACCATTTTTGGAGCATTTAGTTTAAATTTTTTGGAGAATGTAGTGTACAATTATTTATGAATTCGACATCTTTTTGGAGAATGTAGTTAACATTAATTATAATATTCATCATATTTTCAGAATGCAGTTTAAAACTGACTATAATATTCATATTTTGTTTGAGGATGTAGTTTAAAAAAATAATTACAACATTAATCATTTTTGTTGGGAATGTAATTTAAAATTAATTATAAGATTCATCATTTTTTGAGAATGTAGTTTAGAATTGATTATGATACTCATGATACTCATATTTTTTTTAATTATAATATTCATCATTTTTTGGAGAATATAGCTTAAAATTAATTATAATAGTCATTCTTTTGAGAATGTAGTTAAAAATTAATTATGATATTTATATGGAGAGTGTAGTTTAGAATTAAATTTAGTATTCATCATATTTATCATTAGTATCTCTACCAGCAATTTAGCCTTCAAAAATACAGTACGATTCAAGATACATATATACTTATCATCCTTCTTATATGAAAAGTTCACCATACAATACACACGATTAGTCCCTATTTTGCATTTTTCTAAGTCGACTTTAAGGACAGTCTCAGGTGTGAAATTTAATATCTGGTAGAAAATTATAAAAAAAAAATCAATGATAGATTAATTAATCTCACATAATGTAGGAAAAAATGATAAGACGATTCCTTATCTGTATGAAGTATTTCTGTTGATCAATACACAGCATCAGACAGTGTAAATATATAGAGATTTTGCTGATTATTACACAAAATCACACAAAAACTTACACAAAAATCTAACCTGGTCAAAATTATTTAATTATGTTTAAGTACACCAAAGCGAAAATAGGTTTTCTTTTTCCCACCACAAAATAGAAGGGTTTTGGTTCACTATGCCATATAGAATTGAATAGAACACAATGCAGCTGGAAATTCTGAGTTCCAACACAGACACAGTACTTTGGAGTGTTTTTTTTTTTTTTTTTTTTTAAAATCTTACATGTATTTTTCTTATTTTTCTGTTATAGATCAATTCCTTGAAGCCAGGGGTAAGTTTGGCCATTGATGTAAAATGTTACGTTGTTACTTTTGATATTTTTTATTTCTTTTGTTTTTTTTATTATATTCAATATACATGTATTCAATATAGTTTTTTTTATTTTGTCCACATCACAAAGCCTGCGTAAACGTTGGAAGTTTTATACATGTATTTATAATTCTTTTCTAAATAAGAAAAAATAACATAAACTACTAACAGAATTCAAGCTAACAATAAAATGCATCAGAAATTATCTTATTTCCATAGAGTGGCATGCGTCCGTTTCTGATTGATCCATCGAGTCGGGCGACAGAGTGGCTGAAAATACACCTGAAAGAAAACCGCCTCGAAGCCATCAACCAACAGGTAGGTCTGCGGGCTGTACACCATGATACATATTTGTATTTTTATATTTCACCTCTTTTGAAATGTATGAATTTTATATTGTGAAATAAATTATGTTATACACAATATATGGAAGCCATTAACCAACAACATACACAATATCATTTCAGTAAGTAACGTTATTTGTTCACAAGTTTGTAAATGTTGCTGTTACAGACACATATAATTTGTATTTACACAAGGAATCCATTATTGAATGTTTGAGATTTGTTGTTTCTTCAATGTGAAAAATGACATTTTTGCATAATCAGTTAGATTCGAGTTCCTTAATTTTGTTTCTGTTTACTGAACTGAACTCTCGCACTGACATTGTTTTTATAACTTACTAGCTATACAAAATATTTCGAGCACTAAATGTCACTTGTGATTTGATACCATAAAAGTAAATTATAATTATATAATTATTACGTCTATGGACCATTTGAATATAGCTGTAAATGTGTTTATTTTGTTGTAAATGTTATCAAATTTTCTAATATATGTACACTCTCTTCATGAAATGGAGGAAAAATAAACTATAAATATATTTAGAATGCCAACTTTAGAATCCATCATTGAATGTTCCAGATTGTTATTGTAAATGCAGTCCTTTGTTTCTTGATAAATGAAGAATTTTCTTACTGATGCAATTCATGATGAGTTAGATTCAAGTGTCATTGATTTTGTTTCTGTCGTCTGAACTTTAGGATGCCAACTTCAGCACGGCACTCGAGCTTGCGATCCGTTTTGGGAAGACGCTGATCATCCAGGAGGTAGACGGTGTGGAGCCAGTGCTGTACCCGATCCTCCGTGGGGACCTCATCGCGCAGGGACCCAGGTTCACCGTGCTGGTATGTACTAGTGCTGTACCCGATCCTACGCGGGGAGCTCATTGTGTATTATTTTTTATTCCTCTGCGGAGACCTCATCGCGCAGGGCTGCCAAATAGTACGGATGTGGACGTATTCATACGAATTTGAGGATTTGAATACGGGAGTACGGATCTGTACCCTTTACAGTACGGATTTCAGTGGCTATGAGGATAAATACATGAATAGATTTTTTTTTTCTCTCGAACGAACTTACGTTATTGCTCACACAGATTTGTAAATGGCAAACACAGATGAAATATTCGACATGAACGGCGCATATGCGCACCTGTTACTGAATAGTTATAACGTTATGACACTCTCTTTATGACGTCTCATATGCACCTAGATCAACCAAAACTCGATGTTACACACTTATTATTCAAAAAACGCATATGCATGTCATGGTGGCTGATTGATATTTGTATCGTTGTGCATGTGGGATACGGCCCACTATAAGGCTAGATCAACACTCAAAATTTGCTGACAAAATCTCGAGGACAAAATACTACTGATAGTATTAGTGGTGGGTCAATAATAACCACAAATACGCGGTGTCAGTTTACAGAATCTGTAATATATATATCCGAAGAACCTGATTTTATAATGCCATATGTATTTGGTTAGGTCAATACTTGCCAAGATCAGTATATCTTTGAATGGTTTTCCAGGTAACACTGCATAAAATAAACCAAGTACTTTACCATGGTGGGGATCCCGCCTGGGTGGGGTGTGTCAGTAACAGGAAATATAGCCACATACCCTATTTCTGAAGTTAATACCACTCATCCGCAGCCCAAGTTTTGGTGAGTTTTATTCCCCTGGTTCTGCAACGCCACCCCACTTCGGGCTCCATGCTGAATTCCAATGGGACTTGAATGAGGTTGATTATACATCAAAATTAATCTAGCCAATGTGTTTTAGCTTACATTGTACCTTCAATCCTGCTATAATAAGCAAAATAAGGGCAAATAATGAATTTTGCACTCGGAATACTAATTTGGACCCCTAAAATACTGATTTGGGACATTGGGAGTACAGAAATCCACGAGAAGGGGTTGGCAGCCCTGTTTCCTAATCAGTACAATAACAGAATTCTATGACCTCCGTGGAGCTTTTATTACCATGATTCTATTTTTCAAGGAAACAAAATACCGTATAATATGACCTTCAAAACCACCACAGGCATTCAGATTAGATTGACAAATGCACAGTTTAGGGCTGGGATTTTACATGAATGAGTATCTACTTTACTACTTCAATAGCCTAAATTTTAATATGGTCCACATTTTGGAGAGGGTTTTTACATATGCTGTTTAATGGTCATATATGGTATATCTCTTATACCCTCATGCACTAATGTCTAAATGCCTCAGGTTGGGGACAAGATGATTGACTACAACGAAGATTTCCGTCTGTTCTTAACCACGCGAAACCCGTCTCCTGATATTCCCCCGGACGGCGCCGCAGTCATCACCACCATCAACTTCACCACCACCAGAGCCGGCCTCACCGGACAGGTACAGAACCATGGCAACGTGAAACCACGGTAACTGCAACCAGGTAATGTAGACGTCACCACGGTAACCATGACTAGGTAATGAGAAAATCACCACCACTAGGGGACAGGTGAAATGAAAAGTAAATGAAGAAAAAGTAAGTTAAATGTGTTATTGTTACTGCTTCGACTGCTTGGGTTGGTTGGTTGGTTGGTTGTCAATTTGCTCTCAAATTTGTTTGACTTTTTTGGATTCTCTCATAGTCATGAAGAAAATAATTACACTTCAAATTATATATAACTGGTTTCTAGGAAAAACCAATATGTCTCTAAAAGCGCCTGCTCTTCCAAGAATCCAGGGTATTGTGCTTGCTGGCCATATGTGATCATAGGACAAATGGGTAGCAAGCACAATTAGCTAACGATGACTTCATTGCAGAATGTATTTGTAAAGCTTATTCAATAGAACCAGGGAGAAGTTGACACTTGCAGTGTCTAAACCATTTAAAATTTTCATGTCAATTTATTTTCTTTATAGCTGTGAGCTCAAAAAGACCGATTTAAAAAAAAAGAAATCTGATAGACACATTACTGGGATAAATTTCATCTGATTGAAAAAAAAAACTTTTCTACTATATACTAGGACATATTGAGAGTGTGTTTGTAAAATATAAAAAATATTGACCTCTCGACACTAAGACCGTGTGTATTTCCAGTTGTTAGCAGCGACGATCCAGCACGAGAAGCCAGAGCTGGAGGTGAGGAAGACGGAGCTGCTCAAACAGGAGGAGGACCTCAAGATAGAGCTCGCCAAGCTGGAGGAGTCCCTGCTAGAGGTACGTGTAGGTGATAACAAGATAGAGCTGGAGGAGTCCCCGCTAGAAGTACGAGGGACAGAACTCACCATTCTATCTCGTAACGCTTCGTTAACGAGAATTTCTATGATAGGTGCGTAGTTGGTACATGCGCAGTGATGAACAATCATTGTGCTAAGTTGGTTTTTGTCGAAGCAAGACGTGTGCGCGGAATTTTAAGAAAATTCATTGTTTTTGAAAGCTTATATATATTGCGATATTTTGAGCGAGGTCAAAGCAGCTCATGTTTACGTTTAGAAAACTTTGTTTAGAGCAGAAAAGGCTTCAGTTAACTTGTTTTGATGTAACAAGGTTCAACAGGCTTTGTGAACGCCGTGTTGAAGGGTCAGGTCAGTATGTACTTAAAGTGCTTTGAAGTCTCATAGAAATTCTCGTTAACGAAGCATTACGAGAAAGAATTGTAAAAATGGATGAGCTTACCTGTAAGTGATATCCATTTTAGATTCTTCGAGTAAAGCTGAGTAACAAAGAATTTATATGCCCACCCAAGTTATAATTATTCACTCCCTAGGTAGAGGGTATAAACTTGTATGTTTGTTTGATATTTTTGTACCTTAACTGAAGTTTTGGTAAGGCTTTTAGCTACAGTTAAGGTTTTTAGGTACACACTGTGGCTTTGAAGTATGATTATTCATCACTGCACATGCGCCAGCTACGCACACCTCTCATATAAACTCTTCCTCACTCAGCTTTACTCGAGGAATCTAAAATGGATATCACTTACAGGTAAGCCAATCCATTTTTACAATTTTACTATTAACTGGATCAAGTTGGGCAACAAAAAGCCATTCAACTACAACGAACCATTAAAATCTGATTCTTTTGCATTGTTTGCAACTCTAATTGACTCCTTGTGACCTGTTGTTGCCCCCGCCGGTAACAGGAGCTGGCGAACGCGACTGGCAACATCCTGGAGAACAAGGAGCTGCTGGAGTCGCTGAACAAGACGAAGGCGTCGTCGACGACGATCAGCGAGGCACTGGCGGAGTCGGTGCGGCTGCAGACGTCGCTGGACGCCGAGCGGAACGCGTACGTGCCGCTGGCGGAGAACGGCAGCACGCTCTACTTCGTCATCGGCGACTTGTGCAAGATCAACAACATGTACCGCTACAGTCTCGCCGCGTTCTTACGCTTGTTCCAGCGCGCGCTTAGTAATAAAGAGGTGAGCAATGTTTATGTTCAACTAACACAGCGTAGTGATTTTTACGGTTGTTCCAGCGAGCTTTGAGTAATAAAGAGGCGAGGAATGTTTGAGTTTACGTTGGCCAATAATATGCTCTTACCACAAATAGTTGAGTAATGTTTATGTTTAAAGGTGGCCACCTCAAATTGAGGGAAATATCAGTGAATTTGACTTTTAGAGGGTAAAATTTCAGGGAAAATTCATGGAATTTTCCAAGCAAATTATGCAAATTATGTTTTTTTTTAAATTTTCTATAATTTTTATGAAAGAAATTGATGACAAAGAAGTACAGAATTGTTTTAATGAAAAAATTTAATGACAAGGGACTGTAGAAAAATTTCTCCTTGGGTGCTCTAAAATATCAGGGAATTCTGCGATAAAAAGGAAAATTCATGGATTTCGAAGTGAGAAACTTTTGTAGAATTTCAAAGAAAATTCATGTAAATATTGAGGGGAAATTCTGGGGATTTGAAATGAAAAATTTTGTGACCACCCTGTAGTAAGGAATTAGATGTTCAATAATTTTGATTGACCCAAATTCAGGAAAAGGAAATTTCAGGGAATTTTATTTTTTGGTAAAATTTCAGGGAGAATTCATGGAATTTTTCAAGAAAATTTAATAACTTCTTTTTACAATTTTTATGAAAAACAAAATTCATGACAAAAGGTACAGAATTTTTAATGAAAGTATTAGATGATAAAGGACTGTAGAAAATTTCTCCTCGGACACTTTAAAATATCAGGGAATTCTGTGATGATTTAAGGAAAAAATGAGGGAAAATTCTGGGATTTTGAATTGAGAAGGTTTGTGGCCACCCTGTGGTAAGGAATTATATGTTTGATAGTTACAAAATAACACAAGGTATAAATCTGCTGATGTTAAGAAGTAAGAAAACTTGAAATAGAAGGAATGAAAGGAAAGGGAAGACCAAAACAGACTTGGGATGCGGTCGTGCAGGGCATGGTGACGGAAAGGCTTGAAGGGGACAGTTGAGATGTAGACTGAGCAGCCAAGCCACACCTTCTGATTGAGGAATAATCAGGGCCTGCGCAAATAAACTTAGAATTTGATTGATTGATTGATTGATTGATGACTGTGCACTGTGTTGCTGCAGGAGGGTGGCAACGCTGAGAGCCGGATCAGCTCACTGAAGGACAACCTGCTGCACCTCACCTACGAGTATGTGTGTCGCTCGCTCTTCAAGGCCGACCGCATGATGTTCGCCCTCCACATGGTGCACGGCATGTACCCGCACATGTTCCAGGACAACGAGTGGGAGGTGACGATTGTTTTCTGTATCTTAACATCCTGGTGTCTTGTTAAAAGTCACTTTTTTTAGTTTTTTTATAGACACAAGTTGTACTTCCTGGAAAGCACATGCGGTACATTCTCATAAAAGTTATAGACAATATATTTTCATTTTATTTACTCAGTGTTTCATGATTCTTCAATCATCACAATAAAATGACAAAATCATACATGTTTGCAGGAATTACAGGAGCAATATTCAATACACTATTATTACAATAGAACTATAGGCTTAGAATAATAGAGGATCATATTGTATTAAAAGCTGTTTTATAGTCAGCAGTCTGGTGGTATAAAGTTACAGAGGTGTTTTTTCTTGTGCCTACATTTGCTGTGATATATGTGTTAATATTCATAACATTTCTATTGTATTACACCAGGTGTTCTCTGGGACGATCGTGGGTGACGTGAAGGCTGTGAAGGCGTCGGCCATGCCGGGCTGGCTGCAGCCGGACAGACACCCTGCCGTCGCTCTGCTCAAGGTAGGCAACGCCATTCTACAGTAGAATTAATGTCTCTGTTCTCTTTTTTCAACTTTTTTTAAAATTTGGCGTAACCATGGTATAAAATAGAACATAACCTGGCTTTAAATTCATAGATAATGTACTTGTATTTCAAGAACACTTCTTTTTCGTACAATATTTTATGTCATTGATCGCCAGTGTTTCTTTTATCATTTACATTTTCACACTGATAGTCTGATAAAAGATTTAAACTTTGCACGGTCCTCTTTCCAGATTATCCCTTTAGTGCCATTTATTTCCTTTTCCAGAGCACATTTCCCCAGCTCTATAAAGAGCTGAAACTAGACGACAAGAATCTGTGGGCGATGTTTGCCAAAAGCAGCACGTGTGAGCAGGAAATCCCGTCTGCTGTGGGGAAGAAGATCAGCCCGTTCCAGGAGGTGCTGCTGGTGCAGGCGACGCGGCCTGACAGACTCCAGTCGGCCATGAGTGTGTTCGCCTGCAAGGTGAGAGAATAACAAAAAATAAGCAGTGGTTGAGATGAGGATTGATAAGGCAGCAGTCATCAGGGCTACTAAAATCAGTCAGTCTGGGTCAAAATCAGGTGACCCGACATTAGAGGCACAGATAACAGCTTCAGTGGTACCCTCCAAAAAGTGAATGGCACGTCGGGCCACCTACAGGCAAAATTTGGTAGCCCGGCCAGTTTTCAGGTAGCCTTAGGCTACAGGGCTACCACTTATGTCTATCCCGGCTAAGTTAAAGTACTATACATCAGTATTACTGAAGTATCTCGCAAACTTTGTTGCTGTTATCTAGTGTGAAAGAATTGGGGGAAAGCGTGGAAAGTGTGGATTCAAACTCATGATTTACTGATACACCAGACCAGTCATTGTGTTTTCAGGTACCTTAGCCATCTAGACCCATTGTCCTGCACGTTCAGAAGCGTCACATTTCTATACCTGAGTACAGACAGCACTTAATCCCCTCCGGATTATCAGTTTGGCTGTCGCCAGTTTGCGGCGCCACTTGACTGTGTCTGTACTTTCACCCAGTTTTTTCTAATCCTTTCAAGTGCACTGCAATTTCGAGAGAACACCATGCAAAATAGCAGTTTTCAAGAATGTGTGAAATTGTACCCTGTGAGTCAAAACATACATGATATATGACATTTATGCACTTTGACCAATCTAGAAAATATTATGTAATAAGTGAGATACATCCTTAACATATGTTACACGTAATTAACACTAAGACACGTAAAGTACTGCGTTCTGTTAAGTTTATCGAAAATACACCATCACTTCAGTACGTTGCAATGTATACAAACCTTCGAGTTATTTTGCCATGAATTTTATTTACCCTTGCCAACTTCTGCACCAAATGTTGTTACTTTTATAGAAATCCGTTTTGGTTAAGGAAAGTTATGCCACAAAAGGTGGGTTTGGATAATTAAAATCTGTAGTATAGCACTTAGAATCATGGCTCTGATGGTCGTGCATTGTTTCCAGGCGTTGGGGAAGAAGGAGCTTGCTCCGAAGAACGTGAACGTGGCGCGTCTGTACGAGGAGGAGACATCGGCGACTGAGGCGATCCTCATCATCATCTCCCCAGGCACCGACCCCAGCACCGAACTCGAGGAACTCGCCAGATCCGTGGTTGGGCAGGACAAGTACCATCAGGTGGGCATTAAAACAGCAAATTCAGGGTTCCCTCGAAGTGTGGAAAAGTCAATGAAATTCATATTTTTTCAAGATTCTGGAAACGCCATTGAATTTTGCAAGGAGTCATTAAAAAAATGAAATTTTGTAAAAAGTCATTGAAAAGTCATTGAATTTTGGCTAAACTGGTAATTTAGAGACCGTTTGACAAGAGATTAAATATTTTGTTATATTCAGCACCTTGATATTTTCTAAAAATTCAATTTTGCGTGCTTTGCACAAGACCCCCAAACCACATAATTTGGTAAGAAATCTGTAGATGGGTGCAAAAGGAAAATAGAAATCGATCACATACAGATTATTATCTTTGATATTTACATAGGCCTAGCCTATCTCAAGATCTTTAAATGATCTGACATGAAGGCCTATTCTAAAAGCCCCTGTGTGACATCAATTTTGCAAAGAGTCTTGCAAAAGTGATGTCGCTTACTAAAAGCACATGGCTTCTATTTTAGAAACAGCAGTCCAGCTGTAGTTGGGTATTTTCCTGTTTAAGCACCTGGTACTTTTTATTTGTAATGTGGTTCTGGTTGATTAATTCACTAATAAGCCAGCTCCAGTTAGTAACGGAAAGCTTTAGCATGTGGTACTGTTTATTTATATTGGGGAATGTATGATGAAGTTCTGTTTTGTAATATTTTGTTTATTTGATACTCTATTGTTATCTAATCATGGATAATGAAACTGACATCCTTATTTGTTTTTATTGGTGTACTGTAGTTAACTTTTGGGGGACTATTATTTGGAGGTGTATCCATTTTGGTAAAAAGAAACTAAGTCATACATGTACAAGTAACTGAGAAACACACCAAGATTACATACTTAATATCTTGGCTGACCCTTACCTGATCACCCATGCATACATATTCTGCTGCTTCTGCAGCTATTGCTAGTGATTACTCTGGTTTTAAAGGCTATAACAGGGCAGGATGTTTGAGGCTGCATATTTAATATCAGTGGAATTCCTAGGGTTTCGTAAAAGACCTTATATCTATTAGAGCTAGAGGCTGTCACAATTGTACTTGCGCTTTATCTTTGCACTTAATATAAAGTTGACACGAGTGGTTTATGTAATAATAGAAATAAAAAACTATTAGATATAAGGTCTTTTGAAAGACTAACATAGACCCTATAATATATGAAGCTAGGTATTTAGAAAAATTTCTTGGAAAAATTAAAATCTCTTGAAAAGTCATTGAATTTTAATGTGCAAAATCTTTGGAAAACCTGAAATTATATTTTATATGTTTATGTCTACTTGTAATTGGAATGGCAAGGATGCATTTTTGTTTTAAAAAAGCAGTGGGAAACACATGTATATATCATCATGTGTGTGATGTCTGTGCTGCAGGTAGCGATGGGTCAGGGTCAGGCTGAGGTTGCCATGGAACTGCTGGAGCGCTGCACCAACGAGGGCGAGTGGCTGTGTCTGAAGAACCTGCACCTCGTTACCGCATGGCTGCCAGTGCTAGAAAAGGTACAAGGTGTCCACAGCCGCGGAGCCATAAAAAGTCACTGTCAGGGTGTCATTAAAAGTGTCTTAAAATGTATTTTTTTTATTTTTAAATAATAGCTATTAAGAAGTCTTATTTTGCTTGAAGTAGTCTTAAAAGGTCTTCATTTCTCTTAGAAATCCGTTTTGTTTACAGCAAGTTATGTGACTAAACTAAAGGTGAGTTTGTTTGATTAAGTTACAATGTATGGTGAACCGTTTTTTCCAGACCCTGAACAGCCTGACTCCGCATGAGAACTTCCGGCTGTGGCTGACTGCTGAGGCGCATCCCAAGTTCCCCACCATCCTGCTGCAGTCCAGCCTCAAGATCACTTACGAGGTGCAGTAGAGCATTTAGTACAGATTTCTTATTCTCTTGTGCTTGCTGAAAATACTCGATTCTGATTGGCTGAGAGGCGGAACATAAAAATTGATATTCCACACTACAAAATCAGGATTCGCCACTCGTCCGCTCAAATTGACTAGTAAAACCTTGTGGATGACGAGTAAAAGGTTTAGCTATTCATCCTTTTACGGAGTGGCAAATTCTGGTCCATTTTACATACAGGTATCGAGTTTGCACAAGGAGGATGAGTATATTCTTATCAGGACGAGTAGATGTTTGAGGGTTACTCATCCTGCTGACGAGAAGCACTTTTCCACCTATCCTGACCCTGAGTATATGAGCATTATGCTTCTGTTTTAGGCTCCCCCGGGCGTGAAGAAGAACCTGCTGCGCACGTACGAGTCGTGGAGCCCCGAGTTCATCAGTTCGGGCGCGGGCGGGGTTGTGCGGGCGCAGGCGCTGTTTGTACTCGCATGGTTCCACGCCGTGGTGCAGGAACGCAGGAACTACATACCTCAGGTTAGAGCAGGAACCACATACCACAGGTAGGGGGGGGGGGTTTAAAAGGGGTCAAGAAATCCCACATGTACCCTAATTCTTTAGCCCTTTTTCTTTTTCCCACATCCCACAATTTCTCAGGTTTTCCTCTCACATCCCACTTCCTTGAAATCCCACATCTCTCTTTTTTTCAGCCTTTTTTCCCCACAAAATAACGTCCCACTTCCTTATTAACTGGAGAAATTTGACAGTTTAGATTTATTTCAAAACCAAAATCAATACACAGTTTTTCTCACTTGGCTTTGCGAGATCATACGTTGGATGTGACTGAAGGAAAAATCATCTGATGTTTCCATTGGCTATGCCAGGCAAAAGTTTCCCATAAAACTTTGGGTATTGGTTTGATAGGTTATTTTCAATGACTTGTGATTTGAATGATAAGCCTGAAAAAGATTAAATAGAAGTAAAACGCAATCCTTGTGTTGTGAAATGGAAACTGGATATCGTACAATCCGTTGCCAGATTCTGTGGACGTTTTCAAGTATCACTGCCAACACTACCACTGTGCATCCAGGAACGATTATCGAATGTATAATCAGTAACCTGGTGTTGATTGGGTGCAGGTTGTTTTGATTGTTAGCTACGATTAAATTATTTGCATGTATACTGTTGCTAGGGCTGGACCAAGTTCTATGAGTTTGCCACATCAGATCTCCGGTCCGGGGCGGAAATCATCGACAGACTGTGCCAAAGGACGTGTACGTCATTCACTTACAAATAAAAAATGGGTTTTATCGATTTGGTTTCATAGTATCTGATGTATTTATAGTTGTGTGTAATAACGAAAACAAAAGCAAAAAATCATTAAAAAAAATAAAGTTAAAAAAAAAGAATTAAATAAAAGTATTTTTTATTACATTATTTTGGCAAATTTCATTGTACTTGTTACTCTTAATAATTTTTGTTTTTTTTTACTTTAACTTGAATCAGAAACGTGATGTTACATAATAATCTGTATATGTTTGTTAATTACAGTCAAACAGAAAGGTAATTAATAATTAAATATTCTGCGTTTTCTTTTGTTTTAAATCATTCTCAGTTTAAGTTTTAAGTTGTGTAAAGAAACCACTACAGTTTGAAATCGACAATGAAAACATGAATCACATCTTGGCTCAATAAGTTCATCCCTGTTTCATCCTTGTTCTAGGAGTGTTCTAGGAGATGTGATGCGAGGAAGAACTCATTTTTTCCTCAGACAATCAAAGACTGGAATGAACTACCCCGATCTATTACATCTGCAGACCGTCTCGAAAACTTCAAATACCTTGTTCATTCGATGTAGACAATATAGCAATTTTATATGTGTGTGTATATAAATATATATATATATATATATATATATATACATATATATGTGTGTGTGTGTGTGTGTGTGTGTGTGTGCGTGTGTGTGCGTGCGTGTGTTTGCGTGCGTGTGTGAATTCATTATAAGCTTGTGACATGCGCACTACTTTCACTTGGCACATTCCACCACCCTGTTGATGCTGGCCAGTAAGCGGTAGATGTAGATGTATCCTCGTTGGAGCGACGCTGCCGTTTTACTCCCTGTTTTACCTCGTTCCAGGAGCGACTCTGCCGTTTTATTCCCTGTTTTACCTCGTTCCAGGAGCTACGCTGCCGTTTGACTTCATCCACGGGCTGATGGAGTTTGCGATCTACGGTGGCCGCGTGGACAACGTGTTTGACGTCAGCGTCATGGTCTCCTACCTCACGCAGTTCTTTGACAGCAGCATCATCTCAGAGGGCGGAGGCAAAAACAAGAAAGTTGGGCCACTGAAGGTTCCAGGATCCACTAATTACAAGGTAATGCGTTGACTTTGTTAAGTCGTGACTGTTTATATTCTCTCATGTATGTTAGTTTCTGGATTCAGGTACGAAAAGTGCTCCCTCCATATTCAAGAGAAATGAATCTAAAAACGTGTATATATCATCATTTGATGTATCAGTTAGACTTAGTTTCTTCACAAGCATATAAATAATACGTTACATGCAAAGCATGGCCATCAAAAGCATCCATCCACCGGGTAAAAAGTAGGGTCAGGATGAGTTGCTAATATCTTAAGTGCTTGAGCCTCAAAACTCGTCTCGCACCCAGTACTCGTGTGGTCAGTAATCAAACCCATTCTAGATGCAAGGTGTCACCTGTGTGAGAAATGTCTTTAGTGGTGATTTCAAGTGGTGCTTTTACTTGTATAAAGCCTAGTGGCTGTATGTGTCCAATACTAGCTTTCTATTAGTAATGTTAATGTGCACATTGAGCTCTGAAAATACACAAGCAAAGGCCTTTTCATTGACTCTCCTAAGTATTTGGCTGTGAAACATTTTCATACTTTCTCCTAGAGAAGTAAATTTCTTATTTGTCTTCATTTACAACGTTATCACTGTAATCACGTGTTAGCACTACGACATTTACTTTAAATGTAAATGTGCTTGTTTATAGTCGCAATGAACAGCTTTTGCCGTTTTCTGGCGACTTTTCATCTACACGGTAACACCAGGTCATTGGCATCCTTGTCACTGAAAGTCTTAATATTACAGTACAGTTGACAAATCTCCATATGTTTACATAATGTGAAAACACATTTAGTTCAAGTTTTACAACGTTTCTGTTTTCAGGAGTACACAGACGTCATTGAGGGTTTGCCAGAAAACGACACTCCGTCTTATTTTGGATTGCCAGAGAATATTGAAAGATCGGCCCAGCGAATATACAGCGCAGCTGTGATTTCTGCTCTGCGTATTTTGAAGAGAGCTGACTCCAAATCATCCAAATTCGACAAAGATTTATGGTCCAATGAATTAGGACCAATCTTGAACATATGGAAAAAGTTAAATGAGGTGACTGTTCTTGCGTATTTGCCGTAGATTTGAAATCAGAAATAATTCTTTGCAGTTCTTCACAAAAATGCATCTCTAAACAACTGCGTGTAGCTTTTATAAACAGCTTTTTGTGAACTACAAAGAATATAGGAAAACAATCTTTGATGAACTTTATAATATTTCTTTTCTCATTCACCAAATCACAGTTAGAGCATCAATCGCATTAATCGCTAAAAACAGCGATACACACTATACGTAAATCTAACATATGACATGAAATTTAGTGACCTTTACAACGGGGAGTTCACATCACATGTAAAATTCATGGATTGTGTGCATGGCCAACGAACAGTGCGAGTGATGCTCTATATATGACATTCGAATCATGGGTATTTTTCTTTTTGGTTCATCTTTCTTTGTTCACAACACTATATTTTTACTTTCATGAACAGTTTTGCCAAACACCTGTTGGCATCATCAGAATCGGAAGATTTGACCTCCTGATATTGCGCGGGAAGAACATTCTGATGATGCCAACAGGTGTTTGGCGAAACTGTAAATGAAAGTAAATATATAGTGTTGTGAACAAATAAAGATAAACCAAAAACATTTTACACCAACACAATGAACACATTCAAGAATGGGTATTTTTCATTGTCAGGGGTCGAAGCTAGTGAGCATGAAGATCTCTCCTCCGAGCGACAAGTCGGGCAAGCAGACGCCGCTCGAGGCGTTCATCCTGCTGGAGAAGTACAACGCGGTGAAGCTGGTGCAGAGCGTCCACGGCTCGCTGGCCGCGCTCAGCAAGGTGATCCGCGGCACCCAGCTCCTCACCAAGGACGTGGCCAGCCTCGCCGACGCTCTCATGAACCAGGAGGTGCGAGTTGTCAAATAGTTATTTGCATCCGACAAGTTGTTGCACTTTCCATATCTTGAAACGTAGGATAGAAAGATGATGTAGAAATTATATGATATACCCCGGTAAATCAATATTGCAACTGTATATCTGCGGCAGGTGATTATGACAGTTAGTTCAGTTATTATCTCTTAAAGGTACTTTAATAAGTTGTAAAAATCTTGTTCCATTCATTAGTGATTACAGAACCATATATATTTAAAATGTTCGATAATACTGTCTGTACTAAAACGTTTTCAGAATCAAGTAATCTCTTAATCAAAGAAGCTGCACTTTACGTCTGATTACACTAAAAGAATCAATTTATTATATAAAACTGATCACATGCTTTAATGAAAGTGCCTCAACTACAACTGCATATGTGCGCTCAATATTCATTAGATTCAATAATATTTATTGGTTCAATATTGCGACTCAAATTGAAAATATGGAGAAGGTACAAACCTACTATGATTACTATATCAAAATATGTTAAAACTGACACCTGCTCAAACTAGTCCGAAGTGGAGAGACCTGATCCCTAAATGCCTAAATTACACTACAATTACAATATATCATACAATATCATCAGACTTTCTTCTGATAATATATAATCGAATAGTTTTTGATAAATCCAGAGTTAAAATTTACTATTCAAAGTTTCGGTCTTTACACAATGACAATGGTCTTCAGTTGTAAAGACCCAAAACTTTGAATTGTAAGTTGTGACTCTGGATTTATCAAAAACTATTCTATAATACACTACAATTACAATCCCTTCCTTGCCCTCTTCCTGCTGTAGACGCCGCTATCTTGGCTGAGCCAATGGGACGGCCCAGAGGACCCCATGAAGTACCTGACGGGGCTGGTGGCGCGGGCGCTCGCCATCCAGAAGTGGGTGGACGCCGGCGCTGGGCTGCTCAGCAAACCCCTCGACCTCGCAGAACTCTTCCACTCGGACACGTTCCTCAACGCGCTGCGACAGCAAACCGCAAGGTAGGAATTTATATGATATACTTTATAAATTATACTTGTTATATTCGGTAAACAGGTTCGTGCCTCATTTTAATTTTCTACCTTTTCCTTCGTGTATTTATTCAAAATTTTCAACAAAAGGGTCAAAAGTAAGTTTTATTATGTAACATTGTTTCGACCTCATGGTCCTTGTCATGGTCCTTTTTTGATAAGAACCAAGAGCTTGAAAGAGTGTTACATAATAAAACTTACTTTTGACCTTTTTTGCTGAAAATTTTGGATAAATACAGCTGTAGGAAGGAAAATTAAAATACGGTAGGGATTGTTTCAGTCTGAAATAAGCTTTTCTTAAATGTTCTTTGTACTACTGTAAAATGATGTTTTCATTTGAATTACATTTTATAAAATATTCCCTCATGTTTGCTGACCATCTCGGTTCTGATTCGCTGAGAGGAGGAGCATAAAAACTGATATTCTACGCTACAAAATTTAAGACCTAAAATGATAAATAAACATGAGAGAACAAGGTTATCATACAAGTATAATAAGTAAATAATCTATTGTCGTATTGGCGCGCAGGAGACTTATTATTACTCTAATCAATTTCTACGACAAGTAAAATATTTGTAAAAAAAGGATGATAGGACAAATTTTATCCGTTTTGACGGATTTAAGTTCACACTTCACAATGCGTTTATTTCTGTTTTAGGGAGATGAAATGTTCGATGGACACTCTCAAGTTTGTTTGCAAGTGGAATGGAGCCATTGATAATGCCAAATTAACCATCAAACTGTGCGGTATTCAGCTCGAAGGCTGCGTGTTTAATGGTTCTCATTTAACACAGTCACAACGAGATTCTCCGAGTTTCACGGAAGTGCCAGCATTTTCCGTGGCATGGATACATAAGGTATTGAAGTGCATGTGGTTATCCTATGTCAGTGTTTGTTCTTCTGTTTGCCTATATTCTTATTCCTTCTTACGACTGTTAAGATGTACATATCAGAAAAGTAGACGGCTATTTGCTGAAGTTATCCATTCTTGCAACTGATAGAGACTAGTGGCAATTTCTAAAAAGAGGCCTAGATAAGGCGATACACCAACAGGTGTTAGAACCACATATATCCTATCTCATTTTGTTTATCCGATGGACAGTCTTGAAGAAAATATAGATTTATGGAATATATTTAGATATCTATAGGAACCTATAGGTATCTAAATATATTCCTTTAATCACAAATAATGGAGCCCAGAAGGAATCGAATATACATTCTTCGAAGATGGATATAGTCAAAATATCAATGACTATGTTGCTGCCAGTCTATTACCAGCGCATTATTTATTACAATATCATAGTCTATATGAATTTCAGGAATCTCCAGACCCGTACCAACCCAACGATATGATTTCTCTTCCTCTCTACTTCTCTGCGGAGAGAGAGCGTTTGGTGACAAAGGTGCAGACACCTTGCAAAGGAGAGCACGCGACATGGCTTCAGTGTGGAGCTGCCCTCTTCCTGAGAAGCTTTTGAATAACTGAATGGACATGGACTGGTTATGTGTTTTGAGTTATAATTGATATGTTTTTGATTAATGCTTGTTATTTATTTATTTATCCACTGATACTTGTTATTTTTGTTCTCAAAATATGTAAACTAATGATAAAGTTATGTGTGCATTTTGTGTCAAACTATATTGTTGTTCTTGAAAGTATTCAATTTGTTCGAATCCATCAATATTTAGCATGGTTTTAAATTTATTGTGAAATAATATAAAAATGAAACTTACCAATGTATCAAAAAATGGTGAAACTGGCAAGTTTTAGAAATAAAGATGTACTATTCCTCAAATTTTTCAAACACAACACAATAATATTTACATTTACATTGACTTCGTTCATTTAAACAAATTGTTATAGTCCGGTGGCCAAACCAGGATTACCAGCTGGAGCGCGCAAATGGGCACGCATAATGTTTTGTGATTGATTCTGACTAATTTGAGGGTGCCGAATTCAAATCTGCCGGGTGCCACCTTGTCACCCTTGGGGAAAATTAATTATTCAAGATGGCCGCCATGGTATTGCGGAATTTTAGGATGATCGATTCATAATGTTATAATTTATCTACAATTGTGTATAATATATCAAAATATATGTTTTCCAAGACCCAGAAACCATTGAAACCATCTATTATCACATATGACCAAAACTTACTTATTTATTCAAGATGGCCGCCACATTATTGCGTAATATTAAAGATAATTGACTGATTGCTGTAAAGCACCTACAAGTGTATATAGTATATCAAAATGTATAGTTTTGAAGGCAAACAGGCCATTTAAATGATAATGAAATCCAGAAAACTTATCTGTACTTAATTATTCAAGATGGCCGCCTTTACACTATTCATGATATAACTTATTAGTTTATACTCTCAATGCGTATATCCATACATGTGTAGTATTCCATCAAAATGTGTTAACGACGGAAAAATGATACTGTATGGTCTACAGAGCTTATATATTAAAATGTTTATCATTATAAAGCAAGTAAAAATATATCTATTCATAGTTCCAATGCTCCTCCCCTTTTTCTGGATTTATCAATGCTACCTCGTTGGTCCCAGAAACATTCCTATTGCTCGTAGTAAATAGAGAGAAATTGCCGACTTTCTACCCAAGTGTTTTATTAAAATTGTGCTAATTTTCTTACTTATAATTTGCGATGAATCCGGTAATATCTGTTCTAAAACATACCAGAAGTATTCTCAGAAATACATTGATAATAAAGACTTGCTGGGACATTTAGTTTTCCATCTTTATGCATCCACTACCAAATGAAGTACCATGATAACGGGTTATTTGAGCTGCTACTCTTAATCGCATCGCGCTATGATCAGTGTTGACAAATTAAGGCGTGTGATAAAGGCTAATGTGCACATGCAAATGGCGTCACCTTTAAATCGCCAGAGTGATATATTTGTGAAACGAATGGATTATAATCGTTACAACATGCCCATCAAGAATTCACATGTCGGATCAATTATAAACCGATTATGAAGTCATGGACGAAAGGATATTTCTCACATCACCCACATTGCCGCTTGACTGTCTTCTTGTGAGGAGAGATATCTCCTAATATGATATCCTCCGCTGCCGTTGGTCCTTGAGCCTCCCTCGATGCGGATCTCTTAACTGAATCGGGCTTCTCCCGTCGCAAGAGGTCCTTCTGGGAAGTCTTCTTCATCCGGTTCTCCTCGTTGGCACTCACGTGTCCCTGGTCCGTTTCGTGGTCCAACACTCACTGGTGTTCTGTCACAGGTCGTGGAGCAGGCACTTGGTTCTTTAGCGCCAACTTAAGCCCGTCCTGCCCTTGACTGGGTGTCTTGTCCTCTAGGAGGGGTTCCCTCGCGGGAGCCGGCTGCCCAGGGGAGTCGCCAACCTTGCCTCTGGTTCCATTCTCTGCACCGTTCTGCGTCTCGGGTTGAGGGTCGTTTTCTTCATCTGAACTGCTTGGTTCAGGAAGACTCTGTATGGTCATCGTGGGTAACGCTGTGGACGCGAATATGTGGCTCATTCCACTCACGCTGGTTCCTCCATCCGCTGGGTTTGCCACAGCCGTTGATTCCCTCTGTGGAGCCTCCTGGGTTGGTTGGGAAAGGTTGCGTTGGAGCCCAAAGAGACTCGTTCCATGCCTCCCGCCATACTGTGCCAGATGTAGGTCCCGTGGGGGTGACGGCGCGTCTCTCGTCGAGGCAGTTCTCCGCCTGCGGCTTCGTCCAACTTGAGGCTTTCGTAGTCGACCTGGTGCTCTGGTAGAATGTTGGTTATCTTTTCTTTTGCGCCTCCGTTGTCATTCACGTGTTGCCCATCTCTCGGCGTGTTTCTCGCTTCGCGGTAGGACTCCGCGAGTCCCTTGATGGCCGCCCATGCTCCCAATAGAGTATTGTGGTCACCGTCGTCTAGTCGCGTCCTTCCTCGTCCGCGGCCAATTGCCCGTCGCGTGGCGCTACTCACCTGTGATGGAGCTCTTGACGCTGGATCTTGTCTTTCGCGCCAAGAGCGTTGCTACCTCTGTGTCAGACATCACGACTGGATCTCGGCATACACACTGCAATTACTGCAAGTACCTACGTGAGATCCTGGTCACGGCACTAAACTGTAAACAAAGTGAGTTCTGTAGTTGCCGGTCTTGACTGGTGGACTCCCTGGACGATCTATGTGGAGGAACTTGCCAGGGCTCTGGTGATGATCTGTGGGGCGGCAGTACGAGTATCTCCCGGTCTAGGGCCCTTGGAAGATCTACCCTGTATCTCCGCGGCTGTGTACACGCCGTGTACTGGTCTGGTACCAGGTTTGACACACCGTACGTGATCAGAACCCTCATATGCTTCTCGTTGTGTATTAGGTTTACCGTGAACAGCTGTCTAACGTCCAGAGGACGCAGTGTAGCTGGAGACACCCCGGGTTTCACGAAGGGCCTCCAACAGGGAGGACTTCGCACCGGTGCTGACACGCACTGTTTCAGGCGTCCCCTACACAGTGCAGCACAGGAATAGGGCCACGTTGAGAGAGGTACCCACCGGGTAGCTTCTGTAGAAGATAGTAAAGAGGGTCTATTCCCGAGAGAATAGGTTATAAGCCCTACTTCTTCCCACAAGCGCTAAAGGAGAACTGCCGCTATTGAGCTCAAAACCAGTACCAGAGAGTACTGGCTCCCTAATCCTATTGTGGCCATAATAAAGGACAACAACAAAGCCTATCAAGGTGTGTCTAACAGGGACAACTAAACCTAGTCCAGTGCAACTTCTATTAGCTAATTTTATACTACGCGAGAATGCTACAATTCTCGCGCACTGGGTAGAATATGTTTATTGCATTATTTATGTCATCAAGTCATTATAGACATCACCAGAGGTCAAAAGGTTATGACCTAGTGGATGAAACTAAAATCGGCCACCTTTTCTCTTACAATTCATCCTGCAACTTAATGAAAAGGGCCTCACACTTATCCTTTTTAGGAAAGAAACTGTACATATGCATGCAGTTTTTGAAAAAGGAATGAATCATATTGTTGCAATGTTATACTAATAATCTAACATCGAAAATACTCAAATTTGTCGAGAAAACGGCCTAGACAGAAAAAATGTGGCTAACACTAAAACTGGCCCTCTTTTCTGTTGCAACTCATTCTAGAACATTAAGTACTTATTTATCATTGGAAAATGTCTGGTTTAATTGTCTATCATTACAATTTCAAGAAAAATTGTGTATTTAGTTTTCAATAAGATCACTGTCTTCATCACTTTCTTCCATTTCTTCCTCATATTCATTGTTGTGTTCAAGTTCCTCTGCAGTTTCAACTAAGTCTGTAAATGATGTTTGAAGCACTGGACTGTTACATCACACATGCTCCAAAATGCCCTTGGCATTTTTGGCTCAACCTTGTCCTGGGTCATTAGGCTGGGTGCCAGAATATGGACATGTTGGCTCTTTTGTAAATTGCGACCCGGTATCTGCCGCAGACGTGACAGTTGATGTCACAGGCACCTTGGCCTGCACATACTGTACTCCAGTTATCGCAACTGGCTTCATCCCTTCAGGGTTCTTCCCCCCTACAACCTTCATCAGGGATACCAGCATTGATGACCGTGGAGGTAACGATGTGGTGACTGGGGTGGTCTTTGCACTGATTGCCGCTGTGATGTCATCTTCTGTCTTCTTGGGGATGCGCAGATCGCAGCTGCCTTGCTGGCAGTTGCAGATCGCGACATCGCGGTATTTCCCAGCCGAGGTAGGTGCTCTTGTAGGTGGACAAGGAACTGGCGAAATCCACTTTGCGTAGTTGTCTTGGCAAATATCTATCCAGGCCAGATGCTCTTTTCCCCACCCTTGCTTTGGTGCATCCATTTCTCGCAGGAAGTGCCCCACCATCACTCGCCCCAGATTTGCATCTGGGAACCACTTCCTCCTGCCTATCACCCTTGCAATGTGGACCGTGGATGCATAGCGCTCCATGTAGTCAACCACCATCCATCTGCTGGGCGATCAACAACACAGACTTCAGGCTGATGATTTGCGCCACGGTGTCATGCTGTATGGTGATCCGGTTGGAAGTCCACACCCTCTGCGGGTAATCTAATAATGAATCTGCCTGGGTAGAGGATTTCCTGCATATAGGAGTCTGCATAGAAGTTTGGCACTCTCGCTCTGTAGGCTTCTTCCTCGGGGAAGGTGCTCGCTTAGCGCAAGATTGTCTTGTCGCAAGCTCGATGCGGCTGTCGCACATCGCACTGCGATGAACGTCACGAGGCGTTTGAAACGCTTGCGGTGTCCTCCCCGCTGTTGAGGGCAGAGACATTGTGGCCACTATTGCCCGCAAGCTCTGCATCTTCTTTAGGCCAGCAATCTCTTCTAACTTGTCCGCCAGCTCCACTCTTCCTGATTGCTGCCAACGGCATGTTGAGAGCTTGCCCTTTTGCGTGGACACTTTGTTGAGAGCCTATGCCCTCATACCCTCCGTCTTCATCTTGGTGCGAGGGCGAGTCCTCTCTCTCATCCTCAGGGGAGGCAACCCGCATGAGCAAGCCACCCCCAGCTTCTTCATTGGGACCCAAATCAGCCATGCTGGCTCATTCGGCCCCTCTCCCCCACAACCAAAACCCTCACTACAGGCTTCTTGCTTCTAACCCTAGCGTTCTTGAATATGTAAATGCTTCCTAAGGGAATTATCACATGCTACTCCAGTCTTCAAGTATTCTTTCCAAGGAAAAACATCGCCTTCACAGTAAAAATGAACAAATTGAGCACTGCAATCCGTTCGCTACCACACCAAGAGACAAAGTGACTGAATATTGAATACTCCAATCTCTACTACCGTATTACTCACTCATGCATCTTCGACCAATCAAGGCTGTGGCCATCTTCATACCGTCCTTTTGCTATTCCAAGCCTGCGTCTGCGACAATAGCTACACCGCGATGGGTTTTCTCAGGTCACCATTAATAGATTTCTTTGTCTCATTGTCTCACCGCACTGACCTTGTGACCCTGTGGCTGGGAGAGTCATTTTCTGCCCGCAATGGTGCTTTAACCGTCCACTTCGTGACCCTGACCTTACATAACCCCCGCTATCGCGGCAAATCCAGTCAGCGGCAATGACTTCGCTTTCCTACTATTTGCGGCCCATGACCGTAGCCTCATTTTCTTCACCATTCCCATCACCAACGACGCTAATACTTCCCTCTCTCCCCCAAGTTTCACAATGAAACACACGCAAAATTAAAGGGTGGGTGGGAGGGATTTAGAGCCACTCGCGAGCACGGGCGACCCCAGAAGCGGAGTAGAAAAAAGATCTTCTGAGCAGTCCACCACATTCACCACACCACCACTAGCCGCTACAAATGGCTCAATATGATTAGTGTGGACCCATTTCGTTTCACGGGGCTTGCAGCCTCTTCCTGGTTCGTCAATATCTCTCACGGTTAATTTCAATCTGACCGCCAGAACAATGCCAACTTCAATTATCTCATGCGGCCCTGTCGATGGCTGTGAATGTAGAACATCTTGCTTGTGCTTCCACCATCATTGACAGACTTAATTAGTTGAAAAAACTGCAGAGGAACTTGAACACAATGATGAATATGAGGAAGAAATGGAAGAAAGTGATCATGACAGTGATCTTGATGAAAACTAAACACACAATTTTACTTGAAATTGTAATGATAGACAAGTTAACCAGACATTTTCCAATGATTTTCCTGATTTCAAATATGTACTTAATCTTCTAGAAGGAGTTGCAACAGAAAAAAGCGCTGTTTTTAGTGTTAGACACGTTTGTTTTCTGTGTAGGCCGTTTTCTCGCCAAATTTGAGTTTTATCGATGTCAGATTATTGCAACCAAATGATTCATTCCTTTTTTTTTAAAAAAAAACTGCATGTATATATGCAGTTTCTTTCCTAAAAAGGATAAGTGTGAGGCCCTTTTCATTAAGTTGCTGGATGAGTTGAAAGAGAAATGGTGTCCGATTTTAGTTTCAGCCACTAGGTCATAACCTTTTGACCTCTGGTGATGTCTATAATGACTTGATGACAAAGATAATGCAATAAACATATTCTACACAGCCATACCTTTCCAATGATATATTTGCCTACAAAAACTAATTTTAGACATACATAGATTAGCTTTATATTTCCTCTACCCCTAATTTTGACGTATCGCAAAATCTCTGTGAGTCGGCAAACTTTCATGAAAATAACCACCCCCGGGACAATATTTGGCAATGGGAACAACTTGATTCCTTTTCCATATCACCTAAGGATGAAAAAAAAATCATATTAGAAAAAACGTTCCAGCTAGATGGCCCTCATGACCCATATCTGCCAAACCGTCTAAGAGTTAGATATTGAACCTCGAGATTCAACCTTCATTAAGAACCTGGCTAGAATGACCTCTAGTGAAGCTGAGTGGTGGAAAAGGTGACCCCAAGTGAAACTGAGTGGGGGAAAAGGTGATCCCTAGTCAAACTGCGGGATTGAAAAAGGCGACCCCATCAGTGGCACATGCAGAATTGGGCGACTATGGAAGTACACAGCCCCCTCCCCGCCCAGATGCCGTGAGATATGACGAGAGCACGTATCATATTTCCTCTCAGCACCTGGAAATCGAATATTCTAATGAAAAAAGAGATTTTTGCCAACACTCAAAGCTAAGCAAAGCCTAGTTATCATATTATTTGTAGATCTTACAGTTTAGCATTCATTGTTTGGTGATCTGAGCCCCAAAATCGAAAATTGAAGTGCGCATGCGTGAAGTCTGGTGCTGTCCTTTCCGCCTTGTAAACCACGAGGAGCACTTGTCGTCAAACTTTCTCCAGTCTTAAGTTCATAAAAATCTTATCAAAATGCCACCAAAACAAGTCAAAGCAGGAAAGGTAATAGTATTAAGCTATCGTTATCAATTTCTAAGTGTTTTAGATGTGAAGCCGAATTATGATGTGCTGTTAGTTAAGATTAATAGATTGGGCTGGTAAAACCACGTGTTTGACGTACTGGAGCAATTTTATAGTAGAGAATTTCAGAAATGTCAAGTCTATGAAATCAACCCCTCGTAATGGAAAGAATCAAGACACCGCTGCTGATGCGTTTTAGATGTGTTTGAGATGTGAAGTCGAAGTGCTGTTGATTAAGATTAATAGATTGGGCAGGTAAAACCACGTGGTGGATATACTGAATTTATAGTAGAGAATTTCAGAAATTCAAGTCTAAGAAATCAACCCCTCCTAATGGAAAGAAACAAGGCACCGCTGCTGATGCGAATCCTAAATCAAGCAATACCACGATTTCATTAATCGGGAATCGAATTATTGTTAAGCAGTATATGTAATGAACTTGTAGGGCTTAGACATCAGGTTTTTTTGTCCGTTTTTTTCAAACTACCTTGCCTACTGGACTGTAGTTTGTTTAAAGCTTACTTGTACGAATCTTAAATAGCAGAATTTATGCATAGAGCATACAATACAACATACACCGTTATTTGTATACTCTGTGCGAGGTGGGGGGGGGGGGCAGCCTTATTATTAAGATCCGTCTAAAAGGCATCTTGGGATATTAAAAGTTAAGTTAAAGAATACTGATGTCTTGCTATCATGAAGATGTGTGAATGAAATTTTGTCCGTATACATGTACATGTAGTGTATGACACCTGTACTTAGGTACTTTCCCTAGTACTTAAGTACTAATAGTTGAAAGTGTCCACATGCTGGTAGTGTAGTTGTAGCTTGCAGCTCTTTCCAGTCATATGAAAGGATCAATTAATATTGAATATGATGCCTTATATTAGATTCCAGATGGTCCTGCTGCTGCTGATAGTCGGCCGGGTTTTGTGGCTATGGTGCCTGGTTGATGACGTGCGGTCTTGATACGTTGTGTGAACATAAATTAGAGCCCAGAAACGTTACCATTGGGCAAACAAATTAAATTCTTCAGCTTGGTGGCAAGGTGGCTGAAGAAATTGAGCCAGTCAGGTGGCAAGGAATCTGGTGTCGTGTATATGAAGTGCTGTTCGTAACACACTGTTGGCTTTCGGTGACCGTTTTAGCCCGTGAGGCTGTTAGGGACAAGGCATTTTGTACTGCTAGTGCACGTTGGTTGACACTGCTGTACAGAGCCATGGTGGCAAGGTTGGCTCATGTTGCATTTCTGTAGATGAGATGCAGGGTGTCCACATGAAGCCGCCCATGCCAAGTGAGTATGCCATTGTGTTTTCACATGACATAAATTCACAGCATGCCTTGTAGAGTCAGGACGGGTGATCCATAGGAGTCTGATTAAGGTTTTCACCTGCGTGCTTTCTCGCTCAAGTTCTATGATTTTGTGGACAGGACAAAACACAGGCAATGACTTATTCACAGTTATCATATCTGCATGCCATTCCACTAACACAAATTTTGTAAAACAAAATTAGTAACTTGTTTTGAAGGTACACAATTTTGTAAGATAGACTGAAACGAGGATAGACTACCTGGTAATGAAAAAATGCGCTTATGAAAGAAGTTAAGTACTTCTGTTTTTTAAAAGACTGATAAGTGACAAGTTTGTTATAATCAGAAAAACGATATTTTTGTCATTTGTATGAGAATTTTTTCTCGCTGATTTCAAGTAGGAAATTCTTAAATATGTGGAATAATTTCAAATGATTAATTAGGTGGTCACCCTGATAGCAGTGCCCAAACCAAAAACTAATATTTCAGTGATTAAAAAAAAACCTCACCCTTCCTGGCTCTTAAGTCGAGGTAACTTGTCATTTAAAGAAAAAATAATTTGGTCTTAGAAAGAAGTTATACAGAAAGCAGCATGGTTACTGGTACGATAAAGCAGCATGATTAATGGTTGATAGTTAGTTGATAGTTAGTTACATTTTTCTGTTGACTCTTGTCTGATTAAATGTATTTTTGTTGACAGAGCCCAAAGGCGGCTACACCTAAATCTGCTAAGAAAGCAAAGAAGGTGGCACCACCACCAGAGAGCTCAAGCGAGGAGGAAGAAGATAGTGATGACGTAAGTGTTTTCAAATTCATTGGATATCTAAGTGTGAATGTTTGCTACATTGATTTTTATGAAGATTAAATTTTTCATGGAAAATAATTATATATGATGGTACATAGGAGGAAACTGTTGCTGTTGCTACCAAAGCCAATGGAAAGCCCAATGGTGTCGCAAAGCCAGCAGAAAGTGATGACAGCAGCGAGGAAGAAAGCAGTGGTGAGTTTGCTTTGCCTATATTTGAGTTCATGTATTGATGTGTGGACATCAAATAACTGTAAAAGTGAAGTTATTGACGCAGCATTTATGCAATTCTCATCTACTCTAAGTGTAGTATTATCTATTCCTGCATAGTTCTATGGAGTTCTTTTCCTGATTTTTTCAGATGAGGAGGCTGTGGTTCCTGCCCCTAAAAAGGCTGCAAAAGCCCCAGTAGCTGAAGAAGAGAGTGATGACGATTCTGAAGGTAAGTCACACATGAAACATGCTACTAAACAGGGTTGGCAAAAAAATTAATGTCATGAACGTTGAAACGTCATTGCTTTGTCAATGCCAGCCAATGAATGATGACTAAGTTGGCCAGTAGGCAATTGCTGGACTTGCTTATATTATGTCAAAACCCATTCCAGAAGACAGTAGTGATGAAGAACCTCAACCTTCAGCTATGAAGAAACCTGCACCTAAAGCTGTTGCTGCTGAAGAAAGTTCCGATGACGATAGTTCTGAAGGTGTCCAGTGGTTGGCTTTGCAATCACTTTTATTTTCTATATTTTTTAATATTTTTTATTAAATATATATAATCTATATATATAATCTGAAAATTTACTATGTTTTTATTTCACATGGAAATTAGTTTAAAAATTGCGGGATTGAGTTAACCAGTTGACTAGTGCTGGAATTGCTCATGGTAAACATTTCAGAAGACAGTAGCGATGAAGATGAGGCCCCTCCACCAGCCAAAAAGAAAACTGCTCCAAAAGCTGTAGTTAAAGAAGATAGTTCCGATGAGGATAGTTCGGAAGGTGCCATGGTTTTGTAGATTATCTTAACATACTGTATACAACCATCCAAGTGCCCAATCTCATGTAACAGCCCTCCTTTCCTCTTTCTTAAATGTCCATAAGAATTATGTAGTAACTGCATTCTCACGTAACCGCCCACCCCCCCCCCAGTTCGAGAAAATTTCAATTGAATGACCCTGGGCGCTTGGATGGTCGTATACGGTATAATGCTCCTTTTGATTTGTGCATGCCTTTTTCTACTTATTTAAGATAATTCCATCAGTTCTTGAAATCTGTTCATTTAGTTAGAAATACATGATTTAATTTTTAGTCAACTACTTTAATGAAACAAACTTGCTGGTGGCCAGATTTTGAAAACGCCGGCAAAATGTTTCATTTAAATTACTATTTGAGTAAAAATTGAATTATATATATTTTTAACATTGAGTGATCACGTTTTTTATAATGTAGGTTTAAGTGAAAAACATTGTATCCTATTAGGTCAATCTTTTTCCAGGAAAGTCAAAATGCATTGAAAAAGCATTGCTGCAACTTTGCAGTGTATGCCATGTAGATAAAGAAAAACTGTCTTATTGTGTGACTTTACTGCTTTAATTAAGGTTTTAATTTGGGTGTAAATAGTGATATGTCCACATATTGAGTAGCCAGTAGATATTGCTGGACCTGCTTATACTATGTCAAAACCCCTTTCAGAAGAGAGCAGTGATGAAGAGGCACCAGTACCAGCCAAAAAGAAAGCCGCACCAAAAGCTGTTGCTAAAGAAGAAAGTTCAGATGAGGATAGCTCTGAAGAAGGTGCTTAGTTTAAACAAAAGGATGTCAGAAAACAATATATTGCAACTTTGAATTTGTAGTTATATTGTTTTTTATATTGACTTGATTTTCTAAGTTAAAGCAATAGACGAATCGAACAGATTATGAGTCAGTCAGTAGATGCTTGCTGGACCTGCTCATATTTTGTTCAAACCTTTTCACGAGTTATATCTGTGGAAAGGCCAACTATTACTGACATAATTCAGATAATAGTATTGAAGATAGTCAGTCGGGTGATAGTTCTGTTTGTAAATCGCAACTTTGAAATTTATGGTTCTTTTGGTTGCCTTCTTTTTTGTTCATAGCTTTGTGTGCATTGCTTTAAGTTTCGTTGGAGCTGCAGAATATCGAAGTCTGCATCAACATTGTTACCTCTAAATTGATGGAGTGAGACCATTAATGTCTAGAATTAAATACATAATGGGATAACAAAAATGATAAGGGCCTATTTCAGTACTTGTGATAATCACGTTCATGTGGGTATTCGATTCTGTCAGATGTGCACCAACCCAGTAACTGATATTTATCAATAATGCTGAAACATCTGTTGTGATGCAAGGCTTTAATGTATAGATGCACAATTTTCCACCTAGTAGACTAATTTAATTTTTATTTACAGAAGAGGAGGAAGAAAAGCCTGCTGCTAAGAAAGCCAAGAAAGCCAAAGCCGCACCAAAGAAAGCCCCAGCTGAGGAAGAAGAGAGCTCTGAGGAGGAGAGTTCAGAAGAAGGTACAATTTTATTGACAGTGGTCTGTCATTGAGTTAGAATGATTATAGAAAACAAACAGTTATTGTGGTGCATTTTTTTAAAATTGTACTTTTAAATGTTCTTGTAGAAGAAGCAGCACCCCCAAAGAAGGCGGCTAAAAAAGCGAAGGAGGAATCTTCTGAAGAGGAGGATGACGACGAAGATGATGAGGATGACGACGATGGTTTGTATATATTATTAATCAGTGTAACATGAGATGTATTGAAAATGTTTAATTTCCACCATCATGCCATGGTTACATATGTGCCCTTTTTTCTAGAAGAAGAAATGGAAGTTGAAGAAACTAAGAGTGGAAAGAAGAGAAAGGCTGGAAGTAAAGAAGAAGTGCCTGCAAAGAAAGCCAAAGTAGAAGGTAAATATATATATATATATATATATATTGCCCACATCAGGTTAAAAAATTCTAATAGGTTAAAAAAAATTCTAACTACTAGCTTGTACCAGAAGTTTATCTATCCAATTTTGTTGTCTACATTAACCACAATAAAAATCATTAATTTTAGCTTATCAGATATGTTATGTTTTTTAAAGTATTTTGTCGTGTATGTTTTCAGAGGTTGTTTCACTCTGTGTCAAGAATGTGTCTGACGATCTTGATGACAAAAAAATCCTTAAATTCTTCAAGAAGAATGATGTTGAAGTGTCTGAACTCAGGCGTGGAAAACCAGGAAAGAAGTATGTTGAACATGTCATTTCTGAAATAGGTGGCAGCAATTATGATTGCTGAAATTAATGATTCTTTAATAATTTTAAGTATCTGACTGTTTCATTTTTCTTTTTTCCAGTATGTGCTGGTGTGACCTGGCTGATGCTACACAGCTTGATACTGCACTTGCCCTAAGTGGACAGGATCTTAAGGGAAGTACTATTGCAGTTGAAAAGGCCAGACCACGCGTTTCACAAGAAGAGTTTGTAAAACAAAGAAATGAACCTAAGGGTGCACAGAAAGGTATCAAAAGTTTTTCTGACATCTCTCGTCTCTTTGACATTATAATATCCCTGAATAGTTTGACTTCAAGAAGAGTGGCTAATTATGTTAATCATGTTTTTCAGATGATGATTCAAATGTCATGTTTGTAAAAAATCTTCCATATTCAACAACTGAGGATCAGATTCGGGAGCTATTTCCCGATGTGCAGCAAATTCGTATGCCCAAGCGTGACGATGGTCAGATCAAGGGGTAATTTTAACTTTGCTGGATCTATAGAACCAACACAAAATTATTGTTTCATTTTCATAGCTCCTTAATTTTCGTCTTGGAAGAAAATTATTATTTCATTTTTTTCCAGCTTTGGTTTCTTGGAATTTGCAAGCGAAAAAGATGTTGAAAAAAATATTGAAGAAAAGCAAGGTACAGAGCTCGGAGGATTTTCACTTCTTCTGGACTTCACTGGGGCAAAGAGCAAGAAGCCAAGCTTTGACAGGAAACAGGGTGGTGGAAAATCATCTGCAGGTAAATCTGTCGGAGGTAAGGCTACTCCAATTGTCAGCCATTAGACTTGAATGAATGGAATGTTTCTGTTTGCAATGTGAACAGTTTTTTCATTTTGTATGTCTGATCGTTGGATACTTGGTAACCACGTTTGATAAAGTACCCTAGTGGAAACTTAAACAAAATTCTGTTTAGAGTGCGGTGTGTATGGCATCCATCAGACAAATGTGGTTATCAAAGCAATTTTGGGAAGCCTTTTCTTTTCAACTAAGCTAGTTGAGAAATGATTATTAATGTGCTGACAGGGTTCATTGAATCATGTAGTAATATTTCTATCAAAACTAAAAAGGGTCCATTATCAGAACAGCACAGTTTATTTGTATTTTATATTTGTATACACATTACTATCATTTTCGTGTGAACCATGTGTACGATTTGATATATTGTTGATAGAAAATATTTCTTCATGAACTTGCAGTTGGCACATTAATATTTCATTTACAAGTTTGTTTA
Source organism: Streblospio benedicti (assembly GCA_019095985.1). NCBI lineage: Eukaryota > Metazoa > Annelida > Polychaeta > Spionida > Spionidae > Streblospio > Streblospio benedicti. The sequence goes on from CM032661.1 coordinate 21,762,042, forward strand.
ATACTGTACATTATAGTGTGTATTGTAGCATGTAGTGAGAATAACCCGCTAATACATATTTCATACTAATGAATTGCAATGATGTTTTAGATGACGAATCTGATTAATTCATGATTGAAGCATGTAACTATAACCTGAGCAATTTGCTTCACTTTTATTTCATGATTGTAAAGAAATTGTTCACATTTTGAATTGTTGCTTGTTAAATTTGTTGTAGAGCCTGGAAAAACAAAGGTGCTCTTTGTGAAGAACCTTTCATATGACAGTACCACAGACTCTTTACAAGAAGCTTTTGAAGGTGCAACCTCTGCTAGAATCGCAACGTTCCCGGACTCCGGCAAAAGCAGAGGGTGTGTATAATGTTTTTAAAAAATATTTGTATGATGTTTGTTTCTTAAATTTTATTCCACATATGCATCATTAATACTGATTCTTCGTATTATTATAGATTTGGGTTTGTGGAGTTTGACAGCCCTGATGATTGTAAAGCAGCCTACGAGGCTATGCAGGGTCAGTCTGTGGATGGCCGTGAGGTGACGATCGACTACGCAGCAGAGAGAGGCGAAGGTGGTGGACGAGGTATGGAGCTTCAGTAAATGTTCAGTACAAGCCACTTTGTAAGAGTATTAATGCAATTTGTACAACGGATCAGTGGATTTTGAACAGAAGAAAACCTGCGAGTTGTCAGTTTAATAGCCTAAGCCGTTAAGATCTAATGAGTAATATGCATGGGATCAATGTTGGGAGTTGTTGGGCATCAATTTCATGGTAGCAAAGATGCAACCAATCAACATACTTTTATATAAAAATGTACTTCTAGGTGGCGGTCGCGGCGGATTTGGAGGTGGGACGCGGCGGCGGCAGAGGAGGGTTTGGAGGCGGACGTGGTGGTGGTCGTGGAGGATTTGGTGGCCGAGGTGGCGGATTCGGAGGCCGTGGACGAGGTGGTGACAGAGGTAATAATCTCCAGCCATTTAGTGTCCTTGAAGGGCGGTGGGAAACCTGCATTCAACTTATTTTGATTGTACCCAGGGTAGTGGTGAATAAGTTTCTTACCATGCATACAGACTGTTCATAGTAAGTAGGTCAATATGTAATGTTTGTTGTGTATTCCAGGTGGCCGTGGAGGAAGAGGCGGCCGTGGCGGTCGCGGAGGATTCACACCCAGAAAAGATGGCATCAAAGAATTCGCCGGCACCAAGAAAACATTTGATGATTAAACCGAATCACTTATTGACTGCTATTGTGTGAAAGTTCTAGTGTGAAAAGGGTTTCAAGTGCAAATGGATATAGTATACATAGTTATAATACTTAACAAATAATTTGTTTTTACAGTGAAGTTGTTGACTCTTTCGAGATGGTGATATTTTTTGTTATGAAATTGTTTTAAACTTGTTCAAGACTTTTGCTCTACTAATGCATTTTATTTGAGGTGTGTGCATGTACAATGGTTGGTGAATGGGTGATTTTGTGTGGAGCATTTAATCATGCAAATAAATATTTGAAATAAACTTTTGTTGAATTCAACCAAAGTGAAAATGTGCATTTACTATTATTGGCTAGGTTACACCAGTTAAGAATTTAGCTGCACTTGTTGGCAAGCTAGAAATAATATCTTTAAAACAGATATAGGTGGAACAATATTAGGCAACAGAAGTAAAAAATATGCCACAAGGCAATTCCGCATGACGATTGGTAGATTAATTTGCAGTCTTGAAATTACAACCATAGATTCTTTTAATCGACTTCACATATATCAATCTAGGAGCATCTAACTCATAAATTTCAAGCAGTACTGTTCACCTAGAAATGGTTGCACAATTTTATTTGGGAATTTTGTGTGATGTGCAGAAACGTACTTAAATTGTCCTGCACAAAACCTACCGGCATGTCCATAAAGGATCCAATTCTCAAGATGAGCAGTCTCAAATTAATTTATAGATAGTTACAACTTTTAATAGCCATGACATGATCTAATTTTACAGAACTTTGTACCATTAAGAATACTATTAATTATATGAATCTAACAAGGGGATGGAATAAGACCACTTCTATCTTGATTGTACATTGAAATATATTGCACATTACACTAAGTCTAAGGTTGCTATATTCAGATCATGTGAAAAATTAACAGTATATTTTTAAGGTCTCCGACTAAACCAATAGAATGTGCAAATAAGTATAAATATCTTATTGTATTATAGTATTGTCAAAATAATGATGAGTTACAGGTCTTTTGAAGAATAAGTACACAAAGGTCTACAAGTGTAGTACATGTACGTAGTACCATTGAAATGAATGTGAATTATTTAAAGAGATGGTAAAATATTTATAGTATGATGAAACCACTGTAAAACTAGAAATATTTGTGCATGATTTAATTTGCAATTGTTTTGTGGGTAGGTGCAAAAGCGCAAACTTGAATAGTCAGCAAACATTAATAGCCTATGTAAACAAATTGAAACATTAAAAATTCAAAATAATTTATAGACCAAAATTGAAAAATTTGATAGCCACAAAATATTCTAGTTTTACAGTACCTTCAAAATCATGTACATAAACAAGTCTGCAACTGGTAAATTCACATATAATACTGCAACTAGATTTGAACCAGGTAGCTTACCCATTACTGAACATAATCTAAAACATGTGGTCAATTCTGTTCAAAAATAGTGAAGTCACAGAATGATTCTTGTTATATCCATCATTGTTATCTGTAAAAGAACTTTACGCAACAGTGTTATCATGGTATACTAGTTTTAAGGAATTTATAAAAATGGACAATGTTAATACTGATGCTAAGAGGATACTATATACATGTATGTAACTATAAAGCAAATATCAAAATATGAACAGGACAAATTTTAATGTATTAAAGGGGGAAATGGTAAAGCTGAAATTGAAAACGACAAATTTGGAACTTATTCAAAATTCTGTGTTAATAATGTTAGTAATTCAGCATAATATTTGTACCGTGATATTCCATGGAACTTTAATAAGACCATTGCTAAGTTTTGGGTTTGACATCATGAATTAAAAATAGAGACTGACAGGCAAAAAAAAAAATTAAAATTCCTGTTATTGATAGAAAATTCAAATTATGTAACTGTATAGAAGATGAAGTTCACTTTTTGGTTTGATGTCCACCGTATAAACATCTACGTGATGAACATATTATATAGACTAGATAGTTTTAACAACATTACTCCTGTAGGAAATTTTGTATATTTATTAAACAGTACTTATAACAACAGTTAATATTCTACAAGTAATTTTTTAAAGGAAACCTTTTTACTGCATGAAAACAGCAGAGATAGATGTAAATGTTTCCATTCTTGTGCATAATTTTTGTTCTTGTTTTGGATGTACCATATAGTTTGGTGAATAATAAATGAATTGAATTGAGAGAAAGCATTAAATAGGTACCGGGTATTTGAAAAACGTCCAATGGTTCATACCTTTCATATGAAATACAATAGTATATGTTAGAGTGAGAGATGTAGCAACAGTAGAGTTGTAAAGTTGTAAACATGGATTTTTTTCATCAGATCTCAAGTATTATTTTCGACTTCTCTAATAATGCAAATTTCCTTGACACGGATTTAGATCACGAAAAATCGCTAAAAATTACTGAAAAAAGTTTCCGAGTGGATTTATTCCTTCTCAGTTTTTATTTTGAATCCATTTTTTAAAAATCAACATTATTTTTCGACTTTGCCCAATTAGGCCTACTGCAAATTTCCGTGACACGTTGGTTAACGGACTTAGATCACGTTCGCCACGCGAAGTTACTTGAAAATACTTGACCTAAGCTCTACGTAAAAAAGGGTTAATACAGACGAATTTTAATATTTAAAATAATGTTTTAGTGGACAAAAATATGTCAATATCAATATTAGATCAACCCATGTAAGATAATTTACCTTAAAAATCTCCAAAAACAAACAAACAAATAAAAACAATTATGAATCAATTTACAAATGCTTCACATGATAATTTTAATGACTTTGTACATCTTTAGAAAACATTTCGAATTTGTAATCTCTGCAATATATTACTATTTCCTATGCATGTAATAAATAGATTAATTTGTCTACATTTTATGACTTTCATTAGAAAAATGAGTAAATTAACCAAGTGTCTGAGATTTAGATCAATTTAATCACTTGCTAAATCTCGTCCACTAGATTCTACTTGTAATTACTCTTTCCACCCTGGCATTTCCTCAAGCAAGAAAATTTCGTTGTTATTGTCATAAAATGACGAGTTTGTTTGGGATTTAGATCAATTCTCTCACCATGGCCGAAAATTACTTGCGACCAGTAAAATACTCCCACATTTGATAATTTTTGACACAGGTTATTTTTTCAAATCTCAGGATGCTTATAAATATAGGTGCATAGATAGATTGGACATCAGTTTTGTTCTGACTTTTATCGAATGCACACGATTTTCATCTTGGATATTGCAGAAAAAAAACCTAAACTACGAACTCATATATCAAATAGACCACAGTTGGATTACTTAGAATAAGAAAAGCGATATTAGCAAACTCCAGATTCCTGGAACGGCTCATGGATTTTTCTTTACGTGGAGACAATTCAAAACTTGGATAACTTTTTAGCAGCTATTTTCTATACAGTAGAGAATCCAGGTCATTGTAGTGACATGGGATTTGTGACGGCAATTTAAAAGACGAGTCCAGAATTTAGCCTCTAAGTACTGGATCCAGGATAGTTGAAAGGTACGTACAAAATGTGTATTTTCCTTCATCTAAATCACAAGTAAAAGAAAAAGTGATTAACTTTATAGATATATGACTCACGATAGACAATAAAATTGGATATAAATCACAGACAACTTTATTAGTTTTTCCAAATAGCAAATTTGTCTCTCAAACATTTAGCGCAAATAACCTCGAGATTAATTCTACTCTCACAATCTTAAAATATAGTTTACGTTGATGCATCAACATTTCTCTGGTATGATATCCCACTGCTATATATACGTACATGAAAACATTTCCAGGATGGAGTTAACTTATCATGTCTACTTACAGGCATGGAGAACAGGCGCTCGCCATCACTCAACGGAAACTCCAAGGCGTCGACCGAGCAGCAGGATCAAAACCCTGCCCCACCAGCTCCAGCTCCAGAGCCTCGGTCAGACCTCCCGACCGTGTCAGATACGTCCCTCGCACGCCAGTCTCTATCTCAGCCCCAGGTAGTGTTATATCCGGCTTCATCTATCAATCCCCGTGCGGCCACCGCGGGGCATTTGCCTTATCAGCCGACTCATTCAAAAGGAGGCCCCAGTTCCACAAACCAGCAACTTCTCAATCGTCCCCGGCCTACACTCCAGTACCCTAGCGCTAGGAGTATTTCCCGCACGAGTTACACACCCCAGCCATCCACGAGGCCCACCACATCGGGGCTGTCGCACCCCCACGTCAAGCAAAGCCTCGCACCCAAATCCAGATACATGAATCCAGCGATCGAGTTGCTTATGTCGAGTTACTGCCGACACTTGCTGGATCTGGCACCGATCCCGATAACGCAGCTACCGGTAGCCGATCACCGATCCCTGACCCATAATATCCTGGCCGATGAGGGTTCAAACACTACAGAATCAGCCAACAATGCCAATGCATTGAGTGATGAGGAAGGCCCTGTTCACCGTGTATTAAATGAAAATGCCCAAATAGAAAGCTCACTGGATCGTCTGCAACAATCATCACGTGATAAAGACGCGCCCCTGGATCTGAGTCTTCGCACAACAGACGCAGCTAGTGAAATGTCGTATGGACCACAAAGAAAGTACGGAGATTGGTCGAATGAGATAAAGCGTGCTGTCGGGCAAGTCCTTGGTCCTGTTCCACCATCTCAAAGTCGCGCCTTCGGACAGTCAGCTACACTCTCCAGTCAGCAGCAGCCATCTACGTCAGGACAGTCCATCCCAACTTCTCTCAAAAGCGCCCCCAAATCTGCCAAACTTTACTCACGACCCCTCGGGCCAAACACTCCACCAAGCAACGCATCAACGAGCAATTCAAATAGTGGAAACAGTGGTAAAGTCCAGTGTTCCGTATGTCACGAGTCTCTGCGATCCGAAGACAACCTCAAAACGCACATGCGGATCCACACCGGCGAACGCCCGTACGCATGCGCAGGTTGCCGTGCGGATTTCGCTGACCGTTCCTCTTACGCCAAACACGTTAATATCCACACGGGACAGCGCGCGTACGCGTGCGATATGTGCGAGAAGAAGTTTACACAGAGTGGCAACTTGGCGAGACATAAGAAGACCGTGCATGGGACTGCTGGGAAATGTCGTTGATGGCGGTGGTTGTATTGTTGAGGATCGGTGGTTGCAGACGATCTTCTGCTGAGCAATATGGGGTTGTTCAATTTAAATATGAAGTACGCGATCACTAAGTTGACTAGTGAGGCGTCTAGAGTGATGTGGAAATTGCACTTAATTGGGAGATTTAAAAAAAAATCCACTTCAGTCCAAGACGCAGAAGAGAAAAGTTAACTATTGCGTGTGTAAACAGTAAGTGAGAAGACAGCTCAAATAACCACACAACTCTCCCGACCGAGAATACGACTACTATACATATAATAGGTGAGATAATTTGAATAGAAACGTCGGCGGTGGACAACTTGAAAGACACATATATTGGAGTCTTGCCGATACAACCACAGTAGAAGCGTCATTTACACTGAAACTTTGAATGGCTTAAACTTGCCTACGTAATGAAGATGTAAAAGTGAATGATAAAGACATGAAGATTGATAACATCAAGATATCTACGGACAAATTCCGGGAATCGACTAAATACCACGAACGGGTTAGCCTGTGGTGAGGTTTGACAGAGAAAATGTACGTACCATTATTCATGTCAAGATTCTATTACTTCTTCAATCATTTACTTCTATTATCACAACCTAAATATATTAGGACCTCAAGTAGGGCCTATATCAATACACATACATGTATGTCACCATACTGCACCATAGAATAGTCACAGAGAGCACATACGTTGAGGCAAACTATCATGTGCTCACAATTGTACGCTGATGTTTCAGGTGTACAGCTTAGGGCAGGACAACCCCATCCCTACCAACATTGAGTCAGACACAGTCGCATGCTTCGTGGATGATAGCCTACTGACTGACTCCGAGATTGACTGCATGAAGATTAAAGATGACCGCTCCACCCCCATTTCAGGCAGGGACTGAAGCAATATATAATTTGTTTCATGGCAGACTGTTTCATAGATTGTTTCAAATTTCTGAATGTGAAGTCTTGCGAAAGAACGTTTTTGTGTGATGATACATTGTCAAGTGTTTATGCCAATACACAGTTTTAGTAAGGAAAGTTTGAAAGTTATAATATGGGAGGGATTTCATTGGAGATTCAAATCCTGATTGGATTTTTTTCTACATATTGGCTATTGGTTGATTATATAAGTATTATGTTTGATAAACATAGATTTGTAGACTTATTGGTGCGGATTCAAAAAATATTTTATTGTCTATTTCATTTCAAAAAACTGCAGAAGTTTTAGAATAATGATTTCATATTATGTTTGAATGTACAGTCAGAAAGAGTATGAATTTATGTTTTTGCAATGACATTAAACCTGCATAGTTAAACAAGTGTTTGTTATTTTAATCTTTTTATATATACATTTATTAAGATTGTGATTACATACACACCGCAAATACTTTTCATTAATATGGTTGCTGTGCGGACACTTTTGATCGTAATAATAAAGCATTACGGTCATACCGATGACGTTGTGAATATTTTGCAAAAAGTTTTAGATGTTGCATTATTGATAGTTTGTTTTTCAATTTAAAAGTAAATATTTGAAATAGAATATTGAACATATTTTGACATTTACCCGTATACTATGCTAGGGTTGAGATCTTACTGGAATCAATAGCCAAAATACCGATAGCAAATAAATCAGTGATTATCATAATGACCCAACTCTCTCAAATAAAGATGGCCGTAATGACAATAAACGAAACTCGTAATATAATGATTATGTAAATACATGCTTAAAATGAATTTACGGGTGCCAATTTAAATCCAAAATCGTCAATACAACAAAGAAAAGAGCATATACACGTGAATTGGAATCAATTAATCTAGTCTGTAACTAATTAACTAATTGATCCAGCTATGGTACGTATACGTATTTTCTAGTCCATTTGTACGTATTTGAAGGACCAACTTTAGGCTATACATGTATGTCCATAAGTTATGTTCTCGGCATCTAATCATTACTAGTCTAGTAAGCACCTGAATGTGAATTTGAAAAATGCTGATATTAGTATTTGAAGAATTCTAAGTGTTGTGTATCCACTTTGCAGGATTATATATGTTATGACAACTTGCTTTTTCAGATGTGACAGAACTTTCTATTTATTTTGTAGTCTGCAGTTGTTCTTGCCATACCGGTAAAATGTATACATTAATCAATTTCATTCATTATACGATAATCAAATGAATACAAATGGCATAGCGATCATCGCTGTAAAATCATTATGCTAATTAGTGGATGAACCATGACTGCTCAAATCCACCTGTCGGTACCATCTCTCGCATTGGGTTCTCATTTTGATCATAAATCGCCAAAAGTGTATTTTCAATCATCAAGAAAATTAGACACAACATTGTTTTCTGTAATCCATAATAAGACGTCCAATGCAATCATGCATTGAGTCACAACTTATATACTGTTTAATTTTTGATAAAAACAATAAATATTGTAGGAAATTCAAAGTGATAAAATACACCTTCCACCATCTTGGATGATCGTATGATCGTATGATCGTAATGCTTATTACGATCATCCGTGTCACCACAGTGATGGGAAGCTGTTTATCAAGTTTAAAATGTTAGAATGACAGTAAGAGCCAATGATAGGTTATATTTAACACATTAACCGAAATAACTCCGAGCTCATTGTTCACACAAAGCATATTTGAAGTGTTCTTTGAAGAGGTAGGTTGCATAAATGTGTGCGATTAAACAAAGATCCAGGTAGTATTATTTTCACAGCTCATTCTTCCAAAGTTTTCAAAGACCATTGTAATAATAGATTGAAGAGTTGACACTCCTTTCCAACATATGCATGCTGCATTTATATTACCGCGAATTTATCAACATTTAAATGGTTGCTTGAGCTGAAACAAATGATCACACCACAAAGCAGGTCATTTGCTGTCACCTAAACAAATAAAACAAAAAAGTGTGGATTAGCTGAACAAGTCCCCAGTCTTTGTGATCTATTTTTTGATTTTCACAACATTCAAACACAGAGTTTGGGGTATTTTTCTTTGTTTTATGTAAGATTTCAGAATCGTTTTACTTCATAAATGATAAAGAAAAGTGTTTACTTTCTCCAAAAAATGCATTAATTACAATTGTTACACAATAGAAAAGCATTATTATTACTTTATTTTTAAATTGCAGATTGTCCTTTGAATCAAATCGATAGTACAACTTATAACGTTATATCCTTGGTCAGACTGGCGTTGATCCATTGTAGCTAAATAGAGGGTAATGTTGGCCCACAAACTTCTCCAGGAGCTGTGTCAAATATTGGATCTACAAACAGCTTCTTTCGAAGTTGACGCATTATTTAACTTATTTGTCCTAAAGCGGTTGACGGTAAATACAGTAAAATCTTATTTAGAAGACCACGTTCTTACCCAATTGATAGGTGTTTTTCTTCTGTGTGTTTCTCATGCTCGAACTGTATCTATAATGTCTGTTATAACAGAGATGCATGGTATTGGATTGTAATATTCAGCCACCCAACCTTGGAGTTACTGGACGAAGTTGGACTCCGTGTTCTTAGTTACAAAGGTAAAGCCCATCTATAGTATTACGGTGTTTGGACGAGGTGCTATTATGAAAGAAACAGACTTCAAATGACACGTCCCATTCAGGGAACACTCACACTTGTTGATTGACAACTCGGTTATGACGGAAGTTCAGATATGCCATAAAGCGTGGAATAAAAAATAACTGATTTTGCAATTTATTTTCTATTTGTTAGAATTGACCACTCAGACATTTGTACTATACTAGAATATGTAGTTGGAGCACGATTATGGATGCTTCTCGTAATCGGGTCTATATTTGATATTTTACATCATCTTCTCGAGGGTGTATTTACTACGTACACGGATTTAGACTTACTTGCAACTGAAAAGTGAGTATTACTAACAATATGATTAAATATCAATGTAATTGATACGATTAATATGTTAGATTTGCTATGTTTTGATAATGGTGCATAAACCCATTGTCACATCTTACCATTCGCGCATGCCTTTATGCAAATTGCAAATTTTCTTCTGTTACCACCTGGTCTACCGGGGTTTTGCTGAGATTACTATTATGTCTCAGACTCCTAGGGTGGGGTAATGAAAAGATGAAACCATTATGGTATGATTTTCAGAGCCTTCCACCTGAATTTGTTTGACAATTCCAGCCCCCTCTCTAAATGTAAATACAAATTGTTCAGACTATACCTAAATATCAAAGTGAAACTCAGATTTTCAAGCCCCCCCGCCCCGTTTTTTCCATACCCCTGCGTACCATGATAAAATGATACCTGCCTGCGCACCCGATTAATGAAATCGAATGCTTATGGCCTTCTAAGAAATCGTAGTGTTATAGCTATTAGCAAATGTTATTTTTCAAATGTAAGTGCGTATATATTCAAAAGGACTACCTACATTTTACACTTAGGTGAAAAAACAAAGTACAATATCAGCAGTTAGATACACTGTCGAGCAGACGACCAAGCATGCAGTAAAACCTCTCTAGTTAGGCCACCTAGGGGACCAACCTCAACTAGTCTCAATATGAATATACACAGCTAGTGAACCCCTCACTAGTCTCTATAACAAAGGTCATGGTTCCCATTTCTATGAAAGCGTAGGACTGCGATAAATGACCGTATTTATATAAGTGGTATCAATTCCAAGGTGGTCTTAATTAGAGATACTACTGCGACTCCATTACCCTCACACTCACCCCCCCCCCAACCCCAATTCCTGCACACATTTCAGCCCCCGCTGTGCTCAGTGACGATGGGCGGGCGCGGCGGTGGCGGTGGCGCTGACGTCACGGAGAACGTGGCGTTAGGCAGCGGCGCCACGTGCCTCATCATCTGCGTGTTCGTGTTCGTCGCCATCCCGCTGCTGGTGGCCGGGGTCGTCATGGTCACCGTGCTAGGCCTGTACGTATGCATAGCATTTCATACGATATAGTACCATTTTTGTCACTAATGGGGGGGGGGGTCTAAAAAAATGCCCACAATGCATTGGAAGAGCCAATTTCTTTCGTTTGTTTGTCTAAAAAAACACATAATTCATAGATATGCCAAGTGGTTTATGGCGGAATGATGCTGATGGGTGGGTTGATTGGTTGGTTAGCGGGTTGATTGACTGGCTGGCTCATTGAATGCCTTGTTGGCTGATCTCGACACCATACCGAACCTCTATGTAAAAACCCTACTTTGTAACTATCAAAACCCTTTGAGTTCAGTCCCATGTTCTCACTAGAGGCGGCGTTCTTTGCCCTTATCTACTAACCCCCACGGCTCCTTGCAGCCGTGACTATGACGTGTACGTGGCGGGGATCGTGCTGGCAGCCGTGGGCGGCGTGCTCGTTCTCGGCCTCTTCATCCTCATCCTGCTCGTGTGCTGCGGCTGTATCGGCACCAAGCGCTCGGTCAAGAAGAGGGCGGTCACCCAGCAGCCAGAGGTATAGACACCAGGGCTTGAAAAGGGTTCGGTGGGGCGGTGGCTGTGGCTCATACGGGTGCACGTGAACTTTCATCGCATATGAGTGACCATGGGCCTCAGCATCACGGGAGGGGCTAGGGGGTACATAATTGTCATAGACTAGTCATATATTCTGTATACTGTATGGTATAGTGTTTGTAAACCATAGTAGTAGACCATTACATATCCTCTACCCCTTTCAATGATGCTGAGGCCCAATGTGGGTGACATCTGGTTTGTTTTCAATTGGCGTCCTGTAACATTGTCTTTAGTTTAGGTTTTGAACTGAAGAGAACGTTTTGTGCATTTTGTACTGGTCAAATATTTCCCTCAAAATATGCTCGATTTGTTGGTGGGAGAAGTGCTCGAATTTGGGGACTGCACTGCAGCTCTCTTAGACATTTTGTTATTAATTGTATAGGTGTGCTCATGCATAAAAGGACTGTTATATCTCAAGTTGCCTAGAGTGGTGCACCTCTGCAGTGTCATTATCAATATAAAATATCTGTCTTTACAAATACATACGTACTACAAATGGCCATTATAATAGAGCTTTGATCTATTATCAACGCAATCCATTATGTACTCCACATTTTAAAGAATACATTATATGTTTGTATTTTTCAGAAACAAAGGCCAAAAACTCCCGTAAATGTGCTTAATTTCTTTTACGACATAGTGTGCTTTATGTTGTGGGTTAACGAGTGTGCCATTTGAAAATTATTACTGGTAAAGGTGGTAATCACGGTAAAATACATGTTCAGGAATTATAACACATTAAAAAAAATCACTTTTATCTAATCAAGATACTAACATTGTGAGTGAGTGTGCATCTGTGAATGTAATCTTCTGCTGCGTGAAATACGTAATCTTTACAGAACTTTTCAATGTTAACAGATAACACAATAGAGCACAATGTTATAAGTAGGTTTCCTTTATTTATAAGTTGTCACTGTCGTGTTTTGTTCATGTATTTGTGAAACGCACATGTACTAATAATCATATGTTTCTACCGTAAGCTATCCGCCAGTATCGTTAATCTAATTCTAATTATTTGTATGTATTTGTGAATGGGGATGGGAGTTCGTTTGTAGAGAGCCACTAAGGCACAACCTATTTGTCACCACTGACGCACTTGCATATGTCTTGTCTGATTTAAATACAGTATGAGCTCATTATGTTTCAGTATGAAGGACCGACTGTCCTGTGGGATGGAGCTTACGGCACAGAGACTCTTGGCTTCAGGGCGGAGAAGAAAGATGATGTAGGAAGGATCTACTAAACTGATACACAAGTCACATTGAGGAGTGATTTTCTAAATTTCTAGTAAAACAATGCAACTAGATGTTCACTGCCAGTTAAAATCATGGTGGATTGGCAATGTGCGACGAATTGCATGGCAGATTTAAGGCCATTTAAGTTTTGTTGTCTTGCATGAAATTTTATAGCAACGCAAAGTATCCGAATAAGATTTTGTGACAAAAGAATAATATAATAAAATATTAAGTAAGTTTTTAAACAACAATTTTATTTATTGCATTTGTAGACGTAGAATTCTGTTTCGTACATACATTTTTGTACATACCATATTTCGTTATTATTTATTTGTGTGAATTGTTTTCAATCCCAAAGTCGTTGAATACTGTCATTGATTCATTGTGCAGTACTTTATTATGTCTGATACTTTTATAAAATTCTAAGCTTAACAGATTTTAAGAATGTTGAGTTGAAGTTTATATTATTACTATCCGCTACTGAGTGAGTCATATGAGGAGACCAGTTGGTGCATGCGCAAACCGACTTCCGCAGGCTTTAAAGACAGGATGTTGTCAGTGAGCCGACTGGATAAATTATGTAAATTATCAGTTAAAATTACCCTCAATCTTATGTGACCAAAGGGTGGACGAGGGTGGGCATATGACTCACTCAGTAGCGGATAGCAGTAACATAAACTTTAACTCAACATTCTTAAAATCTGTTAAGTTTAGAAGTTTATTTATATTAAAGAGTCTCATTGACAATTTCCACATCGGTGTCATCAGCGCCACATGTTATCAGTGCGCCTCCACATTAACTAGACCTAATGAAATACTTTTAATTTTCAACTCATATGAGTAGCACTTTTGGATAGCAATATATATATATAACTTTTATATAACATATTCTGAATTTCTGGATTGTATTTTTTGTGTATATTCTATATCCTGTTACGCTATTTTCAATAAATTATCAAATTCCAGACTTTTTCAAGTTTTTATTTTTCATATCAATCTTGTGAACTAGTGATAAAGTGCATTTACTAAGAAGGACACCAATGTATTCCGTAGAACATGTTTTATTCAAGTATTAATTACAATAATCACACTGTGTTCTACTACCATGCCGCCCCAAGGGAGACACGAAACTAACCGTCCATATCTTCACCTTTCACTAAATAAAAGATGGTAATCACAATGAATCCGTATCCAGTCTCTAGTCCACAACTGTTCCAATATCAAATTCCAATAATCCACCTAACTTTGCACATAACAAGATTTCTACAGAAAAGGACCATTCAGTATTTATAACAGGGGTGGGGTAGGGAGTATTTTTAGGGCGGGCCATGAACTATTTGTCACAATGTTTGGAGGGGGTATTTTCTATCAATTTTTTCACACACTTTTGAAGGGGGCTATCAATTTTTTCACTCATTACAGAACTTTTGAAAGATTTTGGACTAAAATTTACTTATTTTATATGATGATATTGATCAAATAAATTTTATTTTATTAATGACAATGATTGTGTTCTAACAGGTTGAGGGTGAAACTAACCGTCCATATCTTCACCTTTATCAAATGAAATCGATGGGGTCACCATTTCTTTCACACAGATTCGAGGGGGCTATTAATTTTTTCACAATATTTTTGAAAATCCTCCTATAACTTTCCCACCCTGTCATAAATACTGAATCGTCCCTAAACATCATCGTCTCAGTTTTGGCCTGAAAATGTAGCCAACATGGCTGTCTGCATTTGCGACATAGGGACAACAGGCAGCTTGTAAAACCTAGTAAAGGTGTTGGCATTTGACCACCCCCTGTACTTAAAATCGTATCTAAGGGTACGTTAGCAACATCAGCTGCGCTAGTTGCAGCTCCTCTTGTGGAATGTGGTTTAAATATAGCCAGGTCTATTCCTGCATACTTCAAGATATCTGTTGTCCAACGTCTAATGGACGCTCTAGAAGCAGGATTATGTGGGGCACCATATGTAACAAAAAATTGTCAATCTTCTGGCTTAACTCTCCCTTGGAAACCATCCATTCTGTCGAGGTAAGTATTGATGTGGTGCATTCTGCTGCCCCGAAGCACCGGAACCCGAGGAAGTTGTGAGAAGCTGCACTTGGTAGCACTCAGGCTCGTCATGGCTCTTTCGGTGTATGAGGCGGCTTTGCGGCACCATGAAAGGAATCTAGCTCTCCTCCTCCTCGCAGGCATCAAAGCACTGGTGGAGTGAGGGGGTGGCAAGACCGTCCCGAAGTCGATCCATAACGGCCTCCTGACGTTTGGCCATGTCATCGGCGTATGTGAGCCGGGCCAGCAGTTGGAGGTCATTAATGTATTCAGTGACTGTCTCCTTCTTTCCTTGAGAACGAGAGTGAGAGTGAGATGCGCAAGGGCAGCGACCTAGGTGACATTGAACTGAGCGTTCAGTGCTGCGACCAAAGTGTCCCAGCTGTCGACCTCATGATCCTCCAAATTTACCAACAGGCTCTGGGCCTTCACCATGAGCATGTCTGCCAACCACAAGGCCCACAAGGCACACTCGGACACCGGCACAGCATGCTGGCGCAGCACCCGAGTGAAACCGTGGAGGTAGTCGGTCCAGGACAGATCGAAGCGTGGTTGAGCAAACTTGGGGAAGGCCTTAATGTGGTCCCGAAAGCTCACTGTCTCTACCCCCATCTGTGCTGAATGGTGTTTTGTTGGCCGGTACCTCCACGCAGCCAGTCCTCGCCCTACGAGTTGGAGGAGTCGGAGGAGGCGGACGTGATGGGGTCCTGGTGTTGTTGGGATTTACTTGTGTAATCTTTCGCAGTGCTAACATAAGGCGCTTGGAAATAATTTGAACTGCGTTTCTTTGCAGGTGCTGGGTCGAGTTTCTTCGCATGGGGGTATAGAGCGTGCAGTCTCTTCCGTGGTGATTAGGGGCTCGTGGCACAGGCCGAATAGGGGTCCCCTTTTGGGGACTACTCGCCTCACTGGTGGGTTCCTTCGCCTCCTCCTTCCACACGGAGATCACCTCTAGCAGGCTGTCCCACATAAGGTGAAAGTTGGGGTAATCGATGGGTGCGACCAGGCAGCAAATCCAAGCCTCCAGGCACGCTGTGTACAGTGCAGCCTCACGGGGTGCGATGTAGCACAGTTGTTTTGGAGCTCTTCGCCATAGACCTCCAGCTCATCTAGCATGAGTTGCTGTGCGGTGTGCACAGATATCACCCATGCCAGGGGTCCCTGAGGTCCAGTCTCAAGCGTGGGCAGCTCATCCAGGGTCATGAGTCTGAATCTCATGATGTCACCCATATGTCACCCATATGGTGGGGGAGCCCGGAAATCTAGCCATGACTTGAGTGTTGTACTCAACCCATCGCAGAAATCGCACTTCCTCATCACCATTGCTGCGGGGAGCTGGGTGGTCAAAATCCCGGATCTGCCCGGTAGTGGGCCGCCCTGTGTCAAGGTCTGTAGGTCACCACCTGTGTGCCCTGCGTTGAGTCTCTCCGACCTCACAACAGTGTGGGTGCAAGGCGGGGGTGACCGATAGTGGGGTTCATCTTCATAGGCAATGTTTGCGTTAGGGTCTAATGCAACCGTGCAGATGTTTGGTGACCGGAGGGCATTATGGCTCACTGAGGTTCTCGGGGCCTGCGCAAATACGTTCACACCTGTGAGCGTGATTGCTGGGTTCCCGGGAAGCTGGGTGAGTGTACATCGAAGTGCTAGGCCTATCCCTGTTTGGGGACTCCTGCTCGAGTTGACCTCCAAGGTGGTTTGTCCCTGGTGCACGTCGGACGGATGTCGTGGTGGTTATATCCCCACGCTCAGGTGTCGCGGGCAGGTGATCGATGCCTGACTGAGGTCATCCGTGTGGCAGGGAGAAGGGTTGGGGCACCCCAGGTGTCAGGAGAGTAGGACTCAGACCGTGTTATGTAGGTGACCCCTGCTGGTGTGGGAGTCCTCATGCTCGTGGACGAATGTCTGTGAGCGGGACTGCCGATCAGGTGGTGATCCAAGGTCAGTGCTGCGATATGGTCGGCAAGGTGCCCCTGGGCTTATGGGTGCATGGTGGATTGGTGGTGCAGGCCGTGCACTCCCCCGGGTTGGATTACTAGCCGCTAGGGCGTTCATCGGGTCACATACTTTGGTGGCATCCAAGGGGTCACTTGTGGAAACGTGTCCTGTTCCGAGGCATAGTGAGTTACTCTGCCCATCCCGCAGGGGGCTTTCACCTATTCGCTGTCCATCGGTCGATTCACTTCTGGTGTTCTCCCAGCTACTAGGCCTGTCCGGTAAGGGGCGTTCACCAGTGGGCAACCCGTCCACAAGTGAGGTTGCAACAACAATGTCAACGGCATCGGCCTGTGAACTTTGGACTTTTGCCCTCAAGCGTGTCACATGCAACGACCCAGTCCTGGTGGGGCAGCCATGACTGCTCTTAGAGTGCGTCTGTCTGGGGCAGCCATGACTGCTCTTAGAGTGCGTCTGTCTGGGGCAGCCATGACTGCTCTTAGAGTGCGTCTGTCTGATGGTTCGGGCATATCCAGCATTCGAAGTTGTAGATATACGTTTGCATCAAAATCAAAATCATTAGTTACCCTAGGTATTCCTACAGGTGGTGGCACATCCGATTCCGTGTCCCTCACGCAAAGGTGAGCTCACGGGATCCACCGGATGAGGTCGATCGTTCACTAGGTCCATTCCTAAGGCAGGTAGCGGCTTGGGCGAGGTGGCGTCAATCAATTCTGGTCACGGCATAAAAACTGTAAGTTTTGTCACCTGCTGAACCTGCAGAATAACCTCTGAGGTACTTACAAACCTCGTATACAAATCCAGTTAGCTTAAATACGTGGACTGGAATGTTTACCAGGCCTACGCCAGGCTAGATTGACGGCCCTTACGGGAGGGGCTTCGCGCTAGTGCTGGTGACACGAGCCTCGTAACCCGTGTACTATGACACAGTTCACCTGAAACCAGTAGAACGTATCTATACACACGCACGGGTGCCTACGTATATCTGAACAGTCTGAATAGAGTGATAGGGCCCCTAGTCTAGAGATTTGGAGGTGCTGGTCCCTATTGAAGTGATCACAGAGGTTTTTGGTACACTGGCGCTAGGAGTGATGAAGTGATTGCTAGACTGTCACTGTTAAATTCAAACTGAACCACATATGCGATTACATGACCGGTGACGTCATAGAACGTCAATTCACTTGACAGCTCGGTTTATACGGGAGAAGCCATAATCACGCCCGCCCGGCGAGTCCAGCGCCGCTCAGCTTCGGCCAGCAGTCAGCTCGGCTCGATTAGGGCTAGCCCGGGGGTTCTGACGCCGATCATGGCCGGCTGAAGTCATGGTGGTGGAATATCGCGATGGCTTAACGCCGTGTTGAAATCGGTCCTCTCGCTACCGGACGTCTCTCGACCTTCCCTCCCTAGCCAACGCTTTAACTAACGTCGCCTCGACCCCCGCCAGTTTAGCGCCCCCCGTTAAAGAGTAAAAAAGATCGGCGGTTCTATGTTACTTTTTCGCCAACGGGTTACCTTGTTGTCACGGTCCGCCACCAACCGCTTTCGAGGCCCGCCGACGCCTCACGCCCGCTACGCCCGCCCAGGGTCCAAAAGCCGGTTACCCGACGCCGCGCCCGATAGAGCCGTTAGATCACTTAACGGAAAAAAATTGATTACGATACCCTTTATCTCCGAAAGAGATAAGGGTTAGGTTGTTTTTGGGGGGGCGGAGGTTTTCTAAAGCGAGCTTTCTTCAATAGCGCGATGTAATTGGCGCCAATACGGGCGTCTAAGGCCGATATCTGCAGATAGCTTCTTCAACGCGTCTGTAAGACGGTGCCCTCCATCATCTCGAGAACTCGGGACCTCGCTAAACCACGTCCGGATTTGACTGATCAAGCGTATATCTCTATCGAGGGGTTTCATTCAGGGACGATAGTTGGGCCGATATTCTAAAAATTTAGTCGCAATAGCCCCCCTTACAGCGGATCTCGAGTCCATCTTTACTCGTCGACGTATTCTTATCGAATGAAGGATACATCCCCCTCCCGGCGCAGCTGTCTAACACGCGCGCGCCGTAAAAACCCAGCCACGAGTCCCTCGAGTGCCTACGCCGAGAAATCAATAGAAAGAAGAGTGGCACTTAAAATCGAGCTATTTAAACGGCCCCCTACATCAAAAACGCCCCCATGAATCTGGCCTCTCTACACGCCCCGTAAAACCAGCCACGAGTCCCTCAGTGCCTACACCGAGAAATCAATAGAAAGAAGAGTGGCACTTAAAATCGGGCTATTTAAACGGCCCCCCTACATCAAAAACGCCCAGCGGATCTGGGGGGAGCCGTAAACCAGAGACTGACGCGCCGAGCTATACGGAGAAGCCATTAATCATCGACGACCACCGGCCACTTTCGCCCGACGAGCGGCGGATTTATAGGTAAGAAGTCATTAGTCATCGACGACCACCGGTCAGCGAGCGGCGAGGGATGGAGACAGAACTGGGACTAATTAAAATTAGGGGCGCTTTTTACGTTTTTAATCGTTTAACTAGGGACTAATTAAATTAAGGGGGGGGGCTTTTTACGTTTTTATTCGTCTCATTTAACTAGGGACTAATTAAAATTAAGGCGGGGGGAGGGCTTTTACGTTTTTTATTCGTCACATTTAACTAGGGACTAATTAAAATTAAGGCGGGAGGGCTTTTACGTTTTTATTCGTCTCTTATAACCCAGGTTCTATATAGGTCTTTACCTTCCCAAAGAATAAGAAAACGCTCTTTTTACAGTTTTTTATTAGAAATCTCTTAAATAGAAAAAAAACGAATCTCTATAAAAAGTATAAACTTAACCAAAAAAAAAATCTTTTTTTTTACAAAAAAACAGCGGCGTAAAAACTTAGCGCTCTAAAAATACACCTAAAAATATACCTCTATCAAACGTCTCAACTCGGGGGCTAATCGCTCTACAAGACCAGCATCACAGAACCACTCGACTCAGTCACGAGCGCCATCACAGAAAAATGAGACAGCTGGCACTCATTTACGCTAATTACAGGCCACTTGACCATCTTTACGCATTCTGAAAACAAAGGCGGCCCCCACCTACTCGACATCACAGAAAATTGAGACAGCTGACAACCATTTACCGCTTTCATCTTTCGGAAGCGTTCTCGGACTCAGACGTCTGAAATATACCTAACAGAATCAAAAAAACTAAGAAACAATAAAAAAACTAAGGCGGACACCGCCTGAGATATATATATATATATATATATATACATATATATTATACAAGCGTAGCACCCGTTTCATTTTTTGCGCACCAGTCGACTAAAAACTTAACAACGCGATAAATTTATTAACAGAATCAAAAAACACTAAGAAACAATAAAAAACTAAGGCGGTCACCGCCTGAGATATATATATATATATACGTATACATAAACGTAGCACCCGTTTCATTTTTTTTTACGCACCAGTCGACTAAAAACTTAACAACGCGATAAATTTATTAACAGAATCAAAAAAAAAGAAAACAATAAAAAAAAACTAAGGCGGCCACCGCCTGAGATATATATATATATATATATACGTATACATAAACGTAGCACCCGTTTCATTTTTTGCGCACCAGTCGACTAAAAACTTAACAACGCGATAAATTTATTAACAGAATCAAAAAAAACCTAAGAAACAATAAAAACTAAGGCGGTCACCGCCTGAGATATATATATATATATACGTATACATAAACGTAGCACCCGTTTCATTTTTTTTTAACCAGTTGACTAAAAAACTTAACATATAAATTTATTAACAGAATCAAAAAAACCTAAGAAAAATAAAAAAAACTAAGACGGTCACCGCCTGAGATATATATATATATACGTATACATAAACGTAGCACCCGTTTCATTTTTGCGCACCAGTCGACTAAAAACTTAACAGTCTCTCTTAAACCACAGAGGTATCAAACTACGAGAAAAAAGTCTTTTTAAAAAATATACTTAACGTAGTCTAAGAGAAAAAAAAAAACCCACGCCTTTTTCAAAGCCTCGGGGAAGAAGTCCTTTTAAAAAAAATATTCACACTTAACGGAGTCTAAGAGAGAAAAAAAAAAAAAAACCCACGCCTTTTTCAAAGCCTCGGGGGGAAGAAGTCCTTTAAAAAATATAGAAACGTTCACACTTATCACCACAGAGGTATCAAACTACGAGAAAAAGTCTTTTTAAAATATATACGTAGTCTAAAAAAGAAAAAAAAAAACACGCCTTTTTCAAAGCCTCGGGGGGAATCTACTCCGTCTCATCCTGCCGGAAGTGTTCGTCGTACGTCAACTTCTTCGTCGACCGCCGACGTCGCCTGCCTCTCCCCTCCTCGGGCTCGCCATCGTCTTGACGCCTCCCGACGAACGCCGCAGCTTCGGCTCCTTCGGCGACTTCGGCCGCCTCGCCGCCCTCAGCGCCCTCCACGGCTCCCGCGACTTCAACCTCAGGCCCCTCGTCGTCGCGACGGACTAGGGCCAGGGCGCGCCCGGCCTCCCCGACTTCCGCCGCAGCCTCCTCCTTGGCACCGCCCTCCTCCTCCTCCGCCTCGGCCTCACGCGCTGCCCGGGCTTCGTCCTGGCGCTTCCTTTCCTCAAACTTTTCTTCGCGCGCCCTCTGCCTCTCGACGGACCGGAGCGCCTCGACGCGCTTCTTCCAGGCCAAGCGCTCTTGGAGAGCGCGCTGCTTCTCCGCCCGTCTCGCCTCCTCTTCACCCCGTCTCCGTAGCGCCTCGGCCTCTCGGTCAGCCTCCCGCCTTCGTAGCGCCTCGACCTCGGCCTCTCGGTTCGCCTCCGCCCGTCTCTCTATCCTCTCGATTTCTTCGGCTTCTTCCTCTACCCGCCTCCGCCTCGCCTCGCTAGCGTCGAAAATCTCTTCCTCGGAGTCGTTGACGGAGAAGAGCGACGGACTGAGGGGCGTACTGAGGGGTCTCATCGGGTAGTAGCCACACTCGGGGTCAGGGGTTCGCCTCCTCAGCCTCCGCTACAGACAGGCTAACCCCACCACGACCAGGAGGAGAACGGAGCCTAGGGTCAGAGTTAGTCCGACGCTGGCCCAGACGACCAACGTCGCGTCGTAGTCGGCGGCTGTGGTGGCGTGACCCACGCCCGGGGTATCGACGGTGGTACCGGTGGCACCGCCTACGGTGGGGCGGTGGCGCTGGACGGACCCTACGACGGTGGTACTGACGGTGGCGGTACTGACGGTGGCACTGGCGGTGGTACTGACGGTGGCGCTGGTGGTGGTACTGACGGTGGTACCGGTGGTAGCACTGGCTGTGGTACTGACGGTGGCGCTGGTGGTGGTACCGACTGTGGTGATGGTACTGGTGGAGGCCGTTGTGGCGGACGTCGTCTCGTCTACCTGAAGCGCGATAAAAAAAACCTCATAATAGTAACCCTCTTTACAACAAAGCAAAAACGACGACAATCTCAAAATGGACCCTCCCTATAACGCGACAGAAAATCTTCTAAAAATTATAGAAAATACTCGTAACGAGCGACCTTCTTCCCAGACACCGGATTTCCTCACAGCGGCCGTCCCTATTCCTGCTCCTTATACTCAAAAGTTTGAATCACTTCCAGACTTGTTCAGCTCTGGACTACAAGATCCACTAAGACTGCGAGATGGTGATGATGATGAGGCAGTAACAGGTGAATGTGTTATCCAACGAATAACCAATCGGTCACCCAGACTCAGAGATGGTGTCAACTTAGGCCAAATGGACTGCCTCACATATGATTTCTGGTGCAAAAGAGATTTCTCAGATAAAATGAATAAGCAATTGATATCCCATGATAACAGTAATGTAGATACTGTGGCGCTATACATTCCACTCAAAATGGGAGATTCAACGAAGACCAATTGGCCACTCAGACTCAGAGATGGTAACAACCTAGGACAACTAGAGACTGCCTCCTCATATATCCAGGAATCTTCAAAATGCCAACGGACAATCTGTCTTACGGAGAAATTGTGTCTGAAAGCCACCATAATGTCTCAATTTAAGGGGTGAAGGGGAAAGGGGGAAAAAGTTTTTTAAAAATTTTAGCGTTTGAAAAACAAAAAAAAAAAAAAGC
>CM032661.1:21785347-21797764 GCA_019095985.1 Streblospio benedicti
CCTCCCCCCTTTGGGTTTCGAAATTTTCCCCCGGGGGGGTTTTTAAGAGGGGGGGGCCCAGCTTCCGCCCCGACCTGCCGTTCCCCTTTCCCAAAAATTTCCCCAAATTTTAAATTTTTAAAAAACCCCGTTTTAAAGGGGGGGGGGTTTCCCGGCCCCCCCCACCCAAACCCCCTTTTTTCCAACTTCGGGCAAAATAAAAATTTTTACCCAAAACCAGTCCCCTGGGAAAAACCCCCAAAAAACCCTTGGGAAAAAACCCTGGGACCGTTTAAAACCCGGATTTTTTTGGGGGCCCTTTTTGGGTTTAAAAGGGCCCCAAAAAAACCCCCCTTTTGGGGGAAAGAAAATTTTACCCTTTTAAAAAAATTTTTTGGGGGCCCCTTTAAAAATTTTTTTTTTTAAGGTCCCCCCAAAATTAAAAAAATTTTTAATTTAAAACTAAATGCAGTAAATTAAAAAAATTTTTTTGGAACCTAAAGGGATAAAAAAAAGTGGGAAAAAAAATTTTTTAAAAAATTGGAAGGGAAAACGGGGAAAATAAGTCCCCTTTTTTTGGGGTTTTTTTGGGAAAAGGGGCCTTAAAAATGTTTGGCCCCCCCCAAAAAATGGGTTTTTTAATGGGGGGGTTTTTTGGGGGTTTTAAATTTTTTTAATTTTTTTTTTTAAAAAATTTTTTTGGGGGGCCAAAATGAATTTTAAATGAAAAATTTTTAAGGGGGAATGGGAAAAAAAGGGGGGGGTTTAAACCTTTATTAAATTTAATGTAATATGAATGGGAGGAAATGATATCCACCCAAAAATATGCAAGCTCATATAAGCTACATCATTAAAGAGGGGTCAGATATCAGTATGTTCATAAAAATACCATGTTAAATTTGTTCTAAGCTTTCTGAAAAATGTGGAGGTGGGGGTAGGGTGGGGGAGAGAAACAAACTATTAAGAATATTATATATTCTTATAATAAGGACTATAAATAAAAAAGGTGAAAAGAATGGAGTAGATGGGATGAAATAGATCTTTTTATTTCCAGGTAAAAAACACAACGCACCCTAAAAATGTTCACAAACTCCATAGAACGTTATGTTCAAAAATAAAAACGGAACAGATTGTAGGGTAGTTAGTAATATATTTCGAAGGTAGGGAGGAAATGAAATCCACCTATAAATATACAAGCTCATATAAACTATATCACTAAAAACGGGTCATAGCATGTTTAAAAATATCATATTTAAACTTGGTCTATTAATGCTTTATGAAAAAATGTGGAGGTTGGGGGGAGAGAAAGAAACTGTGATAAGAATATTATATATACTTCTAATATAGACAATAAATAGAAAAAGGTGAAAAGAATGGAGTAGATGGGATGAAATACATCGTTTGTTTCCAGGTAAAAACACTACGCACCCTAAAAATGTAAAATTTACAAACCCTACAGAACGTTATGTGTTGAATATTCATTTGTTCAAGTTCTGTTAATCATTTTGAGTTATACCTGTACGTGTGAACCAATATTTTGAAGCTACCTTTAGCTTCCGGCCATCATCGCATGTAAAGCATTTTACCCAGAGTGCACTAGTGATCACGAGATCGTGGTGTGATAACCTTGGCCGCCAGGATGTTGTCATATATGGCGGGAAGTTCGTGCAAAACGTTATGTTTAACATTTAAAATAAAAGAAACGAAGCAAATTGTCAGGTAGCTAGTAATATATTTCGGACACATGACAATACAAATATAAAGACAAATAACAAGAAAAAAATAAAACAAGTTAGAAGTGGTAAAATTCGACCATGTAGAAAGACGAGAACCTATAAACTAAAGGATTATAATATATTTGTAAAATATTAAGAGGCTGTAGCACGTGGTTGACTAACAAGCTTACCCTAACAGGACAAAGGATTATAACTGAACTGAACTCAGTTAGTGACTGGAAGAAGACCAGGGACATTAAAAACTATTGAGATGGATTATTCTAGGAGAGGCAGAACACAAGGTGTGTGGGGAAAACAAACCCTTCAATTACTGTAGACTATCAAAGATGAAATGAAATGGAAATAACATGAATAAAATATGTTTAAAAACGCCATATAATATAGGGCAAGCTAATTATTTCAAATCAATTATTTAGCCTTAACCGGGATATTATTTTCTACATTTTTTAAACTTTCTGTATATAAACAATAAAATGACCCGAGTTGAAAATAACTAATAACAGAGTTTAATATCCCCATATAAGAGCCCATTTCTGGCCGAACATGGCAGATTGGTTCAACAATAATACATTGAATACAGCCGATTCTAAAGCCTTGTGCAACGACTGCATGCGACGCTTCAATGCGACGCGATCGTCCAGGCAAAATCGTGGCGGCGTGGACAGGTTTAATCAATATCAGAAATGTACAGAGCAACGCGTATATTATTTGATAGTGAAAAGTGGTCAACACCTCTTTCATAAGAATAGTGTGTTTAACTATTGCTTATTTGATGTAGATTAATTTTAAATGTTGATTATGTTATACTCTATTTAGAAGAAATGAACAAACAATAAAAATAAAGAGTTATCCATTATTTATGCAAGGTCATAATGTGCAACAATGCATCATGTGTGAAATACGTTCTATAAGCTTAGATTAGACGGGATGTTTACTGCACTAGGTCGTGGGGGAGTGGGTGTGTGGCTGGAGTGGGGGAATACTAGTATCCCTCTTATTATTAAACGAGACTTTCTGGAGATAAAAAAATTTCTCAAAATGTGCTTGTTTTTTATTTTAGTATAAAAGTACATTCATTTCCCTTTTTAAAAAATGTATAACACTTTAGGGGTTTCCGGAATAGAATTTGGTTTATGGACTATTCAAAAGATCATGTATATTCGTACAGGAAAAATTCAACAGTTTCCAAGATTTCGGACCCTACTCGAAAAATTAACATTGACTGAATTTTTTATTGTCTTTTGTATGATCTTTATACTAAAATAAAAAACAAGAACATTTTGAGAATTTTTTTATCTCAAAATTCTTTTATCTCCAGAAAGTCTCCTTAATTAAACTACTCAACATACACTAATGAAACTTGGTTTATAACAAGAACTGTAGATCTCGGGGGTGGGGTCTTGGTCAGAAAATGGGTACGGACGTGCCTTGGAGAGGTTGAAAACGGCACCCACCAATATACCTATTTTTGAGAAAAAGTGACTCACAATATACCAATATCCGAGAAAAAAAATGACACTCCAATAACCAATATAACAAACTCAGATTCTAGTACATGTAGATATCAACAATGAATATAATGAATATCAATATTTTTTTATCCTGATGAATATACTGAAAATGTGAAAAAGACACCCTGAAATATACCAAAAATGTGAAAAAAGACACCCAGTTTCGAGGCACGTCCGTACTAATCGCGATAGTGTTAGACACCCCCCGCCCCCCCCCCGAGCTGTAGATGTGCATATTAACAGGAATGCTATGCTCATTTAACATGTTACACGCCACGCAGATCCAGACATTAGGTCTTGCTTGTTATGACATGTAAAATTTCCCTAAATATTTTGCGTTCAAAAATGAGTTGCTATATATATATATATATTAAATATATATTGTATTTTTCAGATAGTGGAGATGATTCAAATGTCATGTTTGTAAAATATCTTCCATATTCAACAACTGAAGATCAAATTCGGGAGCTGTTTCCCGATGTGCAGCGAATTCGTATGCCCAAGCGTGACGATGGTCAGATCAAGGGGTAATTTTAACTTTGCCGGATCTATAGAAACCAACACAAAGTAATTATTTCTTTTTCACAGCTACTTCATTTTCGCCTCGGAAGAAAATTATTTCATTTTTTAATTTTTTTTCCAGCTTTGGTTATTTAGAATTTGCAAGCGAGTATGATGTTGAAAAAAATATTGAAGAAAAGCAAGGTATTGAGTTCGGAGGATTTTCGCTACTTCTGGACTATACTGGAGCAAAGAGCCAGAAACCAAGCTTTGAAAGGAGAGGTGGTGGAAGATCTTATGCAGGTAAATCTGGAGGTAAGGTTACTCGAATTGTCAATTCATGATTGTAAAGAAACTTTTCAAATTTTGATTCTTTGCTTGTTGAATTTGTTGTAGAGCCTGGAAAAACAAAGGTGCTCTATGTGAGGAACCTTTCATATGACAGTACCACAGACTCTTTACTAGACGCTTTTTATGGTGCAACCTCAGCTAGAATTCCAACTTTCCCTGACTCCGGCAAAAGCAGAGGGTATGTATAGTAGTTTTTTTGAAAATATTTGTATGATGTTAGTTTTGTAAATTTTACCCCACATATGAATCATTAATACGGATTCTTCGTATTATTAATATAGGTTTGGGTTTGTGGAGTTTGACAATGCTGACGATTGTATAGCAGCTTATGAGTCTATGCAGGGTCAGTATGTGGATGGCCGTGAGCTGACGATCGACTTCGCACCAGAGAGAGGCGAAGGTGGTGGACGAGGTATGGAGCTTCAGTATATGTTCAGTACAAAGCCATTTTGTAAGAGATTAAAATACTATTTATACAACGATTCAGCGGATTTCAAACAAAAGAAAACCTGCGAGTTATCAGTTAGCCTTAGCCGTTGAGATTTGATAAAGGAGTATGCACTGGATCAATGTTGGGAGTCTTTGCGGATCTGTATTAAGGTAGCAGGGATGCAACCAATCAAAATGCTTTAACTTGAAATGTACTTTGAGGTGGTGGTCGTGGCGGATTTGGAGGCAGAGGTGGTGGCCGTGGCGGATTTGGAGGTGGCCACGGCGGCAGAGGAGGGTTTGGAGGTGGACGTAGTGGTGGTCGTGGAGGATTTGGAGGTGGCCGAGGCGGTGGCCGTCCATATTGACCAAATACCATCATTTTATGTAAAACATGTATGGAGACTTTACGAGAAATTTTAGCTAAGGAATGTGTTTTAAATTACTACTACAATTAGGAGGAAACGGCAAATTTTAGTCATTAAAAATATGAACAGGTTTTACAAGTTTTACAGTATATCGTATGGTTGCAAGATCTGGCAGCAGTAAGTTCACAAATCATTGCAGACGGTAGACCCAAAATGTGAATAATTGTGATGGATTACCTTTTGAAAAACTGCAAAATCGTGTATATAAACAAGTCATCGGAGTAGGTAAATACACATCTTATAATGCAACTAGATTTGAACTACCAGCTTACACATTTCTGAACATAATCTAAAAAAACTAAATTTCTGGTCAAAAATAGTGAAGTCACAGAATGATTCTTCGTTTGCAATCATTGTTATCTGATAAAGAACTTTACTCAAACGGCGCTATATATCATAGTATACTAGTATTAAGGAGTTCGTAAAAATTGACAATGTTAATACTAATGTTAAGAGGATACTATATAGATGTATGTAATTAAAAAACAAATATCAAAATATGAACAGTAAACAATTAAATGTATTAAAGGAGAAAGTGGTAGAACTGAAATTGAAAACAAATTAAGAACATATGCAAAATTATGTGTTTATAATGTTAGTAATTCAGCATATTTGTACAGTGATATTCCATGGAACTTTAAAAAGACCATTGCTGAGTTTTGGGCTGGAGATCATAAATTAAAAATTAGAGACTGGTAGGCACCAAAAAATAAAATTCCTGTTATTTATAGAAAATGTAAATTATGTAACTGTATAGAAGATGAAATTCACTATTTGGTTTCATGTCCAGCATATAAACATCTATGTGATGAACATGTTAGGCTATTTATTTTAACAACATTACACCTGTAGAAAATTTTGTATATCTATTAAACAGTACTGATAACAACATTTTGCATTTTACATGTTGATTTTTAAATGAATCGGTTTTACAGCATGAAAACAGCAGAGGTAGAACATGTATTTTTTTTTCTATTCCTTCTTGTGCATTATTTTTGTTCTTGTTTTAAATGTACCTTATATTTTTTTGGTGAATAATAAATGAATTATATTGAATTGAGAACAAGCATTAAATATGTATTTGAAAAATGTCCAGGGTTCATACCTTTGATATGAATACAAAAGGATATGTTAGAGTGAGACATGTAGCATCAGTAGAAGTTTCAGTCCCTAAGATTAATAAAATTATCGCCTATCATTTTAAAGATTGACTTGCATTCTTATTATAAGGACATGTGGTTCAAATATTATTTACAATGGATGTTTCAAGGTCTCCTAGATGATCCTGGACCCCTGAAATATATATTATATATGTATACTCTTTCCTCAAATCGCTATAAGGAATTGTGGGGTGGTGGGTCTCAAAAATGGGTAGCCTACGTGTGTGCCATTTTGAGCGTCAAAACGGTACCCATAGATATACTAATTTGGCATTAAAAAGTGACCCATAATGTCTATACCTTGGCAAAGAAAAAGTGACCCTGACTATATTTAGTAAATAATTAACTACATCCTGTTAACATTTTATCAACAAAATATTAAAACAAAATTATATCAATGTCAAACAAAATGAAACTTGCGCTTAACAATATATGTACATTTAATTTTAAACCCATAGCTTTAACAAAAATAAAGAAATTTAGACCCATTGCTATACTAAATCACAAAATTCAGACCCATCACTGTCATCACTATACATTGGATGTCTAAAAAGGTAACTAAAAATAGTTCATGCAAACGGCACCCCAGTTCTGTGGCAATTGTGTACCAAGTGATGTACCCCTGGGTGACAAACAAAAACTGCTTGCAAAAAGAACATGGCAAAATAGTACAGAACTTGTTTTGTGTGAGCACCTTCAAGAGAATAGTTAAATTGTCCACATAAGACAGTGTCCTTAAAAGAGCTCATCATTTTATAAGTGATATTTTTGGGAAATTAGAAGTGAAAAGTGTGCACATAAGACGGGTGTTCTTTAAATGGAGGTATCCATATGGACAGGTTTCACTGAACTGTGTGAAGTTCAGATACATTCCCACCTTTATATATTTCAAATACTCTTTGGTATGGTAGAATGATGTGAGATGTGGGGTACAGGCTGGAAACAGAGGTATGTGATTTTTAAAAGAAGTTGAAAATGGAAACGAAATGCTGGAAAATTGTGGGATATGGAAAAAAGCCAAAAAAAGAGGCCTGTGGGATATAAGACTAAATAAATGAGTGATGTGGAAATTCTTATCTGAGGTACCCCGTTAAACACACCCCATCCCCCACCCACATATGTTCTCTTGCTTTCACACATTTCAATTTGAGAATGTTGATATTGTTTTGCCTCAAGTACTAACGCTACAAGCAAGTTTTGATGGTTTGTATTCATGTACAGGAGTCCAGTAGGCCTACGTTGAAGTTTAGCGAACCTCTCAACCTGATCATGACTTTAGTCAACCCTTTACCACAACCACTAACAAGAGGGGCGTTCCGTATTGAAAGTCCAGTGATTGCAGACAACGTCTATGTAAATCTAAAGTGAGTCATTATTTTACTACATTGTACATTGTTATTCATTATGTGTATGAAATGTTACTTTGTAGTTGTATCAAATCTTATTCTATATCCTAACTCACAAAAATGATTTCTAGTTGGGCAATACATATTATTACTACTTAAACAAAAATTTCGTAGATGCCAACTTTACCAAGAGTAAAAGATTTTGTAATACCATTAAACTTTTTACGCAAATATTTTACTACATTGTACATTGTTATTTATATATCTATGAAATGTTACTTTGTAGTAGTATCAAATCTTATTCTATATCCTAACTCACAAATATGATTTTTAGTTGGGCAATACATATTATTACTACTTACCCGGTAAACAAAAATTTCATAGATGCCATGGGGTAATATTTCTATGTATAATACCATTAAACTTTTTACGCAAATATCGTTTCAATACCAGTGTATTGTATGTAATGAGTAGGCTCATTTATAGATGCATCAATTTCAAGCTTCAATTTCTATCCATGTATGCTTCATTGATTTCTAGGGATCCTGTAGGCGCAGGTGAGACTTTGACTCACTCTGTGAGTTAAACACCTTTTTGCAATTTCTCGAAGGGAAAAACCATCATAGTGGAATTCAATTGCGATCAGATTAGTGGGATTGATGGAGATGTAGACGTCTTCATCCGCGAATAATGTGGATCACTAATATGGACACTTGCTGATCTAACTTTTCAAAACTAGAATGTTCATTGTCGCAACCACTTAATTTATTGGGTCTTGTGCATCTTGGGGGAAAAAGGATGAAAATGTAGAAGGATGTGAGATGTGGGGAAAAGACTGAACTGAAAGGGGAATATGGGGTTAAAGGCTGGAAACAGAGGTCCGTGATTTTTAAAAGAAGTTGAAAATTGAAACGAAATGCTGGAAAATTGTGGGATGTGGAAAAAAGCCAAAAAAGAGGCCTGTGGGAAATAAGGCCGAGAAAAAATTATTGTTTGGATCCGATAACATGATTTTGAAAAATAGGTTAGTAAGGTAGGTAATTTTATTTTTTTACCGCAAAAACTTAGGTTAGGTACAGGCCACTTCTTTTTTTTTACTCCACATAGAAAATGAATGTGACTGCACACACAACATGATGGTAAAATTAAACAAAAATGATGAATTACATATGATTTTTTTTATTGGATCGCTATAATTAGTATATTATTTTATGTCTGAATCCACGGGTTCGAAGTTTTTATAAAAAAACTCAATAATAATATTAGGTTTGAGGGGTTAAAATGGGTTAGCTAGGGTAACCGGAACCACAGGATCATTTTTTCTAGGCCTAAGACTAAAATGAATGAGTGATGTGGAAATTCTTACCTGAGTTACCCCGTTAAACACACGCCATCCCCCACCCACATATGTTCTCTTGCTTTCACACATTTCAATTTCAGAATGTTGATATTGTTTTGCCTCAAGTACTAACACTAAAAGCAAGTTTTGATGGTTTGTATTCATGTACAGGAGTCCAGTAGGCCTACTTTGAAGTTTAGCGAACCTCTCAACCTGATCATGACTTTAGTCAACCCTTTACCACAACCACTAACAAGAGGGGAGTTTCGTATTGAAAGTCCAGTGATTGCAGACAACTTCCATGTAAATCTAAAGTGAGTCATTATTTTACGACATTGTACATTGTTATTTATTTATATCTATGAAATGTTACTTTGTAGTTGTATCAAATCTTATTCTATATCCTAACTCACAAATATGATTTTTAGTTGGGCAATACATGTTATTACTACTTAAAGAAAAAGATTGTAGATGCCAGTTTGTGTAAAAGATTTTGAAATTGGGGTAATATTTCTATGTAATACCATTTACCTTTTTACGCAAATATTTTCAATACCAGTGAATTGCATGTAATAAGTAGGCTCATTTATAGATGCATCAATTTCAAGCTTCAATTTCTATCCATGTATGCTTCATTGATTTCTAGGGATCCTGTAGGCGCAGGTGAGACTTTGACTCACTCTGTGAGTTTAACACCTTTTCGCAATTTCTCAAAGGGAAAAACCATCATAGTGGAATTCAATTGCGATCAGATTGGTGGGATTGATGGAGATGTAGACGTCTTCATCCGCGAATAATGTGGATCACTAATATGGACACTTGCTGATCTAACTTTTTAAAACTAGAATGTTCATTGTCACAACCACTTAATTTATTGGGTCTTGTGCATCTTGGGGGAAAAAGGATGAAAATGTAGAAGGATGTGAGATGTGGGGAAAAGACTGAACTGAAAGGGGAATATGGGGTTAAAGCTGGAAACAGAGGTATGTGATTTTTAAAAGAAGTTGAAAATTGAAACGAAATGCTGGAAAATTGTGGGACGTGGAAAAAAGCCAAAAAAAGAGGCCTGTGGGAAATAAGGCCGAGAAAAAATTATTGTTTGGATCCGATAATATGATTTTGAAAAATAGGTTAGTAAGGTAGGTAATTTTATTTTTTTACCGCAAAAGCTTAGGTTAGGTAGGGGCCACTTCTTTTTTTTTACTCCACATAGAAAATGAATGTGACTGCACACACAACATGATGGTAAAATTAAACAAAAATGATGAATTACATATGATTTTTTTTATTGGATCGCTATAATTAGTATATTATGTTATGTCTGAATCCACGGGTTCGAAGTTTTTGTAAAAAAACTCAATAAAAATATTAGGTTTGAGGGGTTAAAATGGGTTAGCTAGGGTAACCAGAACCACAGGATCATTTTTTCTAGGCCTAAGACTAAAATGAATGAGTGATGTGGAAATTCTTACCTGAGGTACCCCGTTAAACACACGCCATCCCGCACCCACATATGTTCTCTTGCTTTCACACATTTCAATTTGAGAATGTTGATATTGTTTTGCCTCAAGTACTAACACTAAAAGCAAGTTTTGATGGTTTGTATTCATGTACAGAAGTCCAGTAGGCCTACTTTGAAGTTTAGCGAACCTCTCAACCTGATCATGACTTTAGTCAACCCTTTACCACAACCACTAACAAGAGGGGAGTATCGTATTGAAAGTCCAGTGATTGCAGACAACTTCCATGTAAATCTAAAGTGAGTCATTATTTTACTACATTGTACATTGTTATTTATTTATATCTATGAAATGTTACTTTGTAGTTGTATCAAATCTTATTCTATATCCTAACTCACAAATATGATTTTTAGTTGGGCAATACATGTTATTACTACTTAAAGAAAAATATCGTAGATGCCAGTTTGAGTAAAACATTTTGAAATTGGGGTAATATTTCTATGTAATACCATTTAACTTTTTACGCAAATATTTTCAATCCCAGTGAATTGTATGTACTGAGTAGGCTCATTTATAGATATATCAATTTCAAGCTTCAATTTACATCCATGTATGCTTCATTGATTTCTAGGGATCCTGTAGGCGCGGGTGAGACTTTGACTCCTTTTCGCAATTTCTCAAAGGGAAAAACCATCATAGTGGAATTCAATTGCGATCAGATTGGTGGGATTGATGGAGATGTAGACGTCTTAATCCGCGAATAATGTGGATCACTAATATGGACACTTGCTGATCTAACTTTTTAAAACTAGAATGTTCATTGTCGCAGCCACTTAATTTATTGGGTCTTGTTCATCCAGGGGAAAAAACACAAAAATTACATTTTTTTTGTGGATCTTCAACTTGAATGAACGTATTGTAATGAAGTTCAGAAATCATTTTCTCAAACAAGTACTATTTCTTAATTGAATTTGGAAAATGATTGCAATTTTGTTACTTGTGACATCATGCTACGTTTGTGCAATTTTTGATGTACATAGTACTGTAAAACTAGAATATTTCACGCCTATTAAATTTTGTGATTTTTGTCTATCAATTATTTTGTGACTATTTAATTTTGCGGTTTTGGGGCCTTCTGATCCTACTAATCATTGGCTATTAATGTTTTCTGACTATTTAATTTTGCGGTTTTACACCACCCGCGAAATTCGCGAATTCAATCGTGCACAAACATTTCTAGTTTTACAGTAAGCATAATCTATTTTTCTTGTATAAGCTATTATTAATTATTTTTTGTATGCTTGATGGCACATATTGAACTCATCTATTAATTTGTTTTGTTTTAATATTCATGCTTATATGAGACACTGATTTAATCAATCTTGTTATGTTTTTGATATTTACAAAATAGGTTTTTGATAATCGTCCACATCGCCGGTTTTCACGGCTTGATTACTCACACTGCCTTAAAGTCCTTGTTCATACCAACCTATATACTGTGTATAAAGTCGTGAGATATGACGATGAATGGTCCAGTGTTTCAATGATTTATGCTTATATGCTTATATATAGAGCCACCTTCTGATCACTTTTATGTCTTTCCTTGCCCAGCTGCGAAACTTACACCCAAAGTCTTTGAGAGACCCTTTCATTCAGGTTTATATTATGAATATGTACATTTGCTAACTACCTTTGGCTTTTATTGTAAATGTGCAATGCTGTATTAAAAAGATGATGAATGATTAAATATTGAAAATGTTTCTTGCTTGTTATAGTGTACATGGACTTCAGCCAAAGGAGACAAACACAGACATTTATAATTTAAAATCTTGTTATATGTATATAAAATCAACAATATAATCATCATTATAATTAATTTTACATGGGTTCATATATATATATATGCAACACACAAACATTTTTCCACGTACCATGTTTTTACTTCTAGCATTTTGGATCTACTATACTAGTTATTTGCTTTTGCTACATACAACTGAGTGTAAGAAAATGTTATTAAATACAAATATTAGATTTCAATAATTGTGCATTAAAATCGCGTCCAATAAAAATATATTTCATTATAAAATTTGATTATCATATTGATAGATACATTCTGACAAAATTCAATTATTTGTTACATTTACTATATGTAGTCTCTATTTTATAATAGTATCAGA
>CM032661.1:21804752-21875639 GCA_019095985.1 Streblospio benedicti
TTACATCAACACTGATAGTGTATTTAGAGCATTGATTAAACTCGTTCTATTGGTGTGGAGTCACTATTTAATCCTACGGCATGGTGCCATAACAGGAAAACTATCGATGATTAAAAGGTTTATTTCAAAACATGGTGTTCTTCAAAGATTATAGTATAATAAACATTAAAAATTGAAAATTGATTATTTCTTCCTTTAAATATAGCATTTCTTGTACCCTTGAACAAACGTTTAAAATATCTGAGCAGACAGTTCTGCTGTATATTTATCTTTCCCATTTTGGATATACATAGCCATTTTCCTGTCCCCAAGGTTTAAAAAATAATATCTTAAACCTATCGTTTTATATAGTTTTTTTAGGTGCTTTACCAAAAATTCGATTTTCTATTACATTGTAGTATTGATTCAATTTGTACAAATTACACCTTGTTGTGTAGGTAACAATCTTCTCTAGTGATATAATATGATTTGCAATACACACGTGAATGTAAAATTTTGTTATGAAGTAATGAGCTCAAATACTACTACTTTGTCTAAATGAGGAAAAAAATGCAATCATCAAAAACACTATCCACTAACAAAAATTCACATAGGTATCTCAAAAAATGTGTACATTTTTTATCTATTCAATTGATCATTTTACATACATTTTGAGTTTGAAAAACAGTGATTTTCTGAAATTTCTTGCAAGTCAATACAAAAAAAAAGATAATTCATCAACAACTTAAAAACATCCATAGTAAGCTTTTTCTCAAAAGGCATATATATCTTGAAATATATCGTAATTTGTAAACTAGATTTCACGGTTTCGGAAGTTATAGTATGATAAAGTTCAAACCTGTGAAAATTGATTATTTATCCCATATAACCTCATAGTACAGCAAAGATTGAGTCACTGTTTAATCCTACTTGATGATGTCCACAGAATGTGCCATAATAGTCCGTTTGCCACCTATATCCTCCCCATAGTGAACTTTGCATTTGGGAGAAGTGTAACGTTTTTTAGTGTTTCATGTTGCTAGGGGTCCAAAAAGAATATTTAGCTAGGCATCTCCGGGGGGAATGTTTTAGAGGCAAAAATCCAAAATGGCTGCCACCGGAAAATGTGAATAGATTTTCAACCATTCAACTCTCAGTCATGTGTAATACATAATTTTTATATAATTTGGACATAAGGAATTGATTTTTGCCATCCTATATTTGATTAGAGGTCATATTAGAGGTCAAATGATGATAAATTCAAAATGGCCACAGCTCTTAAGAGGGAAAGTTAGAGACTCAAACTCTCAATGCTTTATCAAGTGTAATATATCATTTATATATAATTTGCACATGGGAGAAAATCATTTCTGCTGTCAGATATGTGATTAAAGTTCACATTAGGGGTCAACTGCGCTAATTCAAACCTGTATTTATCAAATACGATAAACAAATATATATACAGATTAGCTAAAACTGTCTAAACTGTCTATTAACATTTTTCGAATTCAAAGACTCACCACTGGATTCTGACTTAACACATAAATTAGGTATTAGCCTAGTCTCTTTAAACTCACCACCGCTGTTCAGTGTGTTCAATTTATACTTCACAGAAATGCCTTTCAAACAAAGATCATTTGCTAACCGTTGTGTACAAAATGTAGTTGTAGAACATGTATCAAGTAATGCTAAACTGCCTTAGGAATTGTTCACCTTAACTTGTACTACAGGAATACACACTTGAGATCTAACATTAGTAAAACTAACATTAGTGAAACCACTAACTTTACATTGTTGACTTTCATTAGCTTCAGTTTCATTAGCTTCAGTTACAACATCACTACTGATTTTAACTGAATGAATGAATCTACTGTGTCTTTCTGAACAGCCACTTATACCACACATACTTGGTCTGTAACATTGCTCAACCTGGTGATTATCAAGCAAACAATTTTCACAAACGTTATCAGCAACTAATTTTAACTTCTGCTCTGGCTTCAAAGACTTAAATACATCACATAAATACAGTCTATCCTCTTGGCCACAAGACAAACATGGTTTAACTGTCCTACCTCTGTTTGATACGAACACAGTACTCTGAGACGACTTGCTTTGTGCTGGTAACTGGACTTCACTGGCTGTGAAGTACCTCCTGTTTATGTCTGCTTTTGTGAAAATCGAAGTAAACCACTTTCACCATACACTGGATCTGTTGCTGAATCTGCCTCCTGCTTGACAAAGTTCACTAAATCTCCAAAGTTTGGGTAACTGTGCTGATCGCGTTTCATGTCCATAGCAATTTTCCTCCACTTGTTCTTTTGAAACGGCTGTAGACGGTCAACGATGGATGCAATGAACCGCTGCGAGTTGATCTCCTCCACCTTGTGCATGCGCATTAGGATGACATCACACATGTTAAGCTCATTTGAAAGTGTTTGTAGATCTGCTGCTGATCGAACTGGCTTTTCTGATCTAAGAGATGATATCAGATTCTCTGAGATTATCAAATCCGTGCCAAATTTCTCAAAGAGTGTCCTTTGGGCTAGCAAGTATCTTTTTTCACCACCAATTATTGCACATGGTTTAATCGCTGCTTTAGCAGCACCTGACGTGTAGCGTAATAGACGACTAAGCTTGGCAGACCCATCAGTCACTACTTTCTCCACGGTCTCTTCAAATACTCCTAAAAAACTGTGATACTGAAGAGGATCACCGTCAAATGTGTCCAGCTCCAATCTGGGCAAATTAAACATGGCAATCATATCCTTTGCCATAAGGTTCTTACCGTGGTCTTCATCAATCATGCTAGACACGTCCTTCTTGCTATTCATCTGCTCTAACGAAGATAACCATTCATTGGCTTTCTCTAATGATTCACTATATTTGTCTTCCACATCAATGAAATAACTGTCACTTGCTTCAATTTCAGGAACATCTTCTAACTTTTCGTGAATGGAATCATGAGTTTTTTCAAAATCTCTATACTTCTTCATTTCTTCTATACATTGAGTTACATCATCTTTACTTCTCTCTTGGACACACCTGTTGAGCTTGCTGCACAGCCTACTGAGTGCAGACTTCTTGCTTCTTTGTTTCTTCAAATCCTCCATCCTCTAACTACTTTTCTTCTGTTTCTCTTGTTTTTTTTTTTTTTTTAATTCTTCTCTTTACTTCTCTTTTTACCTCTCTCTTTACTTTCTTTCTCTTCTGTTTCCTTATTCTTTATTTATTCTTCATACTTCTGTTTACTTCTTTTTTTTTCTTTCAATGCTTTTGTTTACTTCTGTTTTCTTTTAAAGCTATTATTTACTGAGAGATAGCAAAGCAACGGCAGGTTATGTCATTTGGAATTTTATTTCATGCATTTCTTTTTTATTCTTTGTACATGGATGAGTTGATTTGCGAAATGGTAAATCTGTAAATTATACAAATATTAAACCATTTGTAATATAAATACATATATACGTGTACGTTCATTCACAAGTTTATAAATGTTTAAAATTATTACTACAAATACAGACTCATTATAACCTCAATATTAAATTAGGCCAAACAGAATTGATAGTTTGGTTCCGGTTGGCGCCCGCCCCTCTTAAAACACCCAGACCCTTAATATTTTATAAAATTAAGTCCCCCCAGCATATTTTTGTCATAAAAAAATGGTTATATCTTACGACTCCGACTCAAAACTGAAAAAATTCAAGAAATGTTTTACCGATCCTCTATGTAAAGCGAACAGTAACAGTTACAAACTATTGCCTTATAGTCCATGGCGCGTCCAGCCTTTATCAAATTGTCTTGTATCGATTGCAAGTCCGCTGCTGCGCATCGAAACATTGGATAGACGATAGAGGGTGTAGATTCATTAAAATAGGTCAGATGATTGACGATTTCTGAAAACTTTCAGTTTTATGACATTTTCTACGCATACAGTTACATTAGACTGTCTTCACTCCCAAACTGTTCTCATGACCTCAGGCTATGTTAGTCTCGCACAACAAAGACCAACGTACATGTACAGCGAGCTCCAGCGAGCCACCACCACGTCCCGTCAAAGTGAGGCTGGCTGGACGAGTCTAAGGCGAGGTCTGATCTGAATCTGAATCTGAGTGTTGGTGTCGGCGAAAACATCAGATATGATGGCTCTATCGCCCAAAACAGGTTGTGTTCTGCGCAAAGAGAACAGGAGATAGTGTTAGTAAGAGTGGGGTAGGGCCGATAGTAAGAAGTCAAAGATAAAAACAGTTGTTAGTGGTGCAGGTTAAAAAGAAGAATGAACTTAAAGATTTAGAAGTGGACGTGGGCTAGGTGGCTTTTAAAAGCTTCCAGTGTAGGAACGCTGAGCACATCTGCTGGCAGGTTATTCCATAGAATTACTGTGCTTGGAAAGAACGACGAGTGTCTATAGTAATCTGTCAATGTCGGAATTTCAAGATATGTCAAGCTGTGTGTCCTTCTTGATCTTATGGATGCTGGATGATAATGTTGAGGCATTTGTATGTTTAGGAGATGATGATGGATTTTAAAAAAACATAGTTTTATCTTCTTCCTTCTTGTCTCCAAGTCTTCCCATCCTAGCTCCTCCAGCATGGCTGTTGGGCTGCTGGTATTGTGGAATCTATTGGTGACAAATCTGGCTGCCTTCCTCTGTACTTGTTGGAGTTTGTTCATGTCAACCCGTGTATATGGATCCCACACTGTTGCTGAATATTCCTTACATATGATCTTCTGTAAAAAATTTCGGATAAAATTTCGCCCTACCCTTCCTTTAAGGCCCATAAAATTTTACAGGAACACCTCCCGACTATAAGAATATGTGCATAAAATTTTTAACATTTTCCTACCTACCCTGCCTGGTTTCATGATAAAATATTATGATAAAATAAAATATTATTCCCCCCTACCCTTGAATTACTCAATCTCAGCCAACGGGAACCAAACTATCAATTCTGTTTGGCCTTATCTGACAATCAGGAATATTTGCACAAACCAACATTTCAAGTATTAGTTCCCTTCTATTACATTCAATATATATATGTATAATGCATACAAGCACATTAAAGCCAACACATTTTGTTCCACTAAACAGATAACTATTTAAGAAGAAAACTATTTAACAAGTTAATAATAAATTCACTTACAATAGCGGCCAAATTCTGAATCGACCACACCATGGCCGTTATTTTACCACAACTGACACAGCTTCAGTATTACTTTTCCAAAGCTGGCAAGTAGTATATTCACAAAAGAATATTCATATTTCAAGGTGTAAAGTGCAATGTGGGGCTACCAACTGCACAACTGCTGCTGTGAGGCTCCGTACATAACATGTAATATAATGAAACATTCATATATACCACGAGTCAAATAGATATGAAATAACCTCAGACCTTTACTTATCAGCTTGTTTTATATGCAGTAAGCATTTAAAGGAATAAGGCATTTAACATTATTAGAAACATGAGAATTCATTCATATTCAAATATTATTGGAAATTTAGACAGTTTTAGCTAATCTGTATATATATTTGTGGGTCGTATTTTATGAATACAGTTTGAATTGGCGCAGTTGACCCCTAATGTGCGCTCTAATCACACATCTGACAGCAGAAATGAATTTCCCGTGTGCAAATTATATATAAATGATATATTACACTTGATAAATCATTGAGAGTTTGAGTCTCTAACTTTCCCTCCTAAGAGCTGCGGCTATTTTGAATTTATCATCATTTGACCTCTAATATGATCTCTAATCAAATATAGGATGGCAAAAATCAATTCCTTATGTCCAAATTATATAAAAATGGCTGAGAGTTGAATGGTTGAAAATCTATTTTTCACATTTTCCGGTGGCGGCCATTTTGGAT
Organism: Streblospio benedicti; assembly: GCA_019095985.1. Lineage (NCBI taxonomy): Eukaryota > Metazoa > Annelida > Polychaeta > Spionida > Spionidae > Streblospio > Streblospio benedicti. Next base: position 21,810,598 of record CM032661.1, read on the forward strand.
GTTTGCCTCTAAAAAATTCCCCCCGGAGATGCCGCGCCGGCAACCTAGCTAAATATTCTCTTTAGACCAGCTGCTTTGGACCCCTAGCAACATGAAACACTCAAAAAACCTCACACTTCTTATAAATGCAAAGTTGGCCATCTGCCAAATGGACTATAACAGGAAAACGACTGATGATAAAAAGTTCATTTCAAACCATGGTGTTCTTTATAAGTTTATAGTGAAATAAACATTGAAAAGCTGAAAATTGATTATTTTTCCCTTATAAACTTTCTTGTACTCTGCACAGCTACAGGCCATGTCCGTGTCTACCACCAGGACCACCTATCTATTGCACCCATATGGGGCTGCGCCTGGTACACATAGTAACCCGGACTGGCGACGAAGCTCGTGTCGTCCTCTACTAGATCTACTGGAAGCTGCCCGTACAGATGGCACGTCCAGTTGGCCGGACCGTCTTGCCTCGCACCCGCCACGTAGCAGTCGTCGTCAAGGTTACACAGGTGGCAGCACATGCGGTGTGTCGGCGCGCCCGGGACGGTGTTGTAGAGGGCGCCACTGGCACCAACGAGCTGTTCGTTTGACCGCACTTTCTGCACACGGTCGTCTGCAGAAAGATAGTTGTAGGACAAAAAATCAATACTGTCAATTTAGGCATTGATATTTCAGCCTGCACAGTCCAGTGATGAATTTGCATTTGGGCTTAACCCACCTTTTTTTACGACAGTGAAACCTCTGAAAATATTATCATAGGCGAGTAGGATTTCTTTCAAAGGGCCCTTATTTAGGAAGTTTAATCAACCAGCTTCTCAAAAATGTATCACATATATCAAAATGTTCACTGGAGTCTCAGGATCAAGTTCAGTCCTGTTGTACTAAATTTCTCCTGTGCGAAAGAAGAAAAATGGCCTTAATGTGGACCTACGTCAAAAAAACCAAACCGCGTCTGCAAATACGTCTTATAATATGGGCCTCCTACTTTCCAATGTCATGATTTAGGATAATCAACATAAAAACCAGCCTCGTCTATGTCAGGCGTACTCAATTGACAAGCTTTTACAAATTAATTGAAATCTAACCCATGGGGAGATATTACAACTGGAAATATACACAACATTAAAAGAATCCTATGGACCGATGATGCATGAAAACTTACAACTGATCCTTGCTCTCAAACGTGCGGGACCATTCCCGTTAGTGGCGATGATTTGTCTGGCGAATGATGGGTCTTTTGCTTGCTGCTTGAACTGTGATATTTGTGGAGCATCCATTAAGTATTTTATTGCATCATTAGAATTCATTTTTTTTTAAATTTTGTGTGGAGTTACTAATACAGATTTTAACAAGGAAAAAAAAGATAAATACTCATTTCAAATGGAAAATAGGGAGAAAAAAATCGGCTACCTTGTGACAAAATAGCATTGCACTTCAAAATCAAAAGCAATTTACTAACGCACACCTTCGCACAATGAAGTGAAAAAAGAAAGAAAAAACGTCGCAGGCACCCCGTAAATGCAATAACCACAGCGTCACCACACCTACATTGTGGAAAATAGGCCCCATAGATCCGCATTTGTAGCCTGGATATTTCACTTATTCAGAATTGTCAATAGATAATAACGGGATAAATACGGTCTTTGCACGACTAGGTAAAAGCGGAAACCATACACTAACAGATATATATTTCAATTAAATTACAGAATACTCACATTTTTAAATCCAACCTTGTCAAAACTAGTTAATCTTATAGATCCATATTGTTACGCAATGAGTTAACCGAGTAAATGTGGAGCCGAGTATTTCATTTATTATTACATAGTCCTATTGGATTTTCCTAGACAACGGCACGTTGCGTAAAAGGCTTGTGGCATGCTCCAATCAATACACACAACAATATGTTAAAAACAACCAACAACATTATATAAAAAAAAACACGACCTTAAAAGTGCACAAGAATTTGACGTCTATGCAGATTTACGTCTGTGCACTTGTGTAAATTCCATTCGTATATACATGGACTAGATTGCAGAAAAGAGTTATGTGTATTGTTAGTTTTCTGTGGGAGGTTTTTGAACCACGAAACTATTGATTAACACCCCTTCATATCATATTTTAGACTATACACCTTACACTTCTACCTGCCAGAATCATGACCAATCAGGGTATCCGTGGGCTGAATGCCCCCGGGACCTGGAACCCCCTCCCTCTAAGCGTAGTTAGATAAAAAAAAAAAAAATCCTACATATCCCCCCCCCACACACACACAAATGATTTGCTGTGTAGACTCTATGAATAATGAATTTGGCATATCTTAACATTTTGCATATTTAAGTATAGGCATTGTTCTGTGATAACCCGTGTTTGTGTTAAGAGTATAGAGAAACTCATCAACTCTAGTCAAGCATTATAATAGTTCTTTATGTCTAAGTTCGTGTATATTAACTTCTTCATATATGCAGCTATCCAGCTGCTTTCATGATTGTAGTATCATGGTTGTAGTATATAGAAACATATGTATATATTGTAACAGGTAATTACTTCTGTAATGGCCCGATCAATGTAATTTCCAATAGCAAACCAGTCTGCGCATCATTTTATTATTATGCATAATAAATTATCGTTGGGTGTAAATATCATGATGAAACAAGACATTCAAATTGTTTTGTTTTATTGCATTTAAAATTGCAAGCACATTGACAGAGAAAGCAAATATGATAAAACGATTCATAGAATATGATTATCACAAGGTGTATTTTTCAAACCATTGTCCCCTGTATTTTCATTTATTCTAACAACTGTCTCATTCGTCACAAAGTACAAGTAACATAGAAGTTCAAAACTAATGACAATAGTAGTGTAAAATTGAACAATTAAATGATTTTCATGAAAGTGCGGAATTTTTATAATAAATAAAATGTTCATCTGGCCACAAAGCATATCAAATACACATAAAATGTACTTAATAAAAAATCAGCACCTGAGAGTAAAAAAAAAGAAAGTGCACACAAAGTAATCAGTGGTCTAATGATATAAATCTTGCATCTGTTATATCGGAATATCAGTTGTTGCGTCGCTTCAGCAGCTGAAGCGAAAGCCTTGTGATCACTTTGTTTGTATGTCAGTATGCGTGTATGTATGTATGTATATATGTCTCTGGACAAGCTAGAGGATATACCGATGAACCGATTTTCTTCAAACTTTACACAACGGTACGCTGCAACACTAGAGTGATTCGAGTTTGGGTACTTTGCCAATTAAAGTATGCTTTCCACGGGGCCATTCATGGTCCATTTTGGAGGTTGTCTACAGTATCTTTAAATTTGCTTGGATGAACAATTCAAACTTGGAACAATGCCTAGACCCCATCACATGTATTCAATTTTGGCACTTTGCCCATTTACGTGTGATTTCCTGAAAGCCATTTTAGGTCAGTTTTTGTCATTTTCTTCAATAGTTTCAATACAGCTTTTACCATGAGTTCCAAATTTGATACACTGCTCATATACCTAGTGACCATCACCAGTGTCCAATTTTGGCACTTTGCCAATCAAAGTGTTCTCTCCAGAAGACCATTGGCTGTCAATTTTGGCATTTTTAGCTTGATACATGACTTTCGTATTCCATACAATATTACGGGACTGGTGACCACAACCTACAGTGAACTTTGGCCCTTTGCTAACTAGATGAAAAGTGCTCAGAGAGCACAGCATTGTGCAGCAGTTTAGATATTTTTGTTTTTTGCTACTCACTTCAATACTTTCAATACAGTTTGAACCATGACCTCCAAATTTCATTCTATGTTCACATATGTAGTGACAATCATATATGTTCATCTTTGGCACTTTGCCAATTAAAGTGTGTCGTTTTAGTTCCATATTCGACATTTTATTAATAGTATCAATGCCTCTGTAGACAAAATCTACAAACTTGGTTCACTGTTTACATTCGTTGAGACCATCATGAGTTTTAAATTTTGGCTATTTGCCAAGAAAACTATAGGTTCCTGGGAGCAATTTCAAATCTTTTTAAAATGCTTATGCAATATCATAATCGCCCATATGTCAGCGTTGTTCTACCGACGCCGTGTTCTTTGAACACTTTTGATCTAGTTAGTATTTTTATTCATTTCATAGAAATCATAATACCACGAACGAGAGTTCCATTTCAAACAGAATACACAAATATAGTCATTTCATAAAAAAATATATATTTGAAATGCAATTTGATCTGCAATATGATATTTTACATTGGAAAAATGGAATATTTTTTGCATTTCAAAGAAACAGCATATTTTTAAAAAATATACCGGCAACTTCTATTATCACTTAAAAAAATCACCTAACATTAAGTAAGATATTATAAAAAATAACAGATCACCATGACGTGGCATATGAATTGGTATATGAATGGTATATGAATTGATTTAGAATCCTTGATGATATCAATATATTGCCCATGTATTAAACACATTTTAACTATATCCTAACAAATTCTTAAAAACAATATGGATAAATGGTACAAAACTTAGAGTATGGAATTATAGTATTTTTCATTTTTACAGAATGTTTATGCACAGATGTTTGTATTGTCATGCACTTCACAGGTACTCTATCAAATGCTGTTATCAAAATCGCAATATAAAATATAGCTTGAACCAAGCAATTACCAACTGATGCAGACCAGCACATGTAGATGTTTATAAAAGGGGACATGCCAACTGAGCACAGTATATGAAATTGATGCAGGGAATGATCATTACTTCTGCACAAAATACTTAGATAAACACAAGGCACCAATGTTATAACAGAGCAAAGTTACAAGAAAAAATGCAAGCTTAGTATTTTGTTAGGTGCTAAAGCTGGATGATTCAATTCCTATCTCTATTCACTGGCTGACAGTGACTTCAACAGCGCCTGACATGCCTGCCATCTCTTTGGATGAGCAGTTGACTGAGATGATTCTTCTCCCAGGGCGAAGAGGTGTTAAGGTTGCCTTGTGGGTCAACGTCTCACCGACACCAACAGGATCACTGGAAATCACGTGGTCATTTCAGATACATGCAAACATTAATTATTGTTAAACTCGTTATGATATTTCTGAACATTCCTGGATGATCATGCAAAATACGTATTTTATGTTTCAAAATGATGCAAAATTCAATAGAAACTTAGAAATTTACTTTTACACCTGTTGTCAATCAAAACATGGTTTTTGATTTTATTGTGACTTAACAACAAGGGGTGAAGTGACTTAACATAAGGAATAAGGAATAAAGTGACTTAACACAAGGCGAAACTAATAACGCAAATATTAGTGAATCTTAAGGACCCTGTTCACAAAATTATTGACATAGCGTTTTTTCATCATGGAGAAGTGAGCAATCACGTTGTAATGCTTGCACTTTCACTCAAAAGGCCTCACCTGTGTTTGACCACCATGTTTTTGGTGATTCCAGGACTTTCGATGTGGAATTCGCATTCTGTCATAGGTCTTGGTAAAGGATTGACTACGGACATGGTCATTGTGAATGGTGTGCCAACTTTAGCATTGGAAAAATCCTGGAAACAGATGAATATGATAAACTTGAATGTGCAATAATATACTTAGTTTTATTGTGAACATTAAAGGTACAACGCAAATACAAATTATCATAGTTTTAGATAGATGATTAAATAAAATAGTCACTGACAACTATAAAACTATAAAGATTATAGTAAGCACTATTAAGGGTCTGGTCCTAAATTGATTGGGGATTTTCTGATTTTCCATTGTTGTGTGCAGCTACCAAAATGTGCCCCTTTTAAATTTCTCATGTCACATTCAGTTTTTGATAAACATGCAGCAGCTATATGTGTTTTTTATTCGGAAAGAGACGCAGATTCAATTAAAGTCCATGTAAAACATACATTTTTAGTCCACAATACACTCTGTTGCCATGGAAATCTGACTGGAGGAGATTTAATGATCACAAAATTTACACCACAAACAACAAAACTGGCCTCATTTCGCCTCGAATCTTTCCTATCTATAGCATTTCAATACACACTAGCATATATTATCGAGGCAGCTAACGACTGTGTCCAACATACATCAAAAGATTGACAACATTGCTTGTGTGGATTTCTTTTGAATTGATTGGAAATAAAGAGTACCTATATTTCGTTACCTGCAGAAAGCTTAACAATGGTGGTTTCCCAACAAACACCATCAGTCACTCACATCCAACTCTCGAATCTAAAACTCTGATGAATCAGTTTGAAAATTTGCAAGCTGGTACACAAGTGCACCCTCTCCCAAGTATGTCCCCAATTACAGCTCAAGCAACCACCATACACCATATATAGGCAATATTTCTAAGTTTGAGGAATTATGCTGAAAACTTAGTAAGATTGTTTACAAACAAAAACACGTGCGACTGCTATTATTTTTAGGACTAGACTCTTAACGTTAGTATATCAGTTATTAGTACACGATTCAAATATCAGATATGTTTTTATATATAAAATATATTTTCATATCAATTCAAACAACAGGTTGAGACGCAAACAAAGAATGATGCTCTGGGCTTCGATAAAGATATCAAACATCATTTTAAAACCTGAGAACTCACCAATGAGACTGTAACATCTGGAAATGTGAAAGGGAAACTCTCAAATTCAGCAAACGATTGTCCTGTTTCCGTCACTTTACCATTCAGGTACACGGTTAACCTGGCATCAGAGATTTGGAATTCCTGGTAATCCGCATATTTCACTGGCAAGTTCACAGTCACATCTGCAGGATGAATACAGTATTTAAGCAATGGTAATGACACGATAGTGTCTGATAATGGTCTCCGATGTAAATGTAAAACAAGTAAAAATTGTTTGACATTCAATAGTTTAAAAAAACACACAACATGACAGTTAATATTACACATACACACCTGCATTGGGGCTCAACGTTTTCTTAAATGTTTCATTTGATAGTTTCTTTGCAGGCATGCCAGTATAATATGCAAGGATAACTATTGCATTACATGTCACATTACATTCTTGGCCACTGGTATTCTTCAAGTGCGCTATAAATTCAAAGTCCTGTCCTACAAAATCAATGCAGGTTATTCAAAGCAGTTTACCCAGTCTTACTTTCAAAGGGTGGATCTAGGTTTCTGTCAATGTAGGGTTTAGGAATGGAAGTAGGGCTATAACCACCCCCCCCTCATTTTTTAAAGTCTGCGTGCTAGAGCTCTCAGCTCCAGAGGTTGGGGGCCAAACCACTAAAACACTCCCTTAGCCAATGCAATCAAAACTAAAACTTGTAACCACAGCATTGGAGTAGTGTTCTTATACGCCTCTTTTTGCTTCTAAACTTGTAACATATAACAGACAGACGGCACTATGGTTTGCTTATTATAAATGTGGTTGAAAATCAAACTGATTGCCATAGTGCAATGATCTATGTTTGAAAGTAGATTCATGAACTTCCAGACAAATGTGAAATCTAGGTAATTGTGGTCCATGATAATCATGCATTACTGAAATTCCTTCCGGTTAATAATACTGACCGACATGTATTTCGTCTGGTGCATCAAGCTGGAACTCTACATTGGCGGGAGGGACATTGTATATTTTTCTGTCACTTTTCGTTGAGTATTTGAACGCCTTCTGCACTACAGCTCGCTCTTCGGGGCTGCCTGGAGCAAAGATGTGAGGAGATTGATGGCAGGGACCTGTAAGCTCTCAATATTGTATTAGAAGTGGTATGTTATATTTGCTACTTTGAACATCTAATCACATTCTTTCGAAAATTGTAATAAATACGGTCGAACTTGCCCATTAAGAACACCTGCTGTACTGACCACAAATGGTGTTGATAAAAAGCGATCCCTTTATGGATGTTACTGTTTGTCTCTTTATGAAGAATTGCCATTGATAAATGGTCAGAGATGTGGTTGCAATATACAGGCGGTCCTAATTGGAGGTGTTACTGTAAGAAGTGCCACATAATTGTACTGTACCATCTGGGTATTTGTACAGATGGGTGATATCCTCTCTGTCATCGCTGCCCACGGCCTTCGTGCTGATTTTCTCACCAACATTGCCCTCTTTTACCTGTACCACCTCAAAGGAATAGTCATTGTTTACCTGAAACAAAATGTGAAGAAGACACGAACATGGATTTTTATGTGAAAAATGTTTGTGTGTGTGTGTGTGTGGGGGGGGGGGGTGACTCACTATGCCCCTCGAATCTGCATATGGGCATACCCAAGCAACATATTTACTTAATAATTATAATGTAAAACAGAACTATTATCCTGATATAAATGAACTTTCATCTAAGTATATATGATATATATTGAGTTTGCATGCGTCCATTAGTTGTATGCTTAGCTTATACTTGTACATACATGTAAACTGGGACTAAAATTATCTGAAAACAATAATCCCAATAGCCATTCATTCGACAGCCTCAAACTCTCACACACATATTAGCATTGTACTTACACGCCAGCGCACCCAATCGCCATTGACCTCAGCAAAGATAAACCCTGTATCATAGCCCAGATAAACATTCCCTTCCTTGATGGCAGCCAATGGTGCTGGTCCACACTGATACAACCCTACAAAAATAACAACGTGTAAAACTGAAATGTTGACAAAAAATGGGTTGCAAAGACAACGGAACTAGCACTGTTACAGTGCAGTGTCCAATTGAAAAAAACCCACCCACTTGGAATGTAAATTGCTGATGTTGAATAGTTACACAATGCACACAGAATGATCTTGGAAGGTAACAATTTAAGCAAAGATCATTTTAATTTATTCAACATGCCCAGCGCCATATTGCATGGTGATAAGAGAGAAAACTACAAAGTTATGGATTGGTACTGAATAAGCACTGTAGTGGGATAGCGACTAGGAGGCATGCATATTTATTTCACATCCGATGCAGATTATGAACTAAGTAAATTTCTCTACATAATTATGCCACATACGATCAGACGTCTCCTGGGGTGTCGCATCCACTGCTTGCCAACCATCATTTCCCGGTGGCAGATCTGGTCTTGTAAACCACGACTCATTCCACACGTGAAAGTTCCTAAAATCAGGGTATTTTTTTAAAAAAAAAGTTTAATTTAATTTGTGTTAATATTTAATTTATTTGATTTAGATATTTAATAATTTTAAATTCTTACTTACTTACTTACTTACTTACTTACTTACTTACTTACTTACTTACTTACTAACTTGACGACCTACTTACTTACTAACTTGACTACTTACTTACTAAACAATGGGAGCATCTTTTTTTTAAGTACAAAGTGTGTGTTCTCACCATATAGAGTCTCCATTGTAAGCAGGCATCAAGTTCCCATCTTCATCTTCGTGCACGTCAATTGTCAGAGACATATCAGTGTCGTGGGCAGAAGAATGGTTAGTAATTGAGCGAGTGGGTATTCCCAAGGCTCTCAGGACTGAAAAAAGCATGACACAGAATTAGACAGAACATTAGCTCAATGTACGTGGTATTCCGCAGCACTTTGAAACATTGTAGTCCCGCACTTTCATCCCGAAGTTTACCTTAATTAAATAAAGTCAGATTCAATGCTATTCTGAGAAACTCTATTAAAACACACATTGGTAAGATCCAGTTTTGTTTGCATTGCCCTTACAAATTCACCTCTAGGTACTATGCTACAAGATTTAACAATAGTGCAGAACCTCTATTAAGATCACCCAATTGTATAGAGAAGTTGTCTTCATCAAGGTTCATTGTGGTCTCTTTATTAAGATTAGAGGACCGTTAGCAATACACCAGTTTTTGTATAACTAAGAATCATGGGAAATTAATAGACAAACAAACCAAGCACGTGGCTGTTTTGCATATCCATGAAGCTTTTTCGCTGTCTTATATGAAATATTTAGGTACGATCGTACAAAGGTGTCTCACATAGTTAAAACAATTTTTACCCACGTGGTGAAGTCGTAATCAGCCAAAGCTACGGCATGGCAGAAAGAAATGATAAAGCATGATATTGTTTGTCTATTTTTTCCCCAGAATGCAATTGTTTGTAGCCATCTGCTGGTTTTAGACAGGAACTACGATTAGAAAAAAATGTACGGGCATGTTCTTATTACACAGGTGGTCTCATATGTCAACTAGATCAAAAGTGTTCAAAGACCAAGGCGTCGCTTGACCAACTCTGACATATGGGCATTTATGATATTGCATAAGAATTTCAAAAAAACTTAAAATTGCTCCCTGGAACCTATAGTTTTCTTGGCAAATAGCCAAAATTTAAAACTCATGATGGTCTCAATGAATGTAAACAGTGAACCAAGTTTGAATATTTTGTCTTCAAAGCCATTGATACTATTAATAAAAATGTCGAATATGGAACTAAAACGGCACACTTTAATTGGCAATGTGCCAAAGATGAACATATATGATTGCCACTACATATGTGAACATAGAATGAAATTTGGAGGTCATGGTTCAAACTGTATTGAAAGTTTTGAAGAAAGTAGGAAAAACTAAAATGTGTTAACTGCTACACAATGCTGTGCTCTCTGAGCACTTTTCATTTAGTTAGCAAAGGGCCAAAGTTCACCGTAGGATTGTGGTCACTAGTCCCATAATATTGAATGAAATACGGAAGACATGTGTAAAGCTGAAAATGCCAAATTTGGCTGTCAATGGCCTTCTGGAGAAAACACTTTGATTGGCAAAGTGCCAAAATTGGACACTGAGAAGGGTCACTATGTATATGAGCAGTGTATCAAAATTTGAACTCATATATCCTCTAGCTTGTCCAGAGACATATACACACACACACACACACACACACACACACACACACACACACACACACACACACACACACACACACACACACACACACACACACACACACACACACACACACACACACACACACACACACACACACACACACACACACACACACACACACACACACACACACACACACACACACACACACACACACACACACACACACACACACACACACACACACACACACACACACACACACACACACACACACACACACACACACACACACACACACACACACACACATACATATATACATACATACATACATACATACTGACATACTGACATACTGACATACTGACATACTGACATACACACTGACATACTGACATACTGACATACATACTGACATACATACTGACATACATACTGACATACATACTGACATACATACTGACATACAAACGCAGTGATCACAAGGCTTTCGCTTCAGCTGCTGAAGCAACACAACAATAGCGAAGAGGTTCTACTGTATAACTCAATACAACGTACCGGTGGTCAGCACCCCGGAAAACACCCAACATTGGCCATATCGCACAGGCTCCTTGGTTCTCATGAACTCGTCGAGTATTGCCACGGAGCCAGTCCAGTCCCAGGGTTTGGTGGTGCCCTCCTCATAGTCCCCAGACCATTTCCCTATCAACACACCATCGTCGTCAGATGAGTTTACCTGCAATTGATGCATTGCACTGTAATACTGATACACATAGTCACAGTAGTGATGTCTGAAGTAACATGAAATGAAAGGACATGTAAACGTGAGGGAATCCCATACTATGATAGAGATCAGACCAGATTTGATACATAAATAAACAAGGCGTTGACTACATTATAAGTTTACAATATATCAATAAGTTGATTTTTGGTTGTAGAGTTTTTATTATCACCAACGCGCTGAAAACAAAAACAATGCTTAATGCTTATTTCTCCCCCCCCCCTCTACTTAGAATTTTATTATGACAAAAGTCTTCTTACCAATGCTGATAAGAATCGAGAAACATAAATCGGGTTGGCACGTCTTGTGGCAGGCAAGTCACCGTAGTCCATAAGGTACAGCGCTGCGTCAAGACAGACATCCTCAAACTGAAACATGGTCAGTACGCAACACATTTGAGGTTTCTATAACATGCACAGATACTGGTGGGTTGAGTTTGATTAGAAACAATCCATGTACAGGGAAATCTCACACCAGCAACTGGTTAGTTTCTAGCTTTAGGCATACACTGAATAAAGAGCATAGAAGGGGGGGGGGCCGCAGGGGGCGCGCCCCCTTTTCCCACCAAAATACTTCATTTTCATAGGGTTTTTCATGAAATCCTATAAGTGCGCCTGACCCCACTTTTTCCTTAATTGCGCCCCCCCTTTTTAAAAAAAACCTGGATCTGCCATTGAAGAGAATTGGAGGACGGACAAAACAAATCGTACAGGCAAACATAGACATATCAGAAAGATTGATAAGCATTGATTATTAATATTTTCGACAATTATTTCAACACAAGTGATATTTTGACGAGATAAATCACCATATAAAGTCATGTTACCTGCCCGAAGTTCCAGTTCCTCGATTTAACTCTATCCCATCGTCCGATTCCAATATATTGCTTTCCAGCTTGGTTCATAACGTACTCATTTCTCCAAGATTCGTCCTCCATGTACACAGTGTCCTCTAGAATAAAATAGGATCATGTATGATAATGTCAATGATCACGAACATATCCAGGGTGTGTGTGCACACACATGAGTTCATGCGTTTCGTACATGTGACGCATTGAGGAGATGGCACCCCCCCCCCGAAAAACAAAACAGAAAGAAACTTTTGTATCGTAAAAGGGATGCACTGTCCCCTTTGCCACCCCTGGATCTGCCTATGATGATTGTCACCGGTAGGTTCAGAATTTCATAAAGTACATAATAGCTAGGGTCAACTGAGTACGGAAGTCAGAAATCCACATCTGTGCCACGCGCATGCTACTTCAGGCGAATGCCTAAACCCAACCAAGTTGGTGGGCTCTGGGGACAATTGGGAGATTCTCATCATGCTAGTTGAGCAGAACTTATATATTTTATAGATAAATCTAGTGCTATATTCTGGCTTTATCGTTCGAGAGGTAAAGAGTAATGATGAAGGTGTCAGGCATGTTGCCTTTTCTGTTCATTTTATGTACATTATACAAAGCACATAAAAGTTAAAGTTTAAAAGAACGTGCAACAATGGTATGATTTATATTAGAGTATAATGCTTTGTATCATAATACAATGTAATCTTACCTTTGCACCATGGATTGAACAGGACAATGAAGCTTTGGTCTTCATATTTCTGCGCGTGTCGGAAAGATTGTCCATCACCCTCACTTAACGTCTCAGTGAACACGGCATAACGGCCTGCAAACACAGGGGGGGGGGGGGGGGGTTAAATGCCCAGCAAATTCCACATATCTCCTTTTCATTTTATTTTCATAATTAAAAAAATGTGCGGGATCTTTTCTCTTATGGCATTTCACCCACATCCAATAATTTTTAGTAACACCCCCCCCCCCCATTCCTTCCGAATTATTCCTTCTTTTTCAACTACCCTCACATTCATATTTAGGATGACCTTACTGTTGTATACCCTCTCAAAAAGAAGTATACGTGCACAAATCACCAATACCAAATAACGAAACACGTGTGAACAAATATGAAGAGATGCATATCATTTACCAACTATTGCATTTGCAGGAGGCGACACCTGGATGTCAATCTTGGACCCAGCTTGTTTGGTGATGAACGCATGCCAACCGCTTGCCTCCTTGTTGTCCTTTTGGGCTACAGGAATCCGTAGAAGCGTTCCTTTACTCTGCAAGGGCTTGTCACCTGCATAGATGACATAGGAGTTAAGCGACTCAGCACAAGTAGTCTCAATAGTAGTTCTTAATTTAAGCTCATTTGGTCCCTTTACGATTTTTAGGGGGAAACGGTCTTACTATAGAAGTAGTCCCAATCGAGAGGCGGTTTACATCGGCACTTGGACTTAATTGACAAAATAAGTTGGGTGGCCAATAGTTCCGCTTCAGTTATAATCTCTATGCAAACTTTTACAATGCCATGTCTCCCAATTGCGATGCGATTTACTGAGCAGGGGCCATTTTTTATTATTAAGTTGGGTGTTCCACTATATCATTGCCATTTGATATTAGCTAAATGCAAATTGAGTTATATCATTTTAAAAGTGTACCTTGTTAATGAAAATTTCTCCTACATATTGGTCATGATCTCACCAGTAGCAAGCACAAGTGTAAGTGAGTCCATGGTAGGGTTGAACACTCTGGAAATTTCAACACACATCTTAAACGGCTGGCCTCGTCTCACAATGAGCAGGTCTTGGTGCTCATACTCATCCGCGTGATGCTCTTTGCGGTTCTCTAAGATGTCCAGGTCAAGCGTCTTGACCACAAACTCAGAAGCTGCAACAATAATGAGACAATTCTTAGTCTACACGGTTTACCACATTTAAGAGACACAAGTAAGTTGTATTTGGTCATGCATGTGTAATTACAGTATTATACTATCACGAGAAAAAAATATGACACCCGCACCTTTCTTAGAGTCCTCATCATCTGGTTTACGATCGAGAATCTCCAGAAGTTTCGCAGCGAAGGTGACACTGAGTGCGAGTTTGGAGAACTCCTCGTCGGGCAGACTCTTACGACGACCTGGGTCCGGAGCACGCTTCCTCCTCAGGGCACGTTTACTTTTCTTAATCTCTTTGCTCTTCTTGGCACCATTTTGCCTTTGAAAAGAGACACCATACATTTGGTAATAACGAAATTAGTTTATGCCTCTTTCTTCAAAAGTTCAAGCAAAGAGGGTGATTATTTGGTAACATTGGTAGTGACGGGAGGAAGGATCTGGCAATTTGGGCACGCGGTTGTGTGGTGTTGAAGGGGGTTAGGGCTTCCCGGGGAAATGTTGAAATGCTTTGTTGTTTTATATTAGGAATAGAATCAGGAGAGTGAAATTCCGAACACTCCCGCACCCCACTGCGGGCTTTAGTAGGCATGTTTTTAGTGCATGACAACTTTTCTAGGCGTGAAAAAATCATTTGCATACAAATAGATTATTTTTTGTAGTATCGTTCTCGTTGTCCACAAAAATATATACAAGCAAACCAACTATAAGCAAACTATCCAATTATACCTGCATGGCGAGCGTTTTTTGTGCTATTTTTTTTTAGAAAAAGTTCCTAGGAATGGTGCCTATGCCGCGTGGGCCGAAGTTACTATAATTCCTACATAACACCCAACACCAGACCCCACTGCGAATCGAACAGACAACAGTCGGGTCCAGGGTCCCGAGTCTCACATGCTGGGTCATAGAAGCACTTCAAAGCATTCAGATCATACAGGGAAACAAATGTAATATATCAACTGCACAATGTACTAAAGTGGTCTCAATAGAGGGGTGGGCTCTCTACCGGGATTCGTCGTGTATATGGGCTCTTTATGAAGTGTAAATTGTCCTCCTAAGGAGGAGGTCTTTTTGTAGAGGTGGTCTTCATTGGAGGTTATACTGTCGCGCAAAGCGACTGTCTCCTTTGGATCGATCCATATTTTGATCACTTCCCACCTACAGAGTATTTTTTCTTCAATTAACCTGCTGAAATGGTTGTTCTTACATACTCTTGCCACATAAACAATTAATATTGATAGAAATACGCGTATGTTCATTATCGTTAGGTACGGATCACCTACAGACCGTAAAAGGCTTACATTGAATATGGGAAGAAATAGTGCAATACCAAATTGTGGACGTGGCTGAGAAGTTGCACGGGTGGTCGAAGAATAATGTCATCCCATTGACGCTACATGTATACTACATCTATTCACGAAACGCACTAATGGAGACGGGGACGGTTATAAGGTGTCATGAAGTCCTACAACCGTAATCTTTTTGTTTTGTTTTCTTACACTCCTTGATTTTTTTGGCTTGCTCTGATAACCCAAGTATTTGCAGCACCCCCCCCCCCCACACACACACAAATCAATCGCTGTATCCCACTTTATCGGCCTTTCCCACATCCAACATCCTCAAAACCCAACCTCCATCCACCAACTATAATTATCGACAGATCCATAGATTTATTCATCAATGGCAAAGATGACAATATCTTAAGCAGTTGTCTGGATAACTCATGTACACAATGATATCATGTTACAAAAAATAATAAAAAATATATGTAACAAATTAATGATCACAGTAGTTTATTTTGTTATGCATTATGGAACATGTAATGGTTGCCCCTTTTAATTGTTAATTTCCATCGTATCAAATGTCTGGATAAATACTTCCAACCGCTCAAGATAGACGATGAAAACAATGTAAACCTCTTGTTGATACAGACGACTTTTTCTCAAAGGGAAAGCCCATACAAACTCGAAATTGGATAATAACGTAGACATCAAATGTTCACTTACTTAGCATAGAGTGGATCCAATGAGGCCCTGTATTTCCGATACATGTTCACTGTAATAGTATTGAGCTCAATTAACTAAATGCTAGCGTAACCCAGAAATGGTTGCTACGAGCGCTGCGCAAAAATCTGCGTAGTCTAATTTTATCATATAGGCCCATATCACAGTAGCACAATCCAAGCGTGATCATGTAAATTAGTTGTTTGTGTGTGTTGACTGGGTAAGGGCGTGTTACACCTGGTTATGTAATCAATGTGGATCATAGCAACGAGCGGATCTAGGTCTAGGGAATGCAGTAGGCCTTGCTACAACGTCCTACACACTAAAAAAAAGTAGATCATAAAGTATATTGATCGGGTATTGGTGTGTGCGTACAGTGACAGCTGGGTAACAGTTGTCTCAGAATTTCAGCTGACTTCACCTTTTGTTACGTGTTTACACTGACCTGGCTCAAGTTCTTTTCCTATTTCTTTGCTTTAGTAGTACTCTAAAATATTACAAATTATAATTAGTACAGCATCTAATCGGATCACAGCACAAAATAGAAACTGCAATTGGTTTGTTTAACCCACTAGCTAACTATGTCTAATTTGTAACATTGCCACCTGTTTCTACAATACTCTTTCCCTAGTTTATTTTTATTTATGTTCATTTTTGTGGCTTATTTGTGCAGATATTTTTACCATTAAGCAATTTTGGTTTATTATTTGATTAGTTAGGTGAGACCTTACAATATCTTTGAACATCCCAAAAAGATAGCCATTGTTTGTGGCATTAAATGAAAACGCAAGGTAGAAAGTAAATTAATTTTGGTTGGCTTCAGAGACAAAGTATTAAACAATCATGCTAAAAAGCTGTTTGTGTGGATTCAGGATCCAATCAGTGGATCTCAATCGATTGTAGGCGGGATGAAAAAGCTAAATAAAGGAGACAGAGAGAATAAAAAAGAAATGGTAATTTTTGCATGGATCAGTGATAATGCTTATATCATTATAGATCCAGAGTATACAAGGGGATTCACGCTCTGGTTCAAGAAGAATCCAGATATGCCAAAGTTAATTGATTTTTTTAGAACATTATTGCACAGGAGGTCCTATAGTTGTTACCTGTTCAAAGGTTTCATCACAATTTGCAAACAACTCCACACCAAAGTTGTACACATACATAGAGTAAATTGTCATCATTAGACTGTCTACTGCTAAATTGCATGGTTTATGAAGATTGTGTGTCATTGATTGAAAAGTGGGACAATGTGCATGTTATAAGATTTTTATCAATATAAGTTTACATATAAAATGATCCTTTATGGAAGATGAAATTCATTTTTTATTTTAGTTCTTTCAGTATTTACATTAAACATGGTCGTAACAATGAACACAACGTCCATATACATATATGTACTTGCTTTTATTTGCACATAATGCAGTATAAAAACTATAATAAACATAGGCAGATCCAGGCACTTAAGGAAAAGGGGGGTGGGGCGCACTTAAGGATTTCATCAAAAACCCTACGAAAATGAAGTATTTTGGTGGGAAAAGGGGGGGGGGGCGCCCCCGCACTCCCTGGAGTTGCCTATGATAAATATTTTAATTTGCTATTATCTATATACTACCAAATTATTATGTTCTCTAAAGTCTTAAGATTGTGTCCGTAGCTACTGCCTTTTATTGCATTACATTGTATGTTGCATATTATGTATTTTGTAAATATTTTGAAATGACATTCCGATAAATGTACATACATGATTCTCGGATAAGGTGTAGGAATTCTCTTGTCGTAACAAAAAACATTTTGTATAGAAAAAATAATTTTAAGTTTGTGAAATTGAAAAAAATTGAGAAACAAATGATATATTTTCTATGAAACAAATATGCTTGGAATCGAGCACCATTTCCAATTGTAAGCTGCATCGGTTACACCATTGCTGTTTTACTTGAATAATATAGTTTTTATTTCAATATTAAGAAAACGGATAATTCTATTGAGACCACTTCTCATTCATACGCAATGTGTTTTAATTTATCTCCATGAAAAAAGACCAATGTCTGTATGTGCAAGTGTGTACTTTTTAAAACTTTAAACAGAATTACTGATTACTGATGTGCTTATTTCAACTCCATATCAAATTGACAATTTATGGTGAGAGTTTTTGTATCAATATAAAAGCAATTCACTATACAGATTGTTTGATAAGACATGTTGCAAGAAGCGTTTTAGTAATTTGCATTCAATACCTACATTGTAAATTTTCTTCCTGGATATTTCGAATGTCACCTGTATACATGTGCAGTAAATATGTATTCTTTGATTTATTGTAAATTTGAATGGATATTTCCTACATTCTTGACTGCTATAGGAATGAATTCTTATCCTAGGGAGAAATGGTGAAATTGTTGTTAAAACTCCAAAATGAATGATTATGAATTATGGATTCATTGTTTTTAGAAGTTGTATCGTTATAGTTTACAGTATTTGTGTTGCCAACTAAAAAAAATCTACAAATTGTCATACATAATTGGATAACAGGATTGCATATAATTTTAGAATGGAAAGGATAAAATGAGATTATGAGCAGCACATTCTCGCATACTTCTCTGTATAATGAGACCGGAGAGCCTGATACCTCGGCACCACAAGGGCTGTCTCCAGAAATCATCGGCGTCATCATCTTCTGCGGACTGGTGGTTCTAGTGCTCAGTGTGGGACTTTTCCAGTATGTGAAACGGAAGCCAGACGTGTAAGTTTTGATGGTTCTATATTGTGTTAGTTTAACTATGCTTCATAATGGCAGGATTGAAAATTTAGTAGCTTCAATAAAAACAATGTGAAATACGCAATGGGGAATATATTGAATTGATGAATTTGTTTCAATTTGATTTTGACAGATTTTTATGTTATCATATCTTATTTGTTATGGTTTCCGTTAAAAGACGATTAAAGTACCTGTATCGTTAAATGTTAACTACTTATTTGTCACCAATTAAACTGCAAGTGATGAACGTTAAATTTTGTTTGGATCATTTCAGTGTACCAATAATGAAGTATCAAGCTAGAGTCTGTCCAGAGAAAAGCACCGATAATGACAACGATAACTTCAAAGCAGACAAAAAGTAAGCAATGTCTCCAGAATTGCAATTCGGAAGGCATTTCTGAGATGGGGCTGACAGTAAGCCCCATCTCAAATCCGGTTGGGAATTCCCTAATCTTGGAATTTCCTTCAAGATGGGGCTGGCTTTTAGTTAGGAGCCCCATCTCAACATTCATTTGTTAGTGGTGCTCTTCAAATAATATTGTTCTTTCTTTCTAGTAAAATTAATCTCAAATGGAACCAAAGAATTTTGTTTAGCATTTTATGTATTCATGTTTTGTTACTATACTATATTATTTTGTATTTAATTTATATATAATATGGATTTTAATATGGATTTTTTAAAGTCTGAAATAAATTTCTTATTATGATTTATGGCTTGCGGGGGTTAAAATCCACACAAAGGTTGTGTAATATGCACCAAAAAAATTAATTCACGAGAAAGGATGCTGAAATGGATGTTATAAATATCTTACCACTGAGATTGGGCTACCCAACATCTGAGATGGGGCTATCTTACCACTGGAATGGGGGTACCTTACATCCGAGATGGAGCTACCCAACATCTGAGGTAGGGCTATCTTACCACAGAGATGGGGCTACCCAACATCTGAGATGGAGCTACCTCACATCAGAGATGGGAATAACTTACCACCGAGATGGGGCTACATAACATCTGAGATTGGGCTATCTTGCCACTGAGATGGGGCTAACTTACCATTGAGATGGGGCTACCCAACATCTGAGATGAGGTTATATTATAACTGAGATGGGGCTACCCAGCATTTGAGATGGGGCTACCCAACATCAGAGATGGGGCTACCTTACCACTGAGATGGGGCTCCCCAATATCTGAGATGGATGGGACTACCTTACCAATGATATGGGGCTACCCAACATATGTTGTGGGGCCACCCTACACCTGAGATGGGCTAAACCACATCTGAGATGGGGCTATCGCACATCTGAGATGGGGCTACCTTACCACTGAGATGGGGGTACCCAACACCTGAGACGGGGCTACCTTTCATCTGTGATGGGGCTAATTCACATCTGATATGGGGCTACCCCACCTCTGAAATGGGGGAGATTTTTGGAGGACCTTATATCACATTATGCAATCTATTGTAGGAGTTATTGCTGTTACAATATTCATGCCTTTGATACTCTTGATAGATGAATTTAAAGATGAAAAACACGTTTCAGCCATTATCATTTTATCAAAAATACATCAACAAGACGCTAATACTGATGCACATGGTTCTGTAAATGCCCTGCTTGGTGCCCTTCGTAGTAAATACACTACTGTACGCGCATCAGAATACCAGAACATTCTCAAATAATATGTTTTGTTACAATCTGTATAGTATCAAGAAGCCCTGTCAAATGTGCACCTACATATATTTGCACAATACGAAGACAAGGTGTATTGTTATCAATACAAACGTCTTGTTTATTAACTTTTATCTTCTGTATAAAGATAAGTAACAGCATCATTTCGTCACTTCACTACTTGCCCAATTTGAAGTTATAGATGTGAAACAACATCCATGTCATCCTAAGTTGTCCTTTTTAAATTGCACAATAAAGAGAATTATTCTAACAAAACTAAGTTAATAATGTAAGTCATTCAGTATACAGGAATTGTAGCATTCACAGGACCAGTGATCGAGGGCGGCGGATGTATACTGGATATGTATATAACAAGGACGCTAAATACCTATAAACATAACCAGCCTTTGTCACACACAATCAGCCTTTATCAAATATCCTATGTGTAAACACGGCTGGAATAATGGACACATTTATCATCTGTGCAGGAATTAAATGGTAATAAATATGACAAAATTGAACTAAATCCTACAGGTATTATAAAAATGCTACATATTCCTATGGGCATGCTCACATAACAATATATAACCATATAATAGCTCTACTTCTTCGTTTTTAGTACTTTAAATGACGTCACGTCCATGTATTTGTACCAAACAATTTGCAAAGTGATCGACAGTTACATTCTGAAACGAAGCATTCCATGACGTTCACCTTCATCCTTACAAAAATGGAAAACAATATTTGGTTTGGATTTTGGTAATAATCTTAATTGCATGTACTTTTGGAGGTCATAAACGATACTAGAGTATTATTAAGAGAAGAAGGCTACACGTTACTGCAAGGCCAAGGTCAATATAATATCCGAACACTTCTAAGGGGCAGACCATTAGCAATCTGGGGGGCCGTCACACAAATTTGAAAGGACGCGCCAGGCAGCCATTTTGTTCAG
The DNA here is from genome assembly GCA_019095985.1 of Streblospio benedicti. Classification (NCBI taxonomy): domain Eukaryota; kingdom Metazoa; phylum Annelida; class Polychaeta; order Spionida; family Spionidae; genus Streblospio; species Streblospio benedicti. The sequence continues at coordinate 21,832,268 of CM032661.1, forward strand.
TGTTCCCCGGTAAGCATTCAGTGTCAATAACCTGATCAATTTGTTCTTCTGGCACTGGGGTTCTACTCCTACTTCTAGATTTAGACATGGAGTGCTGATTCTGAGTTTTACCCCTCATTCTCTGTTACTCTTCGGCAATTTGTTGCAAAATAGGCATTCGACTTTCGGGCAATGGCGGGGGACGCTCACCTCGATCTCCCACATTTTGTGGCGTGAAAATTGACATCCCATCTGCTAACTGGGAGGTATCTTGGCCTCCGGCACTCGTACCTTGATGGACTTCGTTCTTAGACGTCTTTTTCTTGTCTTTAGACATTGCTCGCTCAAATTAGTATAGAAAACTGACCTACTGTCTGAGACAAGATAAGTAAAGGCAAACCAAGACGTCAAAAATCAGGTAGGGGTGCAGCAGAAGTGACGTAGTCTCCGAAAGCAGGGCTGCCAACCCCTCAATAGCCATTTCTGTACTCAGGATGCCCAAAATTAGTATTTTAGGGGTATTCTGTGGTAGAACGTCAAACGGTCTACAAAAATCCTGGGTGTAAAAAGAAATCCATAAGCGCAGAAGTGATATGTATGCATTTCTGATGTAATGTAACAAATATTCAGGGGTTTTAACACCAATCACAAGCACACATGTCTATGTTGGGATGCAATTCCTTTGCTTTTACTCCATGAAAAATAATTATTAACAAAAAATACACAAAGTAGGGAAATCTGTATTTTGAAGGTAGAATTAGTATTTGGGTATTTTGGGTCGGAATTCTGTATTAATACCCGACCTATCTGTTCTACTTGGCAGCCCTGCAAAAGTGACAGTGACTCTGACACAGTCTCTGATTTTTCACTGATATCCTGATGCAGCCATCATCCGTGGCTACAAAGTCCGCTCTAGTGAACCGCTTTTTTCATAGGCTGCCAAGAAGAACTTTTTAACAATTTTCTTCTTTGGTTTCCGGGTTTCCTCTTTTCTTGGCCGTTCTGTAAGTGTTATTGTACTCACGTGAGGTGAGTCACAACCCCATCTATACCCCATAGAAGCTTGTTTCTCTCGATAATCGTCATCGTAGACCATGACAGAGGATCATGTATACCTGGTTGCCATTTCTCCAATCTTACATGTGTGTAACAAATAGTCCAGCACAAGTTCCTTGAGATTACTATATTCCTCTTTTCTTATAATTTCTGCCAGTATTAGTGCGTTTGCAGACACTCATTGAGCTTGAGATATGTTTTCAATCTTAGGCTTAGGGGAGGATTTCATGCTCATATCAAACCTATCAAAATCATATTCTTCTTCTTATTCCTCGGCACAAAATCGATGATAGACCTGTAATCACTATTTCTGCTTACTCTCAAATAGGATTGCGGATCTAGGTCCAACATCATATTGTGAACCAGTGTATCCGCCTGATAGCCTCTAGGTCCTCCAACATTCCGGTGGTCACCATCTGGCTTCAACAGGTCATATCGGGATGTAGTGGGGCCCCGGTTTACTGATACTTTCGGGAGTGTTGCCTCCACACCAGACGTACTGCTATCATCTTTTCCAACGGACGCCAGCTTTAATTTTAGCTCAAGGGCCTCAACTTTTGCCTGTTCTACCTTCATTGCCAGGCTTATCTTTCTGGTTCTCATTTGCTGTAGTTTTCTACCCATACATCTTGGACAGTCATAATATTCCTCCTCTGCCGGCAGGCAATCAACTGACAATCCCACACGCTCGAAATGAAACCATTTCTTGCACGATGTGCATTCAATAGAATTTTCGTCACTGTCCAATTCACAGCCCTCGATACAATCAATCATGATACCAACTAATAATAATAACTTTCTTGTATTAATATCACATAGCGCACAAACATATCACAAGCCAACTGTATGATTAAAATGGATTTTGTATCAATTTAATAATTGCACGACACTGTATGCCCCTGTTTATGACATCATATTATAAGTGACATCATCATGTAGGTGCCGATCTGAAATGGGGCTTACGGGTAGCTCCATCTTGGTAATCCAATATGGGGCTTTTTAATGCCTTGTTTTCAGAGTATACCATCGTTATCTTGTATTTTACTATCTTTAAATATCTATTATCTCGAGGTCAGATTGATTTCCATTCAACTACATTATGAATAAATACTAGGTGCTTATGTGAAATATTCGATATCCCGAGGAATGTATAGTGCATTCTATATCTTTGAGAATACAAGTTAATAATGTTCTCACCAGGTATCGTTTATTCTTCAGTTCACCTGATTTCTGCTTTGTGTGGGGGCAAGTGGAATCGCAACATCACCAGCCTACTTAATATGCAGTAAAACGGACCTAGCCTCCAGAATGATGAACACTACATAGCTTGATACATGCTGTTATTGATATCAAATCGTAGTCTACATCAGTGGTAAAATAAACTAAGGTGTCTATGAAATGGAAGTCACTTTCGTTACAGAATTCTGCTATATTATTGGTTCGAATCATTATGATGTATGACCAGTGTTAACTAATTTTGTTTAAAATGTACTCTTTGCCACTATGTTTTGCTTTACTTCATCATGTCGAAAATTAAAAATTGAAGGTACAATAAAGTTCCCTCGAGAGGGGTTCATATACATCGCATCTTCATTTCATTTAATTCGTATAATTTTAGTTATTAACGTTATTAACATATCTTAAGAATGGTAATCAATAATGTTAACATGTTAATGTGAAATGAGTATGCAATATGTCTTATGTACAATGTAAGTGCACTGACACAAATTTACATAGTAAGTAATATGCATGTTGTTGTCGAACACAGGTTGTTATCACATTTATACCAGTCACTTTCATCTCCCATCCACACGCGAACCACAACAGGCCCTCCAATTAAGACCACCTCTATAATAAGACCATTGTGTCACGGTCCAAAGTTGTTAATTAAAAAAATCGCTAGAACATGACAAACTGTGAATTGCGACTGTAAATAAACACATTTACATTTACGTTAGTGTTAAATTGCATGTTTATCACTGTTCAATATAGTTCATCATGCACTTATCAAACCTGTAATAGAAATGGAGAACATTGGCAGCATTTAACCATTTCAGAAATTAGAATACTTTTTCTTATTTAGCAGCTAAGCACGCAAATTATCACAGAGTGTATTCATACTTCTCAGCTCTCTGCCATTACGTATTAGAGTTTTCTATATTGTCTCAGAACAACACAAGGCATTGCTTGCATTATTTTAACATGACCAAGATGAAGATGAAAACTACGCCTACTAACAAGCATGCTGCCGGGTTTACATCTACTGCAGACTTAAAACTGTCATGTAATTCATTATTTTCCTACTTGTTAGATGATTTCTAGGTGACCTTTTTAACCATACATCAATTCAACTAAGTAGGTGCTAGTTTGATCATGTGCATAATCCGGGCCAGGATTGTATACATCGTTTAGTACGGCCATGAACATCATTGAGCATGGCTCAATAAATGATACTATCTTGAAATAAAATGGCCTATAACTCGCACTCTGGTCCTTAATTTGAAAGTCAATGGCATTGATACTATATGTATCTGTACCTGGTCCTACTTGAACATGTAAAGTCCAATACACTAAGTACGCATACCGGATGTTTGTAAGCGTTTTGACATTTTAAAAAGAAAGATAATTCCATTCATATATTTAATATCTTTTCGTAAGACCTGTTTAGAAGCCTAGATACATACATGTAGTTACTTGCCCCCTTGATTTTACGCACACCTAACATCATATGATGTGTAGTCAGCACGTGTGCCTTCAAGCAAATGTGTTATAAATAGTGAAAGAGTAAGTTATTGTGAATTATCATCAAGATGAATTCCAGGATATTTCTCTTCTTGGCTGTGACCATGTGTCTCTGGTAGGTAAAATAAATCACATTTTTCTTTTGTTTTCCTATATTTGATACGGTATTGTCGTCTGGAGAAGGGCTACTACCAATAGTCTAGACAAAATTATTGTGCTTCAGAAAAGATATTAAGAATGATCTGTGGCATAAGAAGGAGATACCACTTCTCCCAAATTTAAGGAACATAAGATATTAAATTTAGATGTATATAAATCTAAGATTTGTGGGCATCTATATATATAAAGGTACCGATGTTCATACTGTGACAACTCTCATATGCAAATATACTTGTGATAAGCAAAATAAATCAAATCTTTTATAATCCGTACAATTTCTTTTCTCACTCTGCGCAAATTACATGTGTAGGTACAATCATGTGCATTCCACAAAATATCTATTTTTCATGCAACAATACCAGTTTATATTGTTTTTTGATATTTTTAGTAAATAATTTCTTTGGACTTATCATTTTTTTACCTAGTAAAAACCAAGAAAACAATAAACTACCACAAAGCTTTTTGATTAGTCATTTTTTACCATTCAAATACTAAATACATATTTATACATTTTTTGACTCTTTGAAATCACTAGCTGCGGCTGGTTTTAGGCAATACCTATTCATATATTGAGATACTTAAAATGAAATATGAATATGTGAAAACTTTCACAATCAAAAAATAGTATTTTGACTCCATAATAATTGACATTTGAATAACAATTTTATATGAAAGTGCCAACTATTAGATAAATAGATAATTGTCCTTATACATGTACAATGTCTTACATGATTATCATTCCTTAAACATATAAAACATAAATATTTTTCAGATATATTTACAGTATGTTATAGTTACTATTACTTTAATTTGTCACGTTAAAACACAAAAAGATACAATCAGTTTTGCAGACGTTTCTGGCATAATGTTCAGTGAAACTTATGAAAAAGGATGTAATACATGTAGCTAATAAGAAAGTGATTCATTTCATCTTTGATGTGTTTTGAATGTATGACAGTAAAAACAATATTCTGACCTGAAAGACTTGCAGAGAACATGGAATTGATTCTGACAATAAAAACTCCCCGTGAACTACAGAGATTGATCTATTGTAAATGAAGATGAACATTACTAGCTTTCCAACTAAGTGGAATTGGTGAAAAAAAAGCTTGGTGGTCATGACTGTAACAATTCGCTACATTGACAGGGATGTGATTAATGGAGAGCGATGTCCTGGACTAGATGATACAGAAATATGCTGCCTTGATCAGGACATCGGCTGTTTCAACAGATCGTCTCCTTTCCATCTTATGCCGCTGCCATGTTGCCAGGACTGGAGTGACCTCCAGTTCAGACTTTATCAGACAGAAAAGAGATATGTCAATCTTCAAATTGACCAAACTTTGCCGTGAGTAGCATGGTTGGATAGGCTTAATCTTTGCTCATTGTTGAGACCAGATCATAATTATATCATTACATGCAATGCTAAAAGATCGTCTTAGATAAAATGTACTCAATGTTTTGCAGATCTGAGTTTAAACGTGGAAAGCGAACAGTGCTTATTAGCCATGGTTGGTTGGGCTCTGCTGATGATGTAGACGATAGAGAACAATTTCATTGGGTGCCCGATATCAGAGCTGCTATTCTAACTAAAGTTGGTGCATAATTCATATAAAACAAACAAATTAAAATACACAATGAAAGCATTATACTTGTGAAACTAGGCATATGATTATAAAAGAATTCCTTTCTTCCTTGATCCCTTCATTTTAGCATGCGGACTACAACTTAATCTTTCTTGACTGGAGCTCTGGTGCATCTAGTTGGAACTTGTTTACTGCTTCATCAAATACACGTGTTGTGGGGGCCATGGTTGCCAGGATGATAGAAAAAATTATTGGTGAGGGGGAGATAGCCTGGGCAGACATGTGGCTGATTGGTTTCAGTCTTGGTGCCCACGTTTTAGGCCACGCTGGAATGAGGACCAATGGCAAGATTGCCAGAATCACAGGTATGATGTAAAAGTATGGTTTCAAACTGTGTTTTTTGTGATAACTGAAATACTTTATTCAATTACTGTTTCATTAAGTTTTAAGAAGTTTACGTTAAATAATATTCTCGCACACACTGTGAGACATATTTATATAATGGTGATCAAAGCAAAACATTATATTAAGAATGTTTACAAAAATGATGTGACATTAATGAGAAATGTCTTATTGTTTGTTTATGTAATTTGTAACTTTATCGGCTCAATGGTGCCCTAAAACTATAGAATGTTCTTTGAAACAATTCTGCTGATGATCTGGATATGGTTTTCGTTTTATTGATTTTACAGGGTGAGTTTTCTTTGAAAATAACATTGCACTATTATATACTACATCTTATCAAAATCGTTGCCATATTTTATCTCAAAACTACTTTATATTACTTATGGTACTGGATAAAAGTGGGAGATTGGGTAACAGTGGGTTGGTGGAAGGATGGTAATAGACCAAGAGAAAAATATAAACCGGGAGAAAGGGGAGGATCAATCTGAGCAGTGTGATGTTTTGCTTCAAAGAAATAAAAATCCTGTTGCTCTTACAAATCTCCATTTACATGTATTGGAGTACATGAAAGAGGTTCATGCTTGTAGTGCACCCGTCTCTACTATTTGTGTTTTAGGTGCCGATCCTCCTCGAATACTGTTTGAACAGTCCCCTCCTACAGCCGGCCTCAACCCAACCCGTGCTTTATTGGTTGACGTAATCCACACATATACACAACATGTTGGTTATCATATGTAAGCACAAGTGGTGTTGATTGATATGACACCAGTCAGTGGTGTCACAAAATTATAACCAAGATACTAATGGGAAACTTCAAATCAGTGAATCTTGATGAAACTGACAGTATTTACTGGTCGTGATGACCACTGTAACTATGATATTTTGAGACCTATTGTGTATTTTATAAAATTTTCTTTCATAGGCCTATTGGTCACATAGATTTCTACCCAAATGGTGTTGACGCGTTTCAGCCAGGATGCTTTAAAGAGACGTTTAACGATTATGACTTAACTCCACACATCAAAATATGTACGTTTATTATTCACATTTTTTCAAACTTCTCTCTCACGTCTTTTTAGTAAGCATATTTCTACCAATGATAGATATAGCGGAAGACTTTTTTTCAACCCTAAGCTTCCATTTGACTATATCAAGTGGCCCTGGCGGGACTCAAACTCACGACCCCAAGGTTGTGAGTCCAGAATGATACCATCATCCTAAGCAGAGAACTGTTAAACGGTTACACGGCTGAACCGTTGTGTCTGTAACCCCCAGCTTAAATACTTGGTCTGTTATCATCTCAACCCAGAGGTCGTGGGTTCGAATCGCACGTGAGGACGAAATTTTGGGAAGGTCTATTAGCACTCTGAGTGCTTTTGAATGACATATTTGTGCTTCGCAGTGCTTGCGGATACATTTTCAAATTTCTCTCTCTCTCTCTCTCTCTCTCTCTCTCTCTCATCTTTTTAGCAAGCATATTTCTACCAACGATAGATATAGCTGAAGACAGGTTTTACAACCCCAAGCTTCCATTTGACTATATCAAGAGCAAGTGCAAAAAAGACGTGAGTGAGAGAGAGAAGTTTGAAAATGTATCCGCAAGCACTGGGAAACACATATATATTTATACATGATTACAATCTTATCATGATAGTGTAAAAGCATTTAGGCGTTAAGTAATTACCAAAGACATCATTACCAGAACACCAGATAAACTGAATAATATCTGAGAGACATTTGAATACTAATTCTACGGTGCTGATAGCATTTACATGATTCATGCTTTTGTTAGTAGATTAGAATCCATGCATACACAAGTAGCTTAGTGCGTGACATGCTGTTAGCTAGAAAAAAATATTACATAGTTTGAACCTAGAATAGAGGTGAATTTTTAACTTAATATTTCGTTTTGCAGTCGACCTTAAATACTGTAGTCATGTGCGTGCCATGAGGTTGTTTATTGATGCCACTTTGAATGAGAAATGCTTCATCACTTCACACAAATGTTCTCATCTTGATGGCATGCCTGTAAGTATGGTCTGCTAATCACCTTACATTGAACCTTTATAGCAGAATTACTAAGCCATAAGCACAATTATGGAGTACTAGCTAGCTGACCCGTCTCCTACGGTGCCTATTTTGTGTATGATGGAAACGAAAACATGAAAAACGCTGTCTAGTCTGTCTCACTCAAAGAGGGTCATCAACACAACCCGTGATGCACAATACCCGTGGTATTGTAACCGTGGACGATAATAGAATATATTAACGAAATACCTTGTGGAACAACTCACACAGCACTTTGGGGTGCAGTTATATATGTAAACCAAGATTCCTATGGTGATAATTTGATTACATATCATTTTATCGCCTGTGCAGTAGATGTAATGCTCTAATTTACCGATATTCTGGGATAATATTGATTAAAACATACGATGTTTGTCTGTGGGTCTCGTCCTAAAAATAATTTGAAACCTCAGTGAGGTCTCTCTTCACAAATACATGTACACTCTACGTTTGCATTTGTGTCAATGTGATTGTTTTTTTCCGTGTAACATATGCAATATATGAAGAGCAACAGATAGGAATTTAATAAAAATGGATACTTCCAGTGTCATATTGGATATAGCAGTCCTCTGTTGCCATTAAAAGTTGGTACCCATATGCGACCGCCATTAATTGTAGGACTTGACCCCTAAGTTAGTGCAACCCCACGCAAAACCCCATTTGTTTCTCCGCAAAAAAAAAGCTTTTCAGACGTCATTTTTTGTCGCTTAATACTGCATCTGGAAATATGTTTTGGGTGTCATTTTGAAGCTTAGTGTTTCCTCTATCTTGTGTGCTGTCTCATGATAGTGTGAGCCTACAATCCTGCTAATCACGAAAATTATCGTCAAATGGTACAGGTATGTGAAAACACGATGCAATGGGGTAAAGCATTGGAAACACAATGCAATCGGATAAGGCAACAAATGGCTATTCCACTTATAGTGTTAAGTATTATTTGACCATTTCGCAGCAGCTTTCTCATAAATGATGACAATTGAATGTGTGTGGCCTGTGAACCCATTTCTACATTACTGACATAGTGCGAGTTGAAGTTTTTAAGTGACAAAACTGTAGTGGTGAGCGCCAGGAGAGGAAAAATGTCACATTTTCGTCGAATCAGCATTGCCAAGCAGTTTCGGTCAAGCAGTCTCCTAAATGAATAGAGAATGAAATGTATGGTGCATTTGGCAACATGCACACAGTAGTAAGGCAGGGAGCCGGTCTAAGTTTGAACCGCTAAAACGCCACTGCATAAGACCAAAGGGGGATAAATGTCCGAGATCCGTAGGGAGTGGTGGGCAAAAAAAGTAACAGTCGGTTTTCCATAATTATATATTAATGGAACGGGAGTATGGACAAGTGTTAGTAGTCATTCTATGCGATCCCCAACAAACTTTTCAGTAAATTGAAAAAACAAACAACCAACAGTTTTAGTGATGTGCACTAGAAAACATTGTAATACCACCAAGAAAATTCCATATTTAGATGGTCCAATATTTTACGATTTACTCGTCTATGTCTATAGTGTGTGTTGATAACGTAGTCTATTAATGATAAACCGGTGCAAGAGGATAAGCTATAATACCAAGCCAAATCCTAGCATTGAGGTTATGGCGAATTTAGGCTTGAAATGAATCCAATAAACACATATGTTACTCTACATATTGAATGCCAGAGTTCAGATAATGATCTTCATCGTCGGTTCAGGGGAATGTCTTTCACACTGCCAATGAGCAGTGTTACGCTTGCCTCAGCACCAATCACATATTTTAAAGACGGCCTTAACATTAGCTACTGGCAGATCCAAGTTTTTTGGATCACATGGGTTTTGTAAGGGCAAATGATAGCAAACATGCCAAATGTCCCGATGAAAATGAAGTATTCTGGTGGTAAAAGGCGTGGCTTGGGCCCTCTTGGCCCCTCTTGGATATATCTATGTCAATGTCAGCCAGAAGTCCAGAAGTGTTCTACTTATATTTATATAGCCAGACCTGAATGTGGGGAGGTGTGTGCGTGTGTGTATGGGGGTAGGGGGGTAGGGTAGGGAATCATTTGTGGTTTGAAGTTAAATCCGACAGAGCCCTATTAATAATTGAATTTCATTGCCATCTCACACTCAAGCGACTGTGGATATACACCAAACAAATGGCATGTCTTATGCATTCATGTACTACGTTTCCTTCACCATGTTCTGAATGAAACGAGGACATATATTCCCTTCAAGAAGTAAACTTTTCTCACATTTTTATATTTTAGTCGGCGTGTACACCATGTGGAGCAAATGAATGTCCTGAGCTGGGCCCAGCTACGGAAGATAATCCAGTGCCTGGAATCTACTACCTGGAGACTAATCTCGATTATCCACCCCACTGCACCCAGAATACTGAAGAGACTACTTCAGTTTCACAATTTATTGATACGCTGTGGAGTGCTATTTGTTCATTTTTCAAATAAGATATTGGACAATATTTCACATTCAAACTAAACAATATTTCATTCAGATGAAACATGTTGACCATATGAAAACATAATTGAACACTTTGAATCTTTAAAACATCATTGCTTAGTAGGAGATGAATTGTTGATATGAATGCAATGTTGATCTATATCACAAAACATTTTATGTAACATATATTTACATTTATACTGTAGGCCTATACTGAGATTTATGTAAATCGAGAGCAGTATTTTGAACTATGCAGTCTAAGATTTATAAGCTTTAGATTGAGTGTGCACTATGTTCTTGCTACTCAATAAATATTAATGAAAATGTAGGATGCATAATACATTGAAGAGTTGCATAAATAGTGTAAACAATTTTTTGCTGTTGGTAAACATCAATCAATGTTTGTTTGATTTCTAATTTCTAGTGAGTATTCATGCTTTTATATCATGACGTTTCAGCACAGGTACAAATAAATTGTGTTTTTTAAAATCTTTAAATGTTTGAAGTTTATATGCTGAATGTTCAAAGTGTATTTATGCTAAATGAACTAATAGAAGTCATCTCAGTATTCCGCCATGTCAATTCAAATTACTATGTAGATTCAACAAAAACATTACAGATCTGCTCTCCAGTTTACAATTACATGAATGTATCTTCGTGCATTTTAATGTTTAAACAATCGTAACACAGAGCACGATTAATGAACCCACAATCGTGTTTGATGCGTCAAAATAAAGCTACTTACTTATATTGTAGCATGATCAACACAATTGTTATGATTCATTAAAAGTATAATATTATGATCTATGGTGCAATTTGTTGCATGCACACTCATTTTGTGCGTAGCGATAATAGGGGATTTGAACATGTTTATTTAGATTAGATCTTACTGGAAATTTTATTTTTCATTTTGACACCGGGAAAGAAATATTTTTTAAAGTAGTAATATTGTGTGGTAATTGTTTAGAGCGTAACAATTTTATTTAAATAACACACGAAGTGGTTGTGTACACGAACTGGGTGCGCAGTGCTCTAAGGCTTTTTAATTATGTATGCACAATGAGCAATGTAAGCAGTACATTTCAAACCAAACAAATTATTTTTAATGATAAAAATACAAGAAAAAATATATTTTTAGAAATGTTTGTCATGCTGCTTACGGGGCCATGTTTGTTAAATATACTTAGTCTAACATATTAAGCGTTTGTGTACGTCAAACATACGTTGCGCGTTACTCAAGGAAGGTTATTGGAGGGTGGAACATTTAATCCAATGTGTAACATGGCTGTCGCATGATGATGGGAGGAAGGTTTGGAGGTGTATTTAATCCGTCCCAGACCTGTATACTGAAGGGATCTGGTGTGAGGGATGGGGGACAGCGGAAAGTAGGTGTGTGTGTGTGTGAGGAGCATTAAAGCGATCTGGATCTCATCTGTTTCAACCCGAGCAGCGCTGGGTAGACAACTAGTACATAAATATATCAGACATATACTATAAGTGTTCGTAACATGGTGTTTAACACGTGCAAAACACTGGGTAAAAATATATAGTTTGTTTGTTGAAGAAACCTTCGTTTAAAGTTGACCAAGATACAGCAAAACCTAAGTCTGAACTTGGAGTGACCTTTATGTTAACTCTTATGTCACACTTCTGCCGTTTTGGAAGATTTCTAGGTGACCTTAATCAGTCATAATTGAACTGTTATGTACTTGGTATGATTCTATGACCAACCAGACCATGGTCCAAGCATTTTGTGAGCAATATCATGAGAGTTTTTAATTGATTTTTGCTTATCTTGATGTAAAAAGGACATGTACTCCCATACGCAATAAGAAACTTATCAAACAAGTCAGTAATTTCTAAAGGAAATGAGATTTATAAATGATCTGTGCCGTGTCCATTCTGATGATGCATTCGATTGAGTAACGAAATGCCTGCAAACTCTGTGCACTATATAGTGATTGCGATGAATCACAAAAATACAAATCAATTAGCATGGAAATCATTCAAAGATTCTGTGAAACAGTAGCAGCTCACACATAGGACATCATGCAATCAATATTATCTAGAATTGATTTAATGCCACGATACAAGAACGACATTAGACCAAGGCCTATGTCCAAGTCCCGTGTGAGCTGGGCAAGGTACTTAGGTAATCATGTACGCTATCTTAAGTTTTTATAGACGGAGGGCTTTGCTTGATATAAGGTTTCCGGGTGATATCAAGGTATATGTGTGTGAAATCTTTATCTGCCACATGGGAAATATTAGCTCTCCAATTGGGATTATAACATTAATTCAATTGTATGAATTATTGAATCCAGATGGCGAACATTATATTAAAACACCTTTGAGATATATATACCTTATTTTAAGATGACAAAGTTTAGAGAATGTGCAGGTTCAATTTCTTTCACAAATCCAACACGCATATAAAAATAATATATGTGGTGGGAGATCCATGATTTTGCAGATTGAGGCCCCACCTGAATGTACGTTCTTGGCATTGGATTGCGGTACGTGCTTTCTAAACATGGCGATGGTAAATATCTATTGCCCATGAGTCGACATTAATATGGTGTAGCTGTGCTCTCTGAGAGCTTTTAATCTAATAAAACCATTATGATTATTTGATGATCTTGTTTGAAACTGTATTGAAACTATAGTGGAAAATTATGATTTAAACTATTTATATTTGATACTTGCCGCTTTTTTGACATACTATTATTACTTGGTTTAACATTGGAAGTATGTAAAGTAGAATTTTTAAAACGATAATCCATCATTAGTTTTCCTCAAATAACCTTGGTTAAATAGCATTATTGAAAAAATAAAAATTGAATTAATTTGTTTATGTTAGGCTGCTTTGTCAGTTTTCAATTTTATAAACAATATTGGGTTGTATAGCTATAATAAAGAATTACCGATCTTAAGATTATATGTTCTTTATCTATCTATAAACCATACATATAATTAATAATAAAGACAAATAATTAGAGCCGTCTAAATGATATTTCTAAAGAAATTGAACATCACAATTTTTCAAAATTTCACAGGTTTGAAGTTGCCACCATTGCAGGGTGGAGCAAAAATATAACTCTAAATCAGTATCCATGTCTTTCCAACCTACACGTGTTAATAATATTCCTTTCCAATGCTGCTATAAAATCAAATTGATTATAATGAAAAATCTGTTTATCAGTTGCATATATCATTTCAAAATAGATACTGGCGTTTTATTGTAGAATAGTTAGTTGAGTTGATGGATTATAACATTTTGGTAATCCTTTGTGTTATGCTTGAGTGGCTTTGTCACCAGACTAGCCACAATAAAGGCAGGGGGGGGGCGATATGGTGAATCATAACTGTTTGTCCTAAAATATGTGTGGTCTCCATGATCTTTTTTATTTCTCAGCATATCTAGTCAACTAAAATATCATTGGTAAGGTATTTCGATGCTCTTTTCAAAACTGTCTCCAAATAATTTTTTGGTCAAATAGTTTTTGAGTTATGAGCAAAAACAATATTTGGGTAGAAAGTCTAGGCCCTAACAATGCACCTGTAATCCCGCTCGAACTTACTCAGTATCAAGACTACAAACAGTATGCTGCTTTCCTTTATTGTGTGAAATAGTCTGATTCGATTTTATATACCCACCCCCATTATGTTTATTATGGCTTTCTACAATCTACCTACAAAATATATCTTTTATTTGCATTAACTTGGATTTGAAATAAAATTTGACATCCATACATTATCTACCCTGATATAGTGATGCATTGCGACCACCAAGTAATGCTTTTTAAAAATTACCTTTTACTTCATAAAAAGTGACATTTTTGCATTTCAATGTCACCTAAACAATAACATACAGCCAAACATTACAAAAGAACACACAATGCATGCAAGCCTGCTGGGAGCATTGATTGTAGAAAGTCTTTAAGTCAGTGCTAATATCCACTGTCTAATTAATGAGTGATGGCTTTGCTCATAAATATAAATAGTTCTTTGCACTACCTTGTAAAAATAATTAAAATGGCTCCCTGGAAGATAAACTGTTATTGGCAAAGGGCCAAAAGTGAACACAGTTGATGTTCAGTAGGCATGTAAGCATTGTATCAAGTTTTAATGCTTTCTTACAAACATTAGCAAAGCTATTGCAGAAAATGTTGAAAAGTGGCCAAAATCGAATCACTTTGGTGTCAAGTCACACCAAATAGTTGTATAGAGTTTGAATTAAATTGGTTCTTCGGTAAATGCTTTAGCTTGTCTGGAGATATACAAACATATATACATAATTATTTAGGTACAAACTAAACAAACACAAGGCTTTGCTTCAGCAGCTGCAGCGACACGATCATAGTTATTGCCACATGTTGCACAACTCTTATTGTTACCTCTAACAATATTCTTAGTTAAAAGTTGAGTTTCATCAACATATTTTGAGGGAATGTTAAATCGATTATGATTGTTCTCTTCTACAAGCTCTAAAAAAATAACTCCTGGTAGAATGATAAAACAACCCGATGTACCAACTTTACTTATTCAGGAACTTTCATGCTTCGCCCTATGATATGAAATTTATAAAAATTAAGTCCTTTATAGTGGTTAGCAGAGAGCAATACATTGAAAGTAGTCAACATCTACCATGATACAATATTTCATTTCCATTAATTACAATTAAAATGGCATTACCTTATATAGTAAATATCATTGCAATTACTGTTGTCTTTGAACCTGCACTAATCTGAGATACAGCATTGAACAGAATGGAAATTTCCAACTGACACCATATTTCACATGATGTCATGCATGTTCAGGCAGTTGTATTTTCAACGGTAAAAAGAGAAGGATTTTGCTTTTGAATGCTCTTTAGGATGAATTTTGTGATGCTTCTTTTCTTGGGTGTGACCATGTGTCTTTGGTAGGTAAATCATTCTCATACCCTGTCATGTGTATGAACTGTGGTAAAAGAGTTGCTGAAATGAATGTTCCATATTACTTTGAAACCAAAAGCATAATGTTTATAAATAATTAAGACTATTAATCACAGAATCTGAAATATACTGTTTGAGATATTCATTTCCAAGTGATTGGAAGAAGTCTACGTGTGGATGATATAAACACACATATTCTATTATATGGTCCTAAGTTCTACGATTAGCTATATTGACAGGGCTGTGAATTGTGGAGAGAAGTGTCCTGAACTAGTTGATACAGAAATATGCTGCCATGACCAGGATATTGGTTGTTTCAATAAATCGTCTCCATTTCATCTCATGCCACTTCCATGTTGCCAGGACTGGAATGATCTCCAGTTCAGACTATACCTAACAGAAACGACATACGTCAACCTTCAGTTTGACCACACTCTGCCGTGAGTAGCAAGAATAAGATTTGTAGAGAGATAATACATCCAGGAAATTTAAAGCTTGAAGATCATCTTACAAGTTTAAATGTACTCAATTGTTTGTAGAGCTGAGTATAAACGTGGAAATCGTGCCGTGTTTATAAGCCATGGTTGGTTGGGCTCTGCTGATGATGTTGATGATAGACAACAACTTCAATGGGAACCCGATATCAGAGCTGCTTTTTCTTACTAAGGTTGGTCAATTTGTCTACAGAAGCACTCCATAGAAAATAATCGTATTGAAATGTATATTTAGGTATAGTAAAGTATTACTTTTTGAAATCCAATTCCTTCATTTTAGCATGCGGACTACAACTTAATCTTTCTCGACTGGAGCTCTGGTGCATCTAGTTGGAACTTGTTTACTGCTTCATCAAATACACGTGTTGTGGGGGCCATGGTTGCCAGGATGATAGAAAAAATTGTTGCGGAGGGGGAGACAGCCTGGGCAGACTGGTGGCTGATTGGCTTCAGTCTTGGTGCCCACGTTTTAGGCCACGCTGGAATGAGGACCAATGGCAAGATTGCCAGGATCACAGGTATGATGTAAAAGTATGGCTACAAACTGATCTTTTCATGATAACTAAAATAGTTTATATTTAATCAATGTTGTATTGTGTGCATAAAAAGATTTAATAAGTTACGTTAAATAGTTTTCTCGCCTACATTGTTAGAGTATTTACATAATAGTGTTCCAAGTAAAACAATAAGAACATTTACCAAAATGCTGTCACATTAATGAGAAATTTAACTTTGTAACATTAAAGTATCATCTTGTAAGCTATAGGATTTTCCGATACAATTCAATAGCAAATCTGTTTTCTATTGTTAATAGTTTTATTGAAAGTACAGGGTAAGTTTTCTTGAGAAATAGGATTGCACTATCCTATCAGAATTGTAGGAAAGCCTGGCAGGACATACATCACATTTCACACTTGACAACTACTTCTCCTCCAATGATTTATCTATGAACAACATTCGAAGGGGATACTTCACAGTTCATTCTTCATACTTCACTGTTCATGTTTCACACTTCCCATTTAGTTAATATCACACTGCATAAGCCATTCCAATGCATATTTCAACCATGCTTTCCAATTGATGATAGCTGATTTCTATTTTGACGTTACTTTATATAAGGAGTATGTCATTTTTGACTTGTACATGATAAGTATTGCACTTGGAGAAGTTATATTGGTTATTGCTAGTAGTACACTAGGCATCTCCAGTAGGCACCAGCTCCTGTCAAATGCTCCAAAACACGGTCAGTAGATACCAAGTTTCGTCCTGTTCCGACACTGTTACCTTGGCCAAATATTTTATGGCACTTCGCGAACACTTGACCGTGTTTTGGCACGTGAAGGAAATGTTGAACATTTTAAAAGTTTCTTGCCGCCAAATTCACGTTGTGGGCCACTAGGTGCCACTACAAGTCAGTTAGTGGAAGGTTTGAACACATCAGTAAGCACTCAATTGATGCCAAATTGAATTGGATTAGCATGCACAAACATAACAACTGTGTTATTAGTATTTAGGGCAATATACTCACAGATTTAGATTTTTATTTTGTATAATATTAAACCTTGAAATATTGAATACATACATATCAATTAAACTAAATGTCGTTTAGTGTTGCCACCGCTTCCACTTGTGACCATAAAATGCAGTTTCCATGCAAACATATGGGGTCATGTCTACATATGACATGTGGACATTACCTCTAGATATAAAAAGAACTGGCTCTTGAACGACCTAATAACGATTAGCTATCATCAATTAGAAAGTGAAGCTTATATTAAATCTGCATTGACATGAGTTACGCAGTGGGATTAAGCGTGAAGTGTGAAGTGTGAAACATGAGCTGTGAACTATGAAGTATGACCTGTAAAGTGTGAAGCGTGAAATGTGAAGTATGAAATATGAAAGTGTCCCCTGGGTTCACAGATAACTCATTGGAGTAATGTAATTGTGAAGTGTGAAGTGCAATGTTTCCTCCCCCTTTTGTAGAATTGTCATTATATTTCGTCTCAAAATTAATTACTTATAGTACAGGGTAAAAGGGGTTGCTAGGTTGGAGGAAAGATGTTTCGATCAAGAGAAAATATAACCCGAAAAAGGGGGGGGACTAGTCTGAGCCGTATGATTTTTTTACCTCCAAGGAATGAAAGTCCTTTGGCTCTTACAAATCTCCGTATGCATGTATTGGTGAACATGACACGAGGTTATACACCCGTCTCTATTATTTGTGCTTTAGGTGTTGATCCTGCTGGATTAGCGTTTGACCAATCCCCTCCTACTGCAGGCCTCAACCNCAACCTGTGCTTTGTTGGTTGACGGGATTCACACAGAAATAGTTACTGGATATCCCTCGTAAGCATACAAGTACTATTAACTGCTACGACATGTGTCAGTGGTGTCACAAAATTTCATCCTGTGTTACTCCTACATTATACCAACTAACGGCACCGTGCGATACGGTGATTTTAGGGCAAAAAACGACAAAGTCCGTAAAAAACTGCCCAGGGGTGGGCTGCAACTCCAAATGGTACCACGCCCGATGGCGTGACAGCGGGCCTCATGCCATCTGCGACTTCTCGGGAGAAGTTCGCGCAGCACGGTGATAATCGATTGGAATTGATTGAAAATCCCTTTGATGTTGCTGCTGCCACGCGGTGCCGCTTCTCATGACGCACGGTATTGCATCGTACCGTAGTCCCTCCAAACGGCATGAAAACAAGCGCAGCTTCATATCACGCTGTTCTGCGCTCTTGCACACAGTACCGCTGGCATCGAGGCACTGAAGATAAAGTTTGGTGCCGATTGCATGACGCATGGCTATCTGGCGGTACATCATATGGCATATTTGGTGCAGTCTAGTGTTCAGCGGAATTACCTGGCAGAACGGGGGTTTATGCAATGCGGTATGACTTTACTATGGTGACGGTATGGTTCGATGCCGGGTTGTAACGCCCCGTATCGCTTGACACCGTCACTCATGTCGCATGATATGGTGCAATTCCGTGCATCTTTTCCCATGTTGATTGTCCTATACCTCATGCCGTCAACCATACCGCTGTCAGTGCCGTCCATGCCTGGCGGTACGGGTCCATGCCGCCTTTGGTGCCGTCTTGGCAGGGCGGTGCATGCACTCGTTCCATGTTCCCATAGTTGTTTGGCGTGCCATATTTCACGCCCCATGCTGATGGCTGGCCCTTTTTCATGCTGTTGTGATTGATTTTTCATCATGCTTTGTAGCGCTGAAGTGAAAATCCGAGGTGCAGGGGTGCGCAAGAGAATGAGATTTTTTCAACCGCGGCATCTGAATTATGGCTCGCAGCATTAACTTTTTAGGGTGCCCATAATTTTCCTCTCCTGCCGCCTGGTTCTGCCTCGTGTCGCATGGTACCACCCTTATGGTGTAATGTTGGGGTTAAAGGGAACCGTAAAAGGGAAGCTTCAAATTAGTCAAATTTGATGCAACCGACAGCATTACCTGTTCATAATGATCACTGTTCATTTGTAACTATGGTATTTTGAGACCTGTTAAGTATTTCAAATGTGTTTTTTTATAGTCCTACAGGTCACATAGACTTCTACCCAAATGGTGTTGACGTAATTCAGCCTGGATGCTTTGAAGAGACGTTTAGCGATAGTGACTTTACTCCACACATCAAAATAAGTATGTTTACTATTAACAGTGTATATGAATGATACCAATATTATCTTGATCATGCATTAATAAGCATTTGGGCGATGTTCTTGCAAACACAAGCAGCCTTGAAATTACGTATGTCTCATTTGCAAGTGAATTGAACATATTTCGCCGTTTGAATCTAAAATCAAGGTGAAATTTAATCTTAATCTTTTATTTTGCAGTGGACTTTGTATACTGTAGTCATGTGCGTGCCATGAGGTTATTAATTGATGCCACTTTGAATGAGAACTGCTTCATCACTTCACACAAATGTTCTAATATTGATGACATGCCTGTAAGTAGTGTAACTGTAATAAATTTATGGTCTGCTAACCCTATAATTCAATATGTATAGCAATTAAATAATATGACATTAGCACATGTATGGATGAGCTTCTTTTGCATTTTGATATGATCTCTACGAAGGTATTTTGTCAAACAACAGACATTTTCAGTAATGTTCACTGGAACACATTGTAAGCCTACAAATAAAACTTAGATGTAGACATTATTTCAAGTCAAAGATTTATTAGATATATTTCGTGTCATGGACACATCATCAGCATGAATGAAAAAAATAATTGTAATAAGTCCAACCATGTTGGTACTACAATGTACAAATACTACAAGTATAGTACAATGTACAATGCACACTATTTAGATGCCCCAATAATTGTTTTTCGACGATGTCAAAATAGTTTGACATATTGTCCAAGAGAATGTCAATATCCAATGTCCAATGTTTTGAACTGAGGTAGCTTAGGAACATTAAGTACTGCACAAAATGGAAACGAATTATGCGATACTATGAGCAGGAAAACAGAGTATAAGAGACTTTCAAACAATTCATATGATAACTTAATATTTAGTGAATAAATGCCTTGGGAGTGGGGCGTGTGTGGGGTGTGTGTGTGTGTAAACATGTGCCACCAGAGGTATCAAATCAGTATCTAGAAATATAGTGCGATCGCCAAAGATACCAGATTTAATATACAAGACCCAAAAATATAATGAACCTCTGAACTAGTACCCAAAAATATAAAGTCATACGCGCGATATAATTTTTTATATAATGCTCAGTCATAATGTTACCAAAGGATGGTGTGAATTAAAGCAAAGAAAACGTTATTACCTGAAAATATAAAGACTTGTCAATATTTGCATGAAAATGTCAAATATGTGATATACAGAATTTTGAAATATTATGATCCAAAAATACAATGGATGGGGTAATTTTGACCCCAAAGTATAATGGAAGGCGCAAAAAAGTACCCCTATCTGGTGGCATATCCGTACCCACCCAACCTATTGAGCCCCCCCCCCACACACACACAGTAGCACACACACATCCGAAGCTAAATACATTTGTAGAGCTCTGAGTGTTCAGCACTCTATGCATAGAAATCCTGCTGCAAATGTGACGACTGACTAAAATAACTACATGTTAATGTACTTTGCCAATGATCTGGTGCTAGAGCAACTTCACATGTACATGTACATATATACTCATCTTCCCCTGAGAAGGTTATCTACATCTATCAAGAAATATACCATGTTTAGGAGTGGTATATATGTGGATTAACTGCCCAAATTTGTGCAAATGAGGGCAGCGAATTCACAGATATACAAATACTAAACATGGAATATTATCATCATACCACAAAAACATGGAACAATATACTCCGCCTGTTCTCTCCGCAAATCAGCGTACAGCATTGAGAGGTTTGTCACAAAAGTGGTAATATGTTTATATAAGCATATGCTTAAGACCCAAACCCCTCGTGCTATGTCTGGTTCATGTGCAGAAAATTTAAGATATATCCTACAAGACAATGTCACACAAAAACATCAAAAAACAAAACAAAACAAACAAACAAACTGTCAGAATGGGTAGTGGGCTACTGTGTTAGAACAGTGATGGGTAATGTACTAATCTCAGGCGATGGCGTGGGAGTGTCAAGACAGTGTGGGTGCTGTAGACCTGAGCTATGCAAGATGAATAGTGGGTGAGGATCGGAGTATGGGCGTTGTTTATTTCAGAATACGGCATGAAACTTGAGCCCATTATCAATTTTCCGTCCCCATGGGTATAAACTAGTCTTGCATGCAATTGCCTAACAACTCAAATCAGTAAAATATAAGCATAGTAACCACTGTTACACATATAATTAACCCTCGTCATTGCATGAAACCGTAAATAGCTTTATACATCATACATCTAAATTATCTACACTTGATCACGGGTTTCATACAATGATATTGTTGTCAAAAAGGAGGTCACTATGCAGGTATGGGATAACAAATTAGGCGAATGACGTACTTCCATAGTAAATGAAATAGCTATGAATGGAGTCTTTCATAGTCTATGATCTACAAAATGTAGGCCGTTTATTGGGATCATGTATAGTTAGCGGTTATAAAATGCCTACATAGACCCTTCATTTAGGAACCAAAATTTTTCTATATAGAAAAAATGTTCCAATGCTGATGTATTGAAAGTACATAACTCATAGGCCAAATCCATCATTTGTAACAAACACGGAAATGTTTTGCTTCATCCATCTTGTACGCTTTTTTGCACAGAGCTCATTTACGTCCCTTCCACTTCATATATGCCCGTTTTAATGTAGACGAACAGCTAAAAATGTGTTACGATTTTGAGTGTTTTCATCGGCAACAGCTGCCGAACCCCAGCAGAAAATAAATCATGGTTAATCAGACATGATTTCAAATTATATTTTTGCTTTATATGAACTTAAATATCATTTTATGCTTATTGGGTGTGCCAAAACAAATTATCGCAAAGGAGTTGATGCCTTTCGTCAGTTACGCCTCGCGTGCAATGACTTTTTTGTTTTTACCAAAATGGATACACCTCAAATAATAGTCCCCCAAGTTTTCTACAGTACATTAAAAACAAATGCAATGTAAAGACTTCAACCTAATACATTAAAATTTTTTCATTATTGTTTACTCGAGGGTGTTATGCAATAGATAACACCTGATTATTTCAAATAATTTGACCTAAACTAAACAAAACAGAACGTGACGCAAACTATTCCCGATTTAAAATAAAAGTCTTACATGGACTTAAAAATGGATAATTTGACCACTAGCTGACACAAATAAAACGATTGGTGAAACTGTGGATAAACAGAACCAGTGAACATATTACAAAATAAACAGTGTGACTATTTTGAGGTTTGTTTTTTATCGGGGTACAGCTGGACCCCCCTTTCTAAAATAGAAGCCATGCAGCATTTGAATCAAAACAATGACGTCAAAATTAGCAAAACATTTTTGCAAAAAGGGTTCTCTTTCTAATAGAGAAAAGAAATGTGGTTCCAAATGTTTTTAACCCAGAAGATATTAAGTCTTATAATTTACTATGATCTAAAATATACATGTTCCGTTTCATTGTATGTATATCCAGTTGTATAGACTAAATATTATGTATACATATATAATTTAACCTGGGTGTCTAATCTTCACGTTATTATCCATAATTGAGTACAGTAGGTGCAGCAACCACGTTTATCAACATACGTGTGACGTAGTGATAGACAAACGTGTGACGTAGTTATCTGAACGTGATGTACGTCATTCATTCAAAACCATGGGGTCATCCCGGTGCGTTTTGGTATAGTAGGTTAAGCGACCACGTTTATCAACATAAGTGTGACGTAGTTATCTGAACGAGATGTACGTCATTCGTTAAAAACTTAACGCAAAACTGGGGTCATTTTTGGCTGAATTTCTGGCTGAATTTCTGGCTGAATTTTTGGCTGAATTCTGAGTTGAGTTTATAGCCTACAGCCCTCGTGTGTATAGTCTTAACCAACCCAATCGGGGCTTGGGTATCAATACACGATTGATAGATGATACCTTGCTACGGCAAGATAATATACACTAGGTTACCAATATTCTTACTGTTGAGTGAAAATATTAATGCAATAAGATTAAACATGCTCCCTACAATTATTGAAAACATAGATTGTACTCTTTAAAAAATCCTTTTCCAAATTTTAGTCAACATGTGCACCTTGTGAAGAAAACGACTGTCCTGAGCTGGGTCCAGCTACCGAAGATAATCCGGTGCCTGGAATCTACTACCTGGAGACTAATCTCAATTATCCGCCCCACTGCACCCAGAATACTGAAGAGACTACTGCAGTTTCACAATTTATGAACTTTCTGTGGACTTATATTCGTTCACTGTTTTGAAAGTATCATTTAATGGGATATTAAAACACAATTGACTCTCCGTGTATAAAATGTTTCATTTAGAGGAAATGTATATCGATAATCTGATTGCCATGTTTCTACGTGAATTGCACACTATTCAATTTGTTTGGTAATATATATCCTACAGAAATATCTAGTCATATACACGTATACATATATGCGACAATTTTAGAGATGATAGAGATGTTATAAGACAGTTGAGAGCAATGTATTGCAGAGTTTAATAGTTTGATCAATAAATTTAGGTATTGCTCTGTTGAAGTAAAAACTCAGTTATTTTAATAAGTCATTCTGTTCTAATATTTACTGTAGCCCATTATGGTCTTGCTATAGCAAAAAGGTATATCTAGCTCACTAAGTGTCATATAATAATGTATTTAGAAACTTTGTCTGCAAAAGAAGATGCAAAGCACTTCCCAGTTACTGAACAGTTTTAATGTTTTAATACGTAAAATATTGTTAAGTTTAGAAACGGATTACTGTCAAGTCAGAATGGCCTGATACGGCCATGTTTTTACTAGTGATTTTCATATTTATTGGAATTTAATAAGAAATGGCTGGAGCTGGCTTTTTATATTTTTGGTAGATGGTTTTAATATGGAAGTGGCTAGGGAGCCAAAGTCGGCTCCCTAGCCAACCCACTGTGGGTAGGTTAGGGAGCCGACATTTTTCAGCTACCTAGCCTTCCCTCAGTGTGTAAGCTAGGGTCAAGTCAAGTCCATTTTTTTTCTATTTCGACTGTACGTGATATATACATTTCAAATATATGATAACATATATAGAGGTTAACGAAAATGCCGGTTTTTAACATAAATAGATTTAATTTTTGTGTTAATGTATTAATGTATTCTTACTGTACTGATGTTGGCACTTTATAATTTCCAAGAAAGATTTAATTTTGTCACTAGACATAAGAAAGCACATTTGATATTATTTAAGTATATCTATATATATAAAGGAAGAGGCGATTTTTGTGTCACAAAAGGCTTTTTAACCACAAGACGTACACTCTCCAAATTATGTATGTACAATCAGGACAACTTGGTGGTCGTTATAATGTCACATTTCAAACCAAATAAATTGGTTTTAATGATAAAAACAAGAAAAAAGAATTTTTATAGATAGGTTGCTTACAGGGTCATGTTTGTTAAAGGTACGTAATACGTTAACCGTTTGTATATGTCAAACGTACTTTACACGTCACACGCACAGTCGTACAACGAGGGAACAAGGGAGGGTGGTGATGGAGACGCATTTTATCTACTGCGGACCTGTTTTGAGGAGGGGTGTTGGCAGAAAGGGTGTGTGTGTCCATATGGTGGGGGGGGGGGGGGGGGGCGGACTGGTGGTGGAGCATTTAATATGTTCCAGATCTCATCAATTTCAACCCGAGCAGCAGCAGAAAGGGGGTGATTGAGATGCACATTTATAATGGTCTGCACGTGTTTACCAGGGGTAGGAGTAGCTGGAGGGAGGGATATTAGAGGGATCAAGTATTGTCACATACATGTCGTGTGTGTATGGCTGTCACATATGACTGTGGGAGGAAGGTGATGGGGGTGTATTTAATCTTTCCCAGACCTGTATAGTGATGGGAGCTGGTGTGAGGGATGTGGGACAGGGGAAAGAATGGGAAGGGAGGAGCATTTAATCTGTTCCAGATCTTATCCGTTTCAACCAGAGCAGCAGCAAGAAGGGTGTGCATTAATTATGGACCTGTTTAGATGGGGATGGGGTAGAGAGGGTTGGGGAGAGAAGAGGGGGGTGGGGTGGCGGTGGAAGGAAGGGTAGGGATGAGTGGGACATTTAATCTGCTCCGCACTTATTAACCATGGGTAGCAGTAGCTGGGGAGGGATATTAGAGGGATCAATCATTGCCATATTTAGTACATTTAGTGTGTAAATGGCTGTGACATATGAGGATGGGAGGACGGTGATGGAGGTGTATTTAATCTGTCACAGACCTGTACACTGACGAGAACTGGTTCGAGGGATGTGGGACAGGAGGAATGATGGGGAAGGAGGAGCATTTAATCTGTGCCGGATCTCATCTGTTTCAACCCGAGCAACGCCGGGTGAACAGCTAGTAATTATATTTAGTAAGATACATATAATAAATAAATAACTATTTAAGAATGTACAACTTGTTTTTTTTTCTTTTGTTCCAGGCATCGTTTATAAACTTAGCTACATTAAAGGAAGCCGACGGAAATATGTATAATATTAGTGTATATCTTACCACTGTATAAGACATGTATGAAGATTACATTTCTCTGGTATCCTAAATTGAATGTTCTGGTAACTACTCAGACCGCCACCTTTTATGCATATATGATATTTATTTTTCTTTTTATGATAAAACATTAAAGATGGTTATATTGAGAGCCCAAATTGAGTAGTCCTAATAAATCTACTTCAATTAATATTGTACTTCGTACATATGTATATGTCAGAAGTATTCATATAATTGAATTCAAACGCTATGCATATATCTTTTTGTATTAGCTTACCACTTTAAGAAATATATGACGATTATATCATCCTGTTATCATATATTGAATGATGTAGTTACATAATAATGGTTATTAGTATATATTACATGATATTTGCACAAAACAATGATTTTCCTAAGAGTTACTGATAAAAGATGGTTAGGTGAGCTCAATTTGAGTATGTATTCCTCAGATATTTCTTTAAATGAAATTGTACTTAGTCTGTAGTATTCATATAATTAAATTCAAGCACTATGACCTTGTTGTTTTGTCTACTGCAACTAAATTGAATTGAAGTCAGTTACGTGAATGTCTTAACCACTTGACCAATCATATTATTTGTTTGCTGAGAATGATTTATTTATTCTGAATTTATGGAGTATTACAAGAAGTGTCAGTTTAGTCATAAAAAAGACATGTGCATCATTTTAATACTTCATTGAATATTGACATTCAAAAATCATTTCATACAAAAATTTCAGATGATACTAATAATACTTATAGCTCATCCTGTTCATACTAATATGGATGTAACTGTGAATAAGACTTTCAATGGCATAATATTGTCGAGCAATTTCATCAAAATATGTTTTCTTCTCTACTAAAATCAACATTTTCTTCATCCATTAGGCATATGTCAGCAGCTTTTCCTCATATATATCATTCCTATTCTATGATGCTACCTGTAACACATTCTCAACATAACCATACAGTTTTCTTGCAAAAAGGTGTTTGGGTACTTGATTTTGTTTGTTTTCTTGGGAGTCCTACTTGCAACACTTTATAAGTTCTCAGCAAATAAAATGTTCTCGGCAAACAAATAACCCGATTGATTAACTGGTTAACATCCATGAAACAAACTGATCTTTAATCAATTTAATTACAGTGGACAAAACAAAATGCATTCATAGTGCTTGAATTCAACTGTCTGAATCCTTCTGAAAAACTTATGTATATGCATTAAGTACAATTTCATTGAAAAAGATTTATTAGTACTACTCGAATTATATTATTAGGCTTTCCACGGAACCATCTTTAGCAGTATGAATAATCAAAATTTACTTTTCATTCAAATATCATATATGCATAAAAAGTGGTTGACTTTATTGCTACTAAAACATTCAATTTAGGATAACAGGAAAATGCAATCTTCATATACTGCTTATTAAAGTGGTAAGCTAATACACTCTACTATTATAGATATTTCCGTCGGCTCCCTAGCTTACACACTGAGGGTAGGCTAGGGAGCCGGAAAATATCGGCTCCCTAGCCACTTCCTTTAGGCCTATTGTTCAAGACGAACTTGTTCAAACCTTATAAGATTAATGTGCTGGGTGAAGGAAACACCAATTGCATCTGCAGCCTTCTGAGTTAGGTCTTCGGCCATTTTTTTATACTACAGTTCTCGCAGATTCGCTTTCCATTCAAGTTCTCCAAAATCATAGACATACATGTGTACATTACATTTCAGTTAAAATCTCAAAACCGTCCGACTAATTGTTAGCCGCCATTTGCCACGTATAACAAAAAGTGACGTGAAACGTGATCTCAATGTGGTCTTAATTCATAGCATACAACAAATACAAACCCACGGTGCATAGTTTTACCAACCCAAAGGGGTTGTCTTATCACAACGGCGCCGTGCATAGTCCATCGGAACAGTCATCGCGTTTGTACCAACCAAGGATTCTATGTCAATTCATGCTCTTTGAGAATTCATGTACACTCTTTGTACCTTGACTACTTTTTCACCATCGCTGCTTCGTGTATGCATTGCGATATTGCTAGAGTACGGTAATCCGTCCGAATGTAAGTGAGATCCGAGACTTCATGTCTTCTTTCAAAAGAAAAAGGGGTAATGTTGACAGTCTATACATTTCTATAGAGCTATTAGATTACATGGATTTGATGAACAAATTACCGATATGACAAAATCATTCGTATATGTGCCACGCAGAAGGTCTGTGTAGCGCTTACAAAATTAAGATACATCACATTATTCTAGCATAATGGTCGTGTATTTGAGATGTTTAAAGTGGAATATAAACACTGGACTGAGGTGCATCTAAATACCACAGGAATACCAGTTTATATATAGCTAAGAACTTGATGATCAGAGAGCTATGTTTCAAACAAATACCAAAACACAGATACACAATTTCTCTCTTTTTTCTACTGTGTACGTAATAGGTTAAAACTTATACAATGCCATAAAAATGTATTACTTGCCATTACATGGAAAAGTTACTTATGACTAAAGATTTCGACATAACGAAAGTTATAATCAATATTTTGCCGGATTAATTTAATCTGGTTGTGAAGTTTGCCAATTGAAAATTATCGTCAAATGATACAGGCATGTGAAACACAATGCAATGGGGTAAAGCATTGGAAACACAATGCAATCGGATAAAGCAACAAATGGCTATTCCACTTATAGTGTTAAGTATTATTTGACCATTTCGCAGCAGTTTTCTCATAAATGATGACAATTGAATGTGTGTGGCCTGTGAACCCATTTCTACATTACTGACATAGTGCGAGTTGAAGTTTTTAAGTGACAAAACTGTAGTGGTGAGCGGCAGGAGAGGAAAAATGTCACATTGATGACATGCCTGTAAGTAGTGTAACTGGAATAAATTTATGGTCTGCTAACCCTATAATTCAATATGTATAGCAATTAAATAGTATGACATTAGCACATGTATGGATGAGCTTTTTTGCATTTTCAGTAGTGTTCACTGGAACAGATTGTAAGCCTACAAATGAAATTTAGATGTAGACATTATTTCAAGTCAAAGATTTATTAGATATCTTTCGTGTCATGGACACATCCTCAGCATAAAAAAAAAATAATTGTAATAAGTCCAACCTTGTTGGTACTACAATGTACAAATACTACAAGTATAGTACAATGTACTGTACAATGTACAAACATTTAGGTGCTCCAATAATTGTTTTTCGACCATGTCTGAAGTGTATATTGATACACATCATTTTTGACAATGAACATATCCAAGAGATTAAGATCAGTCAAAATAGTTTGACATATTATCAAGAGTCCATTGAATGTCAATATCCAATGTCCAATGTTTTAACTTAACTGAGGTATTTTAGGAACATTAAGTATTGCACAAAATGGAAACGAATTATGCGGGATACTATGAGGAGGAAAACAGAGTATAAGAGACTTTCAAACAATTCATATGACAACTTAATATTTAGTGGATAAATGCCTTGGGGGGTGGTGTGTGTGTGTGTGGGGTGTACACATGTGCCACCAGAGGTATCATATCAGTACCTAGAAATATAGTACGATCGCCAAAGATACCAGATTTAATATACAAGACCCAAAAATATAATGAACCTCTGAACTAGTACCCAAAAAATATAAAGTCATAGGCGCGATATAATTTTATATAATGCTCAGTCATAATGTTACCAAAGGATGATGTGAATTAAAGCAAAGAAAACTTTATTACCTGAAAATATAATGACTTGTCAATATTTGCATGAAAATGTCAAATATGTGGATATACAGAATTTTGAAATATTATGACCCAAAAAAAATACAATGGACGGGGTAAGTATGTCCCCAAAGTATAATGGAAGGCGCAAAAAGTACCCCTATCTGGTGGCATATCCGTACCCACCCAACCTATTGAGGACCCCCCACACACACACAGTAGCACACACACACACACTCGGAGCTAAATACGTTTGTAGAGCTCTGAGTGTTCAGCACTCTATGCATAGAAATCCTGCTGCAAATGTGACGACTGACTAAAATAACTACATGTTAATGTACTTTTGGCAATGATCTGGTGCTAGAGCAACTTCACATGTACATGTACATATATACTCATCTTCCCCTGAGAAGGTTATCTACATCTATCAAGAAATATACCATGTTTAGGCAGGGACGGATTCAGAAATTTGAGACTGGGGGGCGCTAATTTTCAAATTTTGAGAGCTGGGGGCTAATTTTCAAATTTTGAGAGCGGGGGGGCAGGCGGATTTATCCGTGCGTGGGGGCAGATCCAGGTTTTTGGAAAAGGGACGTAAGGAAAACATAAGGAAAGAGGGGGGGGCTCACTTACGGAATTTCATGAAAACCCTATGAAAATGAAGTATTTTTTGTGGAGAAAAGGGGGGGGGGGGATAAATTGTAGGGGCGGGGGGGGCTTTAAGGCTAAAAATGGAAGGGGGGGGGATAGCCCCCCCGAGCCCCCCCCGCTGGATCCGTCCCTGTTAGGAGTGGTATATATGTGGAGTAACTGCCCAAATTTGTGCAAATGAGGGCAGCGAATTCACAGATATACGAATACTAAACATGGAATATTATCATCATACCACAAAACATGGAACAATATACTCCCTCTGTTCTCTCCGCAAATCAGCGTACAGCATTGAGAGGTTTGTCACAAAAGTGGTATCAATAAACGATTGATAGATGATACCTTGTTACGCCAAGATAATATACACTAGATTACCAATATTCTTACTGACGAGTGAAAATATTGATGCAATAAGATTAACCATGCTCCCTACAATTATTGAAATCAAAGAATGTACTCTTTAAAAAATCCTTTTCAAAATTTTAGTCAACATGTGCACCTTGTGAAGAAAATGACTGTCCTGAGCTGGGCCCAGCTACCGAAGATAACCCAGTGCCTGGAATCTACTACCTGGAGACTAATCTCAATTATCCGCCCCACTGCACCCAGAGTACTGAAGAGACTACTGCAGTTTCACAATTGATGAACTTTCTGTGGAATTCTATTCGTTCACTGTTTTGAAAGTATCATTTAATGAGATATTAAAAACACAATTGACTCTCCGTGTATAAAATGTTTCGTTTAGAGGAAATGCATATTGATAATCTGATTGCCATGTTTCTACGTGAATTGCACACTATTCAATTTGTTTGGTAATATATATCCTACAGAAATATCTAGTCATATACACGTATACATATATGCCACAATTTTAGAGATGATAGAGATGTTATAAGACAGATGAGAGCAATTTATTGCAGAGTTAATAGTTTGATCAATAAATTTAGGCATTGTTCTGTTGAAGTAAAAAACTCAGTTATTTTAATAAGTCATTCTATTCTAATATTTACTGTAGCCCATTATCTTGCTATAGCAAAAGGTATATCTAGCACACTAAGTGTCATATAATAATGTATTTCGAAACTTTGTCGTCAAAAGAAGATGCAAAGCACTTCCCAGTTACTGAACAGTTTTAATGTTTTAATACGTAAAATATTGTTAATTTTAGAAACGGATTACTGTCAAGTCAGAATGGCCTGATACAACCATGTTATTACTAGTGATTGTCAAATTTATTGGAATTTAATAAGAAATGGCTGGAGTTGGCTTTTAAATTTTTGGTAGATGGCTAGGGAGCCAACGTCAGCTCCCTAGCCAACCCACTGTGGGTAGGCTAGGGAGCCGCCATTTTTTCAGCTCCCTAGCCTACCCTCAGTGTGTAAGCTAGGGTCAAGTCAAGTCAATTTACTCTATTTATACTTCATTGAATATTGACATTCAAAAATCATTACATACAAAATTTCATATTTCAGATGATACTGTAACAAAAGTTGTTAGGGCCTCCAGTGCGCGGGTTCATTGCAGCATGACCGCAGAGTATAAATTCCCCTATAGTATAAGTTGCACTGACTAGGTTAATATCCCAGTTACACACACCTTGATAGGGGCTTAACGCCGCTTTGTTGTTGTCCTTTATTATGGCCACTATAAGATTAGGAACCAGTACTCTCTTGTACTGGATTGGGCCGATTAGCAGCAGTTCTCTCTTAGACGCTGGTACAGCAACACGTAGGGTTGGCAACCTATTCCCTTCGGGGAATAGGCCCCTTTTACTTGTTCTTACCGAGGTTGGCCTGTGGCCTTCCTCCCTCACCGTCGTGGACTTGGTCTACTGTGACTGTGCGTAGGGGGACGCCCGTAGCATAGCGTGTCAGCACCGGTGCGAAGTCCTCCCCGCGTGGAGTCCTCTCGTGAAACCGGGCCATACACCCCACGACCCATGGACTGCCGGTGGTCCAGGTACGTGGTGCACGTGTAGGTTTAGGAAACACAAGGAGAAGTAGTCAGAAGGAGAAACGTTTGTAGCGCAGCTGGCGTCACGTAGGCCGTGAGGCCACGCGTGAGCC
The DNA here is from genome assembly GCA_019095985.1 of Streblospio benedicti. Taxonomy (NCBI): domain Eukaryota; kingdom Metazoa; phylum Annelida; class Polychaeta; order Spionida; family Spionidae; genus Streblospio; species Streblospio benedicti. The sequence goes on from CM032661.1 coordinate 21,864,715, forward strand.
CCAGGTGAGTGTCACCGCTACGTCGTGGGTTGGCACACGTGTTCCAGTTATAACTTCCAGTTCATCTTGTTCATACTAATATGGATGTAACTGTGAATAAAACTTTCAATGGTCATAACATTGTCGAGCAATTTCATCAAAATGTTTTTTTTCTACTAAAATCAACGCGTTTTCTTCATCCATTAGGCATATGTCAGCGCTTTCCCCTTATATATATCATTCCTATTCTATGATGCTACCTGTAACACATTCTCAATATAACCATACAGTTTTCTTTGCAAAAAAGGTGTTTGGGTACTTGATTTTGTTTTGTTTTCTTGGGAGTCCTACTTGCAACACTTTATAAGTTCTCAGCAAATAAAATGTTCTCGGCAAACAAATAACCCGATTGATTAACTGGTTAAACATCCATGAAACAAACTGATCTTTAATGAATTTAATTACAGTGGACAAAACAAAATGCATTTATAGTGCTTGAATTCAACTGTCTGAATACTTCTGAAAAACTTATGCTTATGCATTAAATACAATTTCATGGAAAGAAATTTATTAGTACTACTCGAATTAGGCTTTCCACGGAACCATCTTTAGCAGTATGAATAATCAAAATTTATTTTTCATTCAAATATCATATATGCATAAAAAGTGGTTGACTTTATTGTTACTAAAACATTCAATTTAGGATAACAGGAAAATGGAATCTTAATATACTGCTTATTAAAGTGGTAAGCTAATACACTCTACTATTATATAGATATTTCCGTCGGCTCCCTAGCTATTAATACTGAGGTAGGCTAGGGAGCCGGAAAATATCGGCTCCCTAGCCACTTCCTTTAGGCCTATTGTTCAAGACGAACTTGTTCAAACCTTATAAGATTAATGTGCTGGGTGAAGGAAACACCAATTGCATCTGCAGCCTTCTGAGTTAGGTCTTCGGCCATTTTTTTATACTACAGTTCTCGCAGATTCGCTTTCCATTCAAGTTCTCCAAAATCATAGACATACATGTGTACATTACATTTCAGTTAAAATCTCAAAACCGTCCGACTAATTGTTAGCCGCCATTTGCCACGTATAACAAAAAGTGACGTGAAACGTGATCTCAATGTGGTCTTAATTCATAGCATACAACAAATACAAGCCCACGGTGCATAGTTTTACCAACCCAAAAGGGGTTGGGTCTTATCACAACGGCGCCGTGCATAGTCCATCGGAACAGTCATCGCGTTTGTACCAACCAAGGATTCTATGTCAATTCATGCTCTTTGAGAATTCATGTACACTCTTTGTACCTTGACTACTTTTTCACCATCGCTGCTTCGTGTATGCATTGCGATATTGCTAGAGTACGGTAATCCGTCCGAATGTAAGTGAGATCCGAGACTTCATGTCTTCTTTCAAAAGAAAAAGGGGTAATGTTGACAGTCTATACATTTCTATAGAGCTATTAGATTACATGGATTTGATGAACAAATTACCGATATGACAAAATCATTCGTATATGTGCCACGCAGAAGGTCTGTGTAGCGCTTACAAAATTAAGATACATCACATTATTCTAGCATAATGGTCGTGTATTTGAGATGTTTAAAGTGGAATATAAACACTGGACTGAGGTGCATCTAAATACCACAGGAATACCAGTTTATATATAGCTAAGAACTTGATGATCAGAGAGCTATGTTTCAAACAAATACCAAAACACAGATACACAATTTCTCTCTTTTTTCTACTGTGTACGTAATAGGTTAAAACTTATACAATGCCATAAAAATGTATTACTTGCCATTACATGGAAAAGTTACTTATGACTAAAGATTTCGACATAACGAAAGTTATAATCAATATTTTGCCGGATTAATTTAATCTGGTTGTGAAGTTTGCCAATTGAACTTTAATTATTTCCTTCACCATTCTTTGTTTCACAGGCCAGGCAATTCATAAAAACCTATAGATATCTATAGCAAGGACCTCACAAACATGCGTGCTAAACTAGACCAACTACTCCCATTTATATTTTAATCATTTACAAGTTTTAATTATTGCTGAATCAGCAACATTCGACTCACATTCACATTCACACTACATATGAAAGAGATGTTCACTTCATATTCATATGGTATATTCCTACATATACACAGTACTTTGCCCCCTGTGTTGGCATCAAACCCATCCATTGCGATCAGGCTCCTATCAGAAACACCGATCTCTGGCTGGTTTTATAAATGCGACCTTCAATCAGGAGTTATTTATAGCTGAAATTAGAAGTACTTTGTGTTTGTCTTGTCTGTTCCCATGAATCCTCCATGTTTTGTTCTTTTTCTCCACTAGGTTCTTTTTTTCTATGTCTTTATCTCTGGGTGTGTGGTGGTGTGTTTGAGGCAGGGTGGAGGTGCGAGGCGATAACTGGGCGACTATGTACCCATGTTTTTAATGTCCAGTTGATCCTTTTCATGTGGAATATTCTTAATATGTTAACAAAATGTGTTCATGCTCAAACATTGTATCGTGCCAAGCTCCCATTTCGGCATGTATACTGTACATGCTGCATTTCGGAAAGTAGTCCGTATCAAAGTGCATTTTAGAGGTGTTGCTGTTAATAAAAATGCTATAATCGTTATGAAAAAGACTTTGACATTATATCAACCGCAATCAAAAAAGGGCCTACCGTAAAAGTTTGACAGACACCCATTGGTGCACAATTTACATATGCATCTTTACCGATCAGTTTATTCAACACACAAAGCTAGCATTTGTCACGTACATCAGTTCTCATTAGTTTCGTATCACGACAGAATCTCCTCCATCAATCAGAGGAGACCTCCAAAGTGACAGCGGAGGGATAGTATGGCTAAACAATCGCATACGACGGCCATTAGATAGAGCTGTTTGTTTTTAAACGTGAAGCACCGTCACCATCGTCGTTCATGTCAATCTCTTTATACACTGTCTATAGATAGCAATAGCTATTTTAATAACTTGTAGTTGTGATATTATATAATACGTACTAGAGGATGCAGTGTCATGAAAATTGCATTATTTTCTGGCGAGGATAATTGTATATATTAAATAAAGCAACCAGAACCTGCCCGCCACCCCAACGACAGAATATACACTGTAGAACCTCATCCCGGTTGGGACTGGTTTCATGTAGTCTCAATAGAAAGATGGTTTCTTTATGTAGCGTCATGTTGGTCTGCTTATGAAAGGTCGGGATCGCGAGAAACGGAATTCTCATACATGTAGAAGACCTTTCAATTACAGAGCCAGGTTTTTAGAACGGGTGGGGGGCACACGCCAGCGATTTCATGGTTTTCGTGCGTGCGACTTGCAAAAACCCTATAAAAATGATGTATTTTGTCGGGAAAGGGGGGGGGGGAGGCTACGCCCCTGCCCTGGATCTGCCTATGCCTATGTATAGACTTGGTTTAAATTGCAGGTTCAGGTGTAGTTTATATGGGCGTGTGTACATACCAGGGGGAAAAAAGAAAAAGAGTGGTTACGCTGTACTGAAGTGTCATGCGTCTTTAACAATGGTCTGTCTAAAGGACGGCTTCTTTGCGAGATGATCAAGGTTCCCTCAACAATACCCAATTTGACAGACAGCCTGTGTGAAAAGAAAATTGCAAAATTGGATTAAATTGTCCGTTTGTTGTGGGCGGCATGTGCTGTTAATGTCGTGTGCTGTCAGAGTTACTCGTGTCCCTTCTTTTCTTATGATTTAACTGTGGGTAAAGTCTGATAGATACCACGGTAGAGTGTGAACCCATACCCATAACCAAACGAGCACTCACACGTTTACTTGTTCATTAACAGGTACACAAAATGGCTTGTATCAATTGTTTAATTTCTAAACTTCAAAAGCAATCGGACAGTTGGTTTACGTTATGAAATTGCATTTATTAACCTTCGGAAACTGTTGTAGTGTTAGATGGTTAGAGTGGGGTTAAAGGGAGTGAGATTGAGAAAAAAAAATAGAATTAGAATGTGGGGGTGAAAAGAGTCAGCAAAAGAGAGATGTGTGGTTTTAAGGAAAAGGATGTGAGAAAAAAATTCTTAAAATTTTGAGCTGTTGGAGGAGGGCCAAAGATAAAGACTGTGGGAAATATAACCAAAAAGAAAGAGAGAAAGAAAGAGTGAGAGATGGAGAGAGAGAGAAAGAGAAAAGAAAGATGTAGAATTTCTTGAACCCTTTTAGCCCCCCCCCCCCCCCGTAAAGTGAAGATTTTTTGCCCACTGTAAGCAGTTAATCACAGAACACATGTGGTGCACGACAGTTGACGGTAATTGCTGACTTGATGGGCACCAATTGGAACCAATCGTATGCTAAATACATCAATTGTCGACCAATTACAGACATGAAAGAAGACAACACAATTGCAAGATGGTCATGGCAAGTAACGTGTTGACTTTATTAAGATTTGCATATTGCATTTTACTTGGTTCTCTGATATCTTATTTAAGTGTTGTAGGCCTACACAACACCAGTAGCAGTTTATTATAGACGGTAAAACGTCTTCAAGATCAGTAAGACCATCATTGTGGCAGCCCTCTTGGAGTCTCATTGTGTGAAGTAGTCTCAATATGGAGGCATGAGGTGGTCAATTGATATGTGCAAAGGTGCAGGACCGTCTTATTATAGAGGTGGTCATGGTTAGAGCTTCTAATGTCCTTCGTCAATCGTGATTTGGGAACTCAATGCTACATAGTCACACATTTCAAGGCAAATAAACACGTCTCATAAAACAGTCGTAGGATTGCTGATATCCCGACTCATGTTAGGTTTAAGGCCTAGTAGCACACTATTTATCTCCAAAACATCTTATTTATACAATGTGTTGTGCAAATCGTCTGAATTTACTTTGCAAAAAGCCCCTTAACATTGCAACAATCTAACGGAGAAGCCATTTACAAAGCCATACATTCGATTCACGGCAAGTCCTACTCCCAAGGCCTCGTTAAACTTACACACAGATAGACACGTTCATTATTAGAGGCTATATATTTGTACAGATGACACTAGCATAAAAGGTGGTCCACAAAACTGTAGTCTACTAAGTGGAAAATATCATTAAATTGATATAATGTGTGTTAGGTTGGAGAAAGCGTGGGCATTAATGTTTAAAACAAACTGTGCCAAAGCAGTATGGTTCCTTCCCAGCGGAATCAAGTTTAGTGACGTTTATATATATAGTAAGCTTGCCAAGTAATGTATAGAAACTCGTATCCAGTGTAATTTCTTTTGGGGACCTTGACATTGACAGTTCGTGCACACCTCAGTATGCCATTTTAGATTATACACCAACAAACACGATATCATTGGACGTGACAATGCTAGGTTCCTGGTCTCTGTGGTGTTACCAGCCTCCATTAGTGTAATGTGTATCTGCCATTATGTTACCAATTGACGCATTAATAGATATGGTGGTTTCCTATGTTTATTAGCTAAGCATATTTGGTGATCTACTTAACAATTTCTAGTTGTTTCGCTGTTGGTTCGCATGTATTCTTTCTTGTTTGTGTGTGATTGGCCATACTCGTGCAGGTATTTTTTTTTAGTGTTGTTGTCATTGGTTCACTGAAATACAATAGGTGTTGTGTAGATTAAATTATACGCCTATTACTACTATAACGTGTATCAAATAAAAGAAAAGTAACCATAATCCATTCACCGTGCATTTCCCTATATTGCAATATCCAAATCTACAAGACTAACCGTGACACTATCTTCAGCTCATTGAATAATGAAAGTTATTGTGCATGCACCCTGACAACATTACACGTAAATATGCTATGTTGTTATATCACTTAAGAACTATAATCAGCCACTGTATTCATATGGTCACTCTAGTGGGTTTCATATGCAACTTCAACCGCAATGGTGGGTCACTTTCCCACACTCTCCAAGTGTGCCCCACGGGCGTGTTGGTCTCTTCCCCCTCGTTTGGTCACACCACCAGCAGAAATGGCATAATATTGATGCAGACTCAGAAATGGCATTATAGCAATGAAAACCCTCGATAAATGGACACTTTCTTAAATAATAAAACCGTGTTACGGGGTGGCAACCGAATTATAGTGCGGCGATTTACTCCTTAACTAATTATCGAGGACGCAGTGCCTATGTTTGTTGACTTATAACTTTTACAAATAAGTCACTTTTCCTGTGACTGCGAGTATTCTGTATGGTTATGATAAGGTTAAGTCAGGCAATTATTGGGCAGCATAAACGTGTTGACGATAACTGTTGACATTAAGTCTTCACTTAGATCAGTGATAGTAAAGATAGATACACTTCTCGAGAGGGTCGCGAAAGTCTATTGATGTGGCATTCATACTATACTGTTTTGAAAGACCACAGCCTAAACAGATTCATAGATGAGTACCAATTTTCCAATAACATTGCAAAGTGGATATTGGAGATATTTGATTCACACGTAAATTATTACAGTGATTAGCTAAATGTGCTGCAACTTAAAACAGCACCATGGCGGTGATCATATTCTAGGTGCATGATAGCTGAGTACCAAGTGAGAATTGTCACTGCTTCTAGCTCTAATCGGTGTCAAATACATAATTAGATCAGTATTTTCCCATGCATACTCACGACATTGTTTTTGTTTTGCGCATATCGCCTTGTGATAGGCCAAGCTACGTCCTATCTACACAAACAGAAGCCGTGACCACAAGTCAAAACCTGGATCATACGAGGAGAAAACATAGTCAAGTTGTACCAAAGAATGTGTCAACTCTTGTTGATCTGATATGATAGAACACATCAGATGCGGGTGCTTCCAAGAAAGCGCACAGGGCTGGTTTCGGCTGTTACATGTACAAGTGAATTAATTCACAACATGCACGACCCTGGGAATCAAGGGCATATTTCTTCATAGCAAACATCTTGTTTATTATTAACGAATACAGTATTGATAATCCGCTAGTCTAGACGAACGCTTGGATGTCCATACTATGTTAATAGTGTATGTATTGCCTGAATTGACTTAATCCTACAGGTACCTATGCTGAGTAGCAATCAGCAATGCAATATGCGCAACAGTACCTTTTAGAATCTCCCCACTGTATTTCATGATACTAGCTAATAACCACACAGCCTGGACTCTGACCTTAAGGATTTTCAGACAAAGTCAACATCCCCCAGCTTATTCTGGTATAGTCAATATTTTGATACGTTGCCCACCTCTAGAGATCCCAATGTTTTGATATTTCCCAATTTTGTCAATATTTTCATATTTGTCAAACAACCGTTGTTATTTTCCCCTGAAACTATATTTCAGGTTCGATGAAAATCTCCAGAGTCCTTGACTCAACAAGAGCCAGATGTCGGCTACGTCAGTGTTTGTCATTCTGTTAATGATTTGATACCCCGGGGTCAATCTACACTATTTTTCTTTCATAGATGACATTGTGGCATCATTGGAAATGCAGAGCCTGTTATGATAACATTTATGAAATAATTGATTGAGTATATAAGCTCAAATATGCAAGAAAATCACAAAAATGAAAAAAAGAAGAAATGTGTCTGTATTAAAATGATAGCTTTTACATAATGAGCCACTGTAATTAACTAGGTTGTTACAGCTTTCAATTATCGAAATTTATATAGATCTATAAAAAGTTATAGAGAACTTTTCAATTCGGTATAGGTCATATATAATTGAAGATATTGGCAGTGGCCTACATTCAATATTCAAGGTTATCTAAATAACATTTTATTGACATCAAACATGAAAAAATAAAGATGGGGCAACTTAGATCAGTGTTAGATGAAGCTTATTTCTTATTTGGAACAGACATATTGTCTGTAACTTTCTATCTATGTACCTAACGTTTTGTGCATATTTTTTATCAAATAATCACACTAAAATATTTTTATGGAAAAATATATTGCCGAGCAGTTTAGAAGCTACGCAGGTCAAAATTAAGTGGGCTTCCCCCTTAAGTCAAATTGACGAATAATATGTGACATGGATTTATGCTAAATATTAAAGTCATCGGCTGACAAATATTTTTCATATTGGAGGGAGAGTTAGAACGCCATGTTTACTATAAATCATCTTTGAGGCAAACTTGACAAACTGGATAATTACTTACGACCATATTCTTTAATCCCTAGCCCCCACCCCCTCCAAAGAAATATATGAAAAATCTGTTAAAGCACATGCTATCCATAGACCCTAAAAGGGAATAGCTGCTGTAAATTGATGATTTCAATGAATGACCCATTGTATAAGGGCAAAAGAAATGTGGAAAAAGTACAAACCTACTCGGGACACTCTTTTTGTAATATAAATCCTACAGATATGATGTAAAATGTATAATATTATTTGGAATTATCTTTTAAATCATCCGTGCCATAACCAACATGGACGTAGCACACACTTTCACACTCACCATTCAACTGACCTCATCTTGCACGTGCACGCACGTATCACCGACCCAGGCATGCGCCCAGTTTATCAGTATTACATGATTAGTCCCGTATAAATAGCGTAATCCTTAAAGGTACGGCGGCCCGTACCCTTAGTCAGTGGAAAGTGGGATCGCAACACCACATCTCCACCCTCAGTGGCTTACAATGTCGACGTCATCTCTTCTCACTTTCGCCTATGGCTTATACTAAATCAAAACCTAAGTTGCTTCTTTCTAGTTGATAAGAGTATTTCTGTCTGTACAATGAAATATGTAATAAGCATGATGCGTCATCATCTTAGGAATTTTTACTACAAATAAGCCTACAAAAGATTTTTAAATGGATATTAAAGTTCTCTACTTCCACCTCCTGACTTGCCTCGCGATCGACTGTTTCTGCTCTTCAAAGGCTACGAGAAATCCCTTCCATTACTTTATCCATTGCATTGTATTTTCAACTAGTAATGTATTTATGCATATCACATGGCGTAATATATCGACGTTGTCGCACCCTGTGCAGCCATAATTGGCAGGTTCTTGCCTAAATATTGTTAGGAGAAGCATTACTCACCGAGACTAACCGAATCTGACCACCCTGGGTTCTACCTTGATTGGATTTTTGTTTTGCTTATGCTATTACAACCTCTATTCAGAGTATACATGGGTCTCTCACATGAAGAGTTCACATGTACATATGGCCTAAATCATATACAGGTTCAAGGGAAGGGACGGGGTGTCGCAGGGACGCAGGTTAAACTACTCTTGTCTTGTTAGGGGGTCTCCAACAGTTTTTCAAATAGCAACGGCAACGAAAAGGTAAATCATCTGAAGAATAATAAGACATTTTAGTTGAAGACCAAACCAATTAATTGGATCAGGAAACACGATTAGATTATCTGCACATTTATTGTTGCCATGCTAAAAGTACGTATACTCGTGGAATTCATCCACGTGGACACGAGCCTTGGACAGCAGGTTTCACTATATCATAGATATTATTAAGTGTATGAATTCATCATTGTACTACAAACAAATACCAATTGTACACACATTATCATTCTACTCAAATGAGTGTAGACATTATCTTTATGGGTACATACATTGTATTTACACGTAACTGTTTACTTTGAATCAAGAGACCTGATGTTTGATACCATGTTTGAAGAGAAGAGATTACCATCATAGTTGTCTATCCCTATCGTTATAACTCCAAATTTTCAAGCTATTTCAATTTATAATTTTTACAGTATCTTAGTTAAAGTAAGCCATGTTCTTACATTCATGTGCAAAAGGTCCAGCGTCCACTATAAGAGACATCTTATCCATGAGTGGGTGGTTGTTTGTCTTGATTAACACTCCCATGGGCGCTTCATCAGGTTGGGTATTGCTTCACCAGGAGTGGCGATTTTAGGCGGTCAGTTGGTAACAGTCCATTTGAATTTCTGGATTTGAACACTGCACAATAATTAAGTTACAGTTTCAAATAGACTGTGTAGATTATAAGTGTCATATGTTTTTACTATTGATACGCGGATTATTAAAGGAATTTAATTTGACTGAGCAGGCCACGTAAGTAAACTGTCACTATCTCCGTCATAATAACACAACTTACTAATTGATGTGGTTGAATGAATATTCAAAGTGTTAAAAATATATTTCAGGATGGAAGTTGAAGGTGAAATGGATATAAACGCCATTGCGGAAGAATACGCCCGTGATCCTGAGACTGTGTTGCTCCCCTATGACGAGGATTTACTAGTCACGGGTGGGGAGGCTCAAGACGGGACGGGGGACCAGCCCCAACTGGTATCGGCAATTTCGGCATCTAGAAAAATTTTTGTATTAACTTCTGTAGTAAAGTTACCAATTTGGGACTAAATTTATACTTGAACAGTAACACTGGCAACATTTGTAGTAGAATAGAGTGAGAACATTGTGATATCATATAAATCAAATGGAATATAGCTTGAATCGGTGATTTAAGCCAGTTTGGTCATCCTAGTTACCACAGATATGAAAGAAACTTTGTGGCTCATAATGGTTCATATATAATTATTTTCATTTAAAACATTAAAAACAAAGTAGCAAAATATTTTTAAAGTAATGAAGAACTCCACTGTTTCTTATGCAATTTGTTGACCTATTTCAAACACTATGTGCTTTTTAATGATTCAGTGTAATAATACGTATCATAATGGATAAAAAATAAAAAAAAAAAATTCAAACATTATATCAGCAATTAAAACGTATATCCACAAAAAATCACAAAAGCGACATTCAGAAGACTGTTGAGTTGTGGAAGAAGGTGAAAAGTGGTGAGAAAGAAAAAAGGGGTGTGGGTGTGGGTCGTGAAGTTGACGAAAAGTTGACGCGGGTGTGTGTGCGGGGAAGGGGGTTGACAAAAGTTGACGAGGGGGGTCAGAAAGTGCCAAAAATGGTGAAGTTGACGAAAGTTGACGCGGGTGTGTGTGTGCGGGGAAGGGGGTGTGACAAAA
>CM032661.1:21875739-21898370 GCA_019095985.1 Streblospio benedicti
TTGTAGAGCGTGAATCAAATCATCAGCCAGTATTGTAAGGTACTAGGTGCTATCGGCTGTCCACAGTTGGCCAAGATTGGCCACGTGTGAAGGTGCTGAATGGGTTTATATGTAAATGTAATTACATATATGTATGTACACGAATGTGTTTTACAGCCTATTATACATAGCTCAGTCGACTGTACACATACACCAGGTCATTGACATCCTCGCCACAACTGTAGAATTCCCTTTTTTAAACTCCGTGGAGAGGGTGCGGGCATACAGTATATTTTGTGATTTTGCTAGGTTTTACAATGTCCCTAGAATGACAACTAAGCGGATGGCATATCATCAATATGAGTAACCAAAATGAAAATCAATTTCATTGACCATATGAAAAAGTGGTAAATACTGAAGAGAAGAGTATTATGTACAGAAACGTTGCCAAGGATGTTTGTAGTGTCTAAATGTTATAGATGTGTTGTACCATGAGTAGCTATGACCCTCAAACATTGCCAGATACCATGGGTAGAGGTAAAAGTGGAGTTTAGAGAAAATCACAAGAAGAATCAGAGTAGTCACATTACATCTCCAGTAACTGAAGAGAAAACGCAAGGCTATGATCTAATATCTTCCAGGTGACGTATCCTTTCGAAATCAAACACCAGGTTCACCACGTGAAGCTAAACACTACAGGAAATCACTTACATGCTCTCAAAGTCTACCATTCTTCACAGTTGTTAATTCACCACCCACAGGGATAAGCACTGTAAACTGGAAAACAACGTTTAAACACCAAACCCCTAAACTCTTAAAAGGACACCACAGCAAGGTATCACATATCAAAAGAACCAGTAATGCCATTAGGTTCTATGAATGATGGCGTGAAATCTTAACAACAAACATTAGGGAGCACTTGAGGTTGGGGGTTTTCCATCACTAATTTGTTACACACAATGGATGTCCCGGGGCGGCCTACGAGCTGAATGAAGTCTCTCAATGGAGGTTAATAAGGTTGGCCATGGCAAATATGGAGCTAGTTTGGGTTTCAATGGAATATGACGTGAAATTTGGACACAATGAGTCTGGGTGAGGAATGGGGCTTATATTTCAGATATAGGTTGACTCTCCAGTAAAAATTGAGTTCAGTACATACAAAGTTGATATTGTGGTTTTCACAACAGGCCACGCTCAGAGTATACTCGCCATTCCCTTCGATATTTAGATAGCTAAGTTCTTTGATTTGGCGATATGGAGTATTTCTCATTCTTGGTTTATCTTAGCTGTATAACTGTGTCAATTAGACAGTTAAGATAAACCAAGAATAAATATGTGAATGCCAGTATATAGTTGATTGTCAAATTGTTCTTGCCAAACTGTCCTTTAAAATTATTTCTTATTGACAATGCCTAACAAGATTCTCCCGTATCAATTCAATTGCACGTAATCAGATACCACGACCTGTTCTTTATGGTGTATAGGCATCCTTGGGTGAGTTTATCTAGTCACTAATTAATAATGTTGTATTTGTTAGACAAAGGTAGAATGCCTATAGTCCATCAGAATTCCATTTGGGTCTGACTTGTGTCAACTAGCCATGTAATCAACGTCACTGCGGTTTGCAAAGATCAAAGATCAATGTTTGTGCTGGCTTTGAAAGCCATTTACATAACCCCTCATTTTTCATTGTTTGCATGCAATCTTTAGTTGGAATCTTTACTAGATACTGCTTGATGAAAATCGCGTATGCATTCTGTTTGATCTGAATCATGGATTGGTATTGTGCTGATGAGAAATCTAAAAGAGATATCCTTTGGTGAAAATCTCTTTGTGATCTAACCTGATCTACGATAACAGTTTTAACGTTAATTTCCCAGACCTTTCGTCAGGCTTCCTTTAGGGCGGAGTTTACAAGGGGTCAAGTAATCCCACGCCCCTCGTTTCCCTCATTTCCCCAGTCCATATTCTAGGTCAATTCTCACATATCCCCCTCTTTTTTGACATTTCCCTGCATACTACTTCCTTATAACCCCACCTTCTTTTGGAAGTCAAAGTCAACGACAATTCCCATCATCTCAAAATACTAGTTATACTGCCGTATACATACATACACATAATGAGAAGTGATAACAAAATAAAAATCGTGTGAAACTATAGACAGCGTGAGATAAGCATGTTGTAGGGGTTGAGGAAGCACGTGACCCCGCTGTCACAAAGCAAACATGGCGGGAAATCTCTTGGCAGGGTCAAGGCCGGGGTCATCAGAGTTGACACAATCAGACAGTAAGGAAGGTCATCAGCGTACGGTCATGAACGGTTTTGGCAGAGACACCCACGATTAAAGAAAACACCTTAAACAGATCTGTAGATACATTGAAATCCACCGAAAAAATAATCTAAACCAAAAAAATACAAATCTGTCCCCTCCAGGTAGGATTAGTGATTGTTGTGACAAGTACACCAGATTGGATTACAAGCTAGTCTCTCTTGTTAGTCTCTTAACTCGACTTGAAAGTTCATTAATATCCGATTAATGGCGACAATGGGGGTTTTCGTCTGCTAAGTTGGGTTTTAAGCTGCATAAATATGGCGCCTTTTTATGCTAATTGCCAGACTGTCTGTGGCACGAGGATTAAATGACTTTGTGGGCAGAATCATTCAAAATAGTGGAGGTATCTTTTTACGATGACAAAAATCCTAATCCAATGCACTTTCCTGGGAGTTAGCTTATCTGTTCTATATATCAAATCATGCGAACGAGCATTGAAATGTAATCTGATGTTCTTTATCAAATGACTTTCAATGTCAAGCGTTGATCCCTTAGAATACACAGCAATATATTCCAAACCTATTGATTATGAATAATGACATAATATTTGTGAGCCTTCCACTTTCTATTTCATCACTCTAGTTTTGCTCATTTTGTGTGAAAGCAAGATTAACGCTTTGAGCTAACTTTAAATATTCCTTTAACAATCACAAGCCAACACCACCCCATCTTGATATTTTTTATCTCATATAATGGCCGTATGGTAAGTTGCTAACACGGCCTTTACTAAGTCTTGATAATTCACAATGTGCTGAAATAAAAAGAGCTCTTAATCTGTTGTATACACTATTCTAATATATTCAAAACTAATAAACTTGAGTGAAGTACACTTACACCGACTACAAATATATGACCTGGTCTGGTCATTTGTTTCCACCATCTAGTCTTGCCACACCAAACTATCATAGGCTATATCTTATTCGTCAAATGACGTGGTTCTGACCAAACCCCCGAATTGGTGAAGTTGGTTTCCTCTTGAAAGGCATGGCTTTAAATGGTTAAAACATCACTTTTTAATCTCAAACGTATTGCAAATTCACACATCTTTTCACGATGAGCCAATGGCTATGCATCTTCTGTTCTTGGAAGGCACCTGCTCTAGAAGTGAACAAAGCCCCCGTTGATCAGTGTTATATTACAGACGACAACACTGCGTGGTGCTCGTAAATGTGCATACACCTGCAGGCCTTACGCTAGGTTACGTACGTATGTGCAGTGCAAATGTTGCCATACAAACACGATGCTGAACATGAAAGACTGGCGATTGAAATATTGGTAACACAATGGAAGAATTGTCAGATGGCTTTGAGACAAGCGTGGCCATGAATGAATTGGTCCCTAAATGTAAGCCACTATGCCCGTCAACTTGCACCACAACACCCACCCACAAAACCCCAAATCCGCAGGGCACACGTTCTGAGCAAGTTCTGAAGCTGAAGTGGCTGTTGTATTTGTGTTTTATTAAATGGTTGTTTCAAAGATGCTCGACACAGCATAACTTCCAATTAAGACCACTTCTTTAATGATACCACTTCCACAAAAATAACACTTTTGCATGGTCTTTAACCTTCATAAACTAATAATAGACTACTGCAATGCCTGTTAAAGAGTCCACCTCTCTATAAGAATGTGCATTTTTTAACTCATTCTTGTCATAGCGTGGAATAATATGTTCGTAGGTCGGCTGAACGGTTCCATACCTTCTGGATGCGTCTAGCAACATTTACATATTGTAGCATTGTTTATCTTAAGGCCATTAACATCATTATCTCTCACGACAACAATGAATAACCACTAATCAATCTCATGTTGAAAGTGTTAATTAACATATTCAGCTAATTAGTACCCTAATTAGTGGTCAGCATTTACTGTTCTGAATGGTCAAGCGTCAGTGGAGTCCAAAAGTGACCAGGTGTAGCGGTTGTCATTGCACGAGTCGTATGTCTGGTCAACTAATTATGCCTCTAAGTGATTCAATTAGAGTAGATTGTTGGAATTCTTTCACACATATACATTGCTGCTATCCAACGAACGCATACCCAGGGCCAAATCATGTTTTACTATCTTTCGCCAAGTGGTATCAAAGCAAAGACCACGATCAGAGGATGCAAGGAGATATGTCAAATTCTAATGTCTGCGTTTGTTATGATATTATGCACCCCTTTTGTTCTTATGTCTGCTGCTCAGCCAAGTCTATATTATCCACGCAATAGGCCTATCTATTGTGACAAACCAATGGTGTTTTCTCGAACTCCCCGTGGAACATGCAGTGGGGCTGCTTGCAGCGCTAGTGACCTACATTTTGAAGGGTTTGATTAACACCCACCCACAGATCCGATCGTAACTCCAACCCATGACCATCAACCACAAATCCTTCTCCCTCATATAATAGACATGATAGAAAGAACCTAGATGAGAAAACCAAACGTCATTGCCATTATCGTCCAAGCTTGAGCATACTTGACAGAAGAGTTGATCACCCCAGAGAATCAGTGTCAAATTACGCTTCTCATATTACCCTACTTTTTCTCAAACTCATCTCTTTTGTTAAATATTTTAAAATGACCACCTGGTACACGTGGTGATGTTCACGCATGAAACCACACATAAATACTAAAGTACAGTAGGTCATCTTCATAAAGACCACCGTATGGCTGGTTTCACATGGTCACAGTAAAGAGGTGGTGGTAGATGCTCAAAGGTGAATGTTCAATATTGTTATAAAATCTTGAGACAATAAAAAGTGGTCTTATTATAGAAGCGGTCGTAATTGGAGGTTCTACTGAATAGACGGACAGGAAACCAGGGCACATATGCTTATGGATTAAAACTAAAAACAGAACCACAATTTTAACATATTAAAGACCCATATACTATTTCTGTGTATTTTCACAACAATGCCTTCCCCCAACACCTCTGAAACATGTCAAACTCCATGGTGAATGCTCATGAGGCGTCAAAATCCGTGTTTGTTATGGTAATTACCAGATTGGGGCGTTCATATGGTGTGAGGTGGGCAAACATAGAAAGTGTTGTGTCAAAGCCAGCCAATTATAAAAGTGTGTTGGCAAAATAGCTCATTGTGTAAGGAACACAGAGCAGTGTAGTCAGAAAACATTTCCCTGAGCTAGAAAAAACAGTTCAGTGTCAGCAGCATTGATGCAAAATATTGACCTGGGCGAGCGCTAGAAATCACAATGTATATTCAGGATGTCCACAGCTCCGTAGCAGTGGAAAATTGGTTTTGGTTACTATGCTAATTATC
This sequence comes from Streblospio benedicti, assembly GCA_019095985.1. Taxonomy (NCBI): domain Eukaryota; kingdom Metazoa; phylum Annelida; class Polychaeta; order Spionida; family Spionidae; genus Streblospio; species Streblospio benedicti. Next base: position 21,881,316 of record CM032661.1, read on the forward strand.
GTATGACATTCTGAGGTGGATTATTGCAATCTAATTTTTGTATTATTTGCTCAAACTCACTTGGCTGTTTTCTTAATAACCTTTTGTTATTAGGTTTCATGGTAGTGGTTTTTAGAAAGTGGGGGCGTAGATCTCTCTCGTGGTGGGCTCCGAGCGAGGTCAGAAGAGACGTATGCATTAAACTGGCTCTGTGGGACCAAGCCACTATATTTATGAGTGCACTGTTTCTATTTGGCTGTAATGGAAGTTTTTTTGTATGTATCATTAACTGATTTATTCTATATATTAAGGTAAAGCCTTAGTAATTGACAATATATTGTAATAATTTAACTGGTGTTGAAATCAACAGTGGTTTTGCTAGCGTCAGATGTGTTGTTTACTTAGTTACGTAGAGAATAATATTTTCTCCCATACATTTACCATCCTCAAATACTATTGTACATTGTTAGGAAATACCATTCGTTTACTCAGACTTGTGTTCTAGTAATACAACATACAGCTGTATTCACCCAATGAAAAGCTTTTACTCTAGAGCTAGGAGTTGACCAGGATCCAATCACAGCAGACCGTCTGTACTGGACGCTTCTCAGAGTGTTGTTGCATGTTGTTGGATACACTGGACGGCTTGTTAACTATATTGTTCCAACTTCTGCATATAACCAGGTTTTCATAGAACTGTGTGGACATATGCATCTTACCACAAAATGTCAGCATGATATTTGTCGGAAAACGGGAAGATGGATAAGATTGCACCACAACGCAGGACAAAGTATGTCTATCCAAGCATTTTTGTGGCGTCACTGGTTGGTGTTAACTTATTTAAGTGTAATGCATTCCACTATTGACCATATGCATAAACTACCTAACTTATTTCTCATCAGCAAGTAGTTTATTCAATACGACCCTTTGAGCGTCCCTCTCCACTAAGTCAGCCAATATCCTACCATACAAGAGATGCTGCCAATTAAGATCATCGGCGCGACTGCCCCCAGGTGGTCGCAATTGAGAGATGGTCTAATTATGGAGGTTAATGATGTTTTTTTTATGGAAGCTCGACACTGCAATAAATTGGCCTTTTGCATGGATGTTCTCAATAGAGTAGTGGTCTTATTTGGATATCCTACTGGACCATTATTTTCGTTCCTCAATGTCGACGAAACCTTTAACCAGGTGCAAAAAAGTAAACAAAACAAAGAAATTGAACATGTGTTTAAGTGAGACCACAAAAGCAGTAATTTTCTTCAGCTCTGATGACCTAATACCAGGCCACGGGGCGAAATACACATTCTAGCCATTTAGTTAAATACCGGGTGAGGCAGAAATATCGTGATTGAGATCTTAATGTGCGGAGGGCCCCGTTACCCCTTGCCAGTTGAATTAACCAAGTCATTATTGACGTCTAATTAGATGCCATGAGCTGCCCAATTATTAGTCCATTTTACTTTGCAAACCTCATTATGTATGCACCTCTTGCATCATATTTAAAAGAATTAATAAACAGCTAAAGTAGTTTTATAGTAAAGAATTTACAGTAGTCTTACTTGTTGCATATTAACCCTATGTAAGACAATTATCATTATGATCGTATCTATGCCAAGATAATTGCTACCTGCAATACCAAAATCCAGCCATATTCTACATTTTGTTGTAATCTTAAGTTTTGCTACATGTGATATGTGTTGACCTATGCAGCTTTTTCCTCCATTCCAAAAAGGTTCTCTAACAATAGCACATTACTAATTACTTTATCCATCCACCAAACAATAACGGATACGTGATTTTCAAGCGCACGCCATTTTAACATTTCTGCGGAGTCCACAGAAAAAGCGCCAAAGCGAATGTATAATTACACTTACATAACTCATTCATACTGCCATCAGTATAATACTAGCAATAGCGAGAGAGCTCCTGCCAGCCCGTGTGTAATGACATTACAGAGTGTTAATCACATAGGGGCTGGGACCTTATTGTTGCCTGATGACCCAATGTCTAACTTTACATGCAACACTTAAGTGATTTGCCAGGTGTTGACTGGAGGGTGCTTTTGACATGATGTTAGAAGTGTTAATTTCAGTGTGCCTAACCATATCTGTCTGGAGTGTAAGGGGTGGGGGTTATAAGAGGTCAAGCTATCCCACACCCCTCTCTCTTTTTTATTATATTTCATGCATCTCTCTTGTCAGCCCTTTTCCCCACATCTCACAATTGTTAGGTTTTTCTCCCACATCGTAGGCCCAAGGAATTAGAGAGGACCTTGGTTAAGACAAATGTAGACAAATTTGGCTTTTACTATCAGACCTTGCAGCTTTGGTATTAGGGTTTCAAAGGCGAAAATTACAGTAGAAACTCGTTAACTCGAATAATTGACAATATTAAAATGTTCGAGATAGCCACTATTTAAGATAACCAAACGATATTTTGTCATATTGTAGTGGATGGGGAATGAAACTAGCATATCGAGATAACGAGTTTCTACTGTGCTGTAAATAGACACAACTGCAAGTGTTTGATATTAGCAAATGTCCATCAATTTAATTGTCTTATCACACTTAACTTCACTATGAATATTAGGACTTTATAATTACTAGAATTGAAATATTTTTAAATTGTGACACCTAAAATGATATGAGATCTGCAAAATAAATATATACAAGTGTGTAGTATATAATGTATATTAACAATATATTTAATGTTAAGCTACATGATATGCTACACATAGTGTTTGTTTCCACTATTATTTTGTCGATTGAAACCCTATGCCACGCATTTGCAGGAATATAATGGGCTAATCAGATATTAATGAGTTATTACCTGTTGCCAAATGAAACTCTATGCAATGAATTGCACTTGTGCAGGTTAGTATTACAAGTTATGATCACTCTATCTGTATTGTATATAGTATATGGCAAAGGTAGGTCTATAGACTCCACAGAATGCAATCATACAATTATGAACAAGAAATGTTGAAAAGTCACGGTAATTACCCAAATATGTACATTGTCAGCACGCTTTGAATTTCTCTGTCACATTTGCATTTAGATATTTCTTATTGTACTTTGATTCAATTGCATTCAACATTTCATCAAGTTTAGAGGGCTATATCTTGTATTACCACTGCAGGGGGCGAACAATATGATATTGCAACGGGCCTTAGCGTAGGCCTACATGTAATGCAGTCGTGCACACTTTCATGAAATTCAAGTGTTTTAATTTATAGAGTGACTTTACTACACGTTTTTATATTTGGTTGATATTAACCTAAGATTTGTAAATGAAGTCGAGCATCTATAAAAAGACAACATTGCCACATGCCACAGGGTTCAGATACACGTGGTCTCAATAGAGAGGTGGCCTCATTGTGGAGAACTTCATGGTCTTTTCTCTTTTCGAAGGCGATGGTTCACGAGAAAATGGTCTTATCATAGAGGTGGTCTCAATTTAGAGGTGGTCCTAATCGGAGGTTCTACTCTATTGCAATTAACATTCGTGTTTTATCTATCTTCATAGATGTAAAAAAAACCGCGCAATTACTGCCTCAGCCCAATCGCCAATCAATGCATTATAGACATAATTATGGCTGTCATGTTGACATTGCATATGAACAGTCTTTTTTATTTGTTTAATCTATCCATACTTATCAGGGGACGTTTTCCATACGTAGAACTTCACATTTACAGCGACCAGGATCTGGTAGACTAATGTTTCCGAGTACGATGCACAGACATAGTACTATATTGACATGTAAGAAAGAGGGTGAACTTCTATTATGCGTTATTCTCTATAATTCTTTTTTGCATGGTATTCATTTCAGCCAAGTTTCAATGAAAACAAATGTCATTTCACACGACTGAACTTCAAATCGGAAACTAATGAGTGAAAACCACTCGACCCTTCACCTGTAAATGAGGACAATACAATTCATAGCCTACTATGTGGGGAGTGCAAAACATTAATATGTTGAGATGAGTTGATGACTATCACAATCATCTTGTTCTACTCAACTAGATATTGATGGACAGTTCGTGAGGCCTGTACGATGAACTTGACTTAGCTGCACTTGTATTTGCTTGTCACCCATGGTAAGGGTCCCAGATTTTATGTGCTATAGACAAATTCTACCCATTTGCACTAGGAAAACTGCCCCATAATCAGATGATCACTATTATATCGTGTTGGCCTATCAAGATAGCATGTACTGATATCTGGAGGTATATTTCAATCTCTCGCCTTATCTATAATTCTAAATGAATGAAACCCATGGATTAAAAGTCCACAAAATGTATATTGTCTATCAATGAAATATATGCTGAAAATGTCAACCAGCTATGCTAAGTGCCTGCCGTGTCAGAGGGACTTTCTATTCGTGATGTTTGGTCTGGAGTACTCAAAAGGTATGTACATGTACATGATTGTATTATTTGTATAATACATTTAAATGTCCAGTTTAAGCAGCATGAGAAATAGTGGGCCTTCTACTGAACCTTCCATTCTGATTCTGGTGCTCACCAATCACTCTGGGAATAATTTAAGCCAAGTTGCTACCGTGAAGAATTGGTGAGTGTTTGTTTTTCTAGTTAGTCCAATCCCCTTAATGAGGCAGAGCACATCCCGCCATCGCCCTCCTTCCCCGCCCAATGAACGGACGAGGAGCAACACGGTATTTCGGCGATGGTTGGCTCGGAGCCGCCCACCTGTGTCCCGGCAGGCAAGCTACATAACCGCGGGTTGGCCTCACCCGGTGACGACCCTCCTGGGGTGGTAGATGGCTCTTTCACATCCACGAGGATGGCTGAGGGAGATGGGCCATCCCCAGCCAAGCACTGCCCAGGTTAGGAAAAGCCGGGTGGGACATTTCCGACAGAGGGGCCGGTCTGTGAGGCCCCGTCCAGCCAGGCTTTCACCAGCTGAGCCCGGTCTAGTCAGCCCCTTGACAACGTGGACGCCACCAGCCAGGCCTCCACAAGCCTGGCCCTGCCCCGCCAGGCCCTAGTTAGTCAGGCCTCACACAGCAAGGTTCTTGCGAGCCTAGCCTCGTCCAGCCAGGCCCTTCCCCGACCAAGGCCCTGGCCAGCGATGGCGTGACCAGCCGTCAACATAGAGGTCCCGACAGCTGTGCCCACCCACAGGGCGAGCGTCCCCGCAGATGTCTACAGCATCCACGCCTTAGGGTGAGCACACACCCCGGACTTCTGAAGCGCCCACCTCGGCCGACAGCTGTGCCCACCCTCATGCTCATCAACTGCGATGTTTCTATTTTCTATTCCTAGATTGTATCTTGAAGTTTTGTATGTTTTTGTATTAGTCGTTGATGTTACATGTATAACAATAATTGTAAATAAACTTCTTTAATTCTAATGTGATTTTGTTTTCCTGTACATACATGTAATTAAATATTTACAGAGACAAGAGCGTTACACTATATTAATAAATTATAATAAATCAAATTATAACATAAATTCAGGTATACTCAAATATCCGAATCAATAGGTAAAGATATGTTTGTATAAAATTAAGTGCGAAATCATCTGGTTTTGAGAAATACTTAGCAGCTGTTTGGGTGACCATTTTTTTAGTTATGATTGACCAAGAAAATCTCCCCTTATACTGTTTATTTTTAAAATGGAGACAGGTGCTGTAAGTGTTACAGAATCGTTGGTGCTATAGCTTAACTTACAAAATCCTTCGATTTTTTACATCATGCATTTGCATACAACACTCTTATGCATTGGTGATGGGCGTGGGGAATACCACTGTTAGTCATGTTACCAACAAAAACACCTTTTGACTAACTATGAACTACAATGTGCATAAATTCATAGTACAAAAAGCTAAACAACTTGTAAAACACGAACACATTGCATTAGAGCAAATCACAAGAATATATAGTCAAGTTCAACAAAGAATTTGAATAATAGGTTGTCACTGCAACTCCCGATAATAATAATAAGTTTATTCGGTGATAAATATCACACTGTGTCTTCAATGTTAATGATTATATAATGGCATAGAATTAATTTCCGCCCAGTAGGGATAGATAGATGCAGATATAATCATTATTTGACAAATTAATACTCATTCTTCATAGTTCATTAGTTCTCAATATCAGAGGGTGAGTTTATGTTTGTGTATTGTTGATTCAATGTCATTTTAGATAATATCACGTGAACATAATTTTCTTAATAACATAATAACATTGTTACATCTAATACATGGCACTAGTGTTAGGGATCTGTGTGGTGAAATGAATGTGTGATTAAGCTGGATCATGTCCCAAAATAAATACATGTATGTTAGTCACCATGTAAACAAGGTTTTTGGTGACACGAATGTCTAAGTATTGATGTTGTGTGCTAATAAAAATTCTATTAAAGCAACCAGTGAAAATACATGCGTGCATATGTTTAAAACGATACATGAGCTTGAAAGGGTTTTAATAGATTCCACATTCTCGGCCGCCCCTTTTTGGGAAAACCTGGGCCTACCCGTCACTTGAGAATGATTGTCTGTTTGTTTTCACGAATCAATTATAACTAGAGAATTAAATTAGTGTTCTAATCATAATCGAGCGGTACCATCTTGAAGTCGGCATTTGGTCAACATGAAACGATCATACTTAAGGAGCTGTCCACAGCAATCGTGGATAATAATTAGTATACATGGAATACGGTCTTTTGTTTTCTCAACTACTTTGAAGCATGACAGAAGAACGTTAGTTCATAGCTGAATGTGGGCAAATTGTTCTGTGCCATACCTCTATTTACATACAAGTTGACTAATAGATTAACACTAATACATGTAATGACAGTAGGATATATGTTGTCAATCTGTGTCATTAGCAATATGCATATGGTTCTCTCTTGTATATGATTAATTTTAATGCGTTTATTAAGAAGTTCCTTCGGTGCTAAGCCCACGATTGTATCTAGTGTGCACTCTCAAGGCCACAACTAATAATAAGTTAATGCATAATTAGACTATCTAAAATCTCTGCCTTGCAGATTACCTAATAACTATATACGCCGCACTGGTATAAGTTTATGGGTTGTTGATACATCTGCCTTCTAAAATGAGCCTACGTGTATTATACTGTATATTGCATAATGAATTTTGATTTTGAAAATTCAATCTACAGATCACAACCGAATTATCAAGTTCTGGGGTACTTCTACAGTAAAAACGATTTTTTTTGCAGTTTTGTTTAACGCATGTACAGCTAATATCATAATGGCTAATAAACAATGGGCTATTTGGACAGCGGCGACACAATATGTGTTTAGCACACAGTCATAATACGCATTTAGGGTTGGTTGTAGTAATATGGTTGATGCTGACGTTCAGTCTGTGTGTGGATATTTGAGCTCTTGACATAATTATCACAAGTTGATAGCTTGATGCAGTAGAAGTCAGAACAGAAATTTAGAATATGCAAGGATTATTCAAATCGGCCTTCATAAACCCAAGTAAAAGAGCATGAAGTAAACATGTATGTGTGTTAATACTAGCTTGTTTGCCTACTTGCTTGTTTGTTTGAATGATTGTAACTTACTTACTTACTTACTTACTTATTTACCTACTTACTTACTTACTTACTTACTTACTTACTTACATGAAACATACTTACTTATTTACTCACTTACTTGTTGGTTGGAGAAACGGCTGTTATATATTATGTTACTGGCATCTTTAGATTTTAAAATCGGACCACATGCCCGGGACCACATGTAAACATATTGTATGCACATACAATCTTACTGTGCGTAACATTTCTTCAAGATTGTTCAATAAAATGTCAATCAAAAAATTAGCAAACATGATTATTGATGTGAGCCATATACGTCATATAGACTTGTTATCCCGAATTAATATCATTAGTTCATCAGTTCACCACAGCTTTCAAAATACATACGTGCAAATTACAGCAAGAACATATTTCTTGTCGCCAAGTTCACCCCTTGTCTCCTATCCTTTAATCTGCAAACGGGTTGGCTTACAATACTCTATCAATAAAACTTGCTTAGCTACCGAATAAAAATCTGTGGTATACCCTTATCATGGTTCTAACTTTGATTCCTGCTAATCTTAATCGCCAGAAATAAGAAGTATGCACTTTGAGGTAACAAATTTGCCAGGCATTTTATAGGATGCAGACAGCTAAGCCGCATGTCTGACCGTACGGCATCAGCGATGTTATGATTGGATCTGAATGATTAGGGTAACTCAGAAGTATGGACTTATTTACCCTGGTTATGTACCACTGATGTGTAAGTGTAAGTAGCATGCACTTCCGTCACCCTCACCCTGAAAACACTGCCTTTCGTAAATTCGAAAAAAACAGTTTTTTTTTCCAGCATGCTTCAAACGAGACGTTGAGATCATTGTGAACATCTGCATAGTGGGTACTAGTATTCATTTTTCACATGGACAACATGATGCGTACAATCATTACACATAACAAGCAGCCCACCCAGATGGACTTGTCGCTCCAAGGATTAAAATGTATGTGCAATAATGTACAAAGGAGATGCAAAATTGTCATGTCATATTAATCGCGAGATTTTGTTCACCATTAGAAGCATGTTATCAGAGTTATATAAAAGTTTAGTATTTAGAGCGGTTGATAATATAATCGCATTTGTATAGAGACTCTATCCATGCAACACCTGATATGAAATATTTGGCAGACAAGACAGAAGATGGCATTCACACCTTCTTTGTACATGACAGCAGCTAATGCAGGCATTGGCTCTAGCATGCCGATTGCATCTTCTAATACTGTTTGTGTTACTATAACTTCTGTGGTCGCAACCAATGTATTGTTGTTATTGTGCTAAAGGAAATGAAGATAGTAGAATTACTACCCTCCTTCAAAAAGCAAGATGGACGTTTCACTTAAAATATTCAAATTGTATTGGAATTGTAGCCAAAACACACGAGTATTATAACAAATTGTGTGAAACAATGGTGTAATACTTGAAATCTGATTTTTTTACAGAAAAGGTTTGTCATTTGTTTAGTATAGGTACGATATGTGTGAGTTGTATATACCGATCTATGGTTTAGTGAAATGCACGCTCATTCGTACACACATGATGCAATAGTTTAATAGATTAGTAACCACAGCCAACCATATATTGCTATATTTAATTTTGTATATTTCAAGTTAACGGGAAAGTGTATGGCATATATAAGCCGGTATACAAAAATTAGAGAACACAATACTTGTGAATATACGTGAACAGAGTTAGGAATTTAAGTTCAAGATAAAGTAAGCAAGACCTCTTTCTCCACATGAAAAACCACATTGCTATCTCCGAGTATCCCCACGTCATGTAAAATTTAATATGAATGGTGTGTTTGACATTCATGATTATGATATTTGACATGCTCTATGTAGCCTGCCATGCTTATCATTCCAGAAATCTTCTAGAATTCTAGAATTTTCCTCATCTCACAGATGCACAAAATACATTCATGTGAACTTGTGAATCATTTTTGACAATCACTTACAATCTCGTCCATGATATTAGATGGTGTGATTTTTTTTAATTAATGATAGTTTACTTCTTCAGATTCCAAGTCTTATGGACACTCACTGGAATCTCATGTACTATCGGTGCTCTCTTCATTGACATTACATTAAAACCTACTTAATTCCATGGTTGTGAGACCGGTGTTAATTTATTCTACATGTATGTCAAAATATACCATGTATAGTTCAACACATTGGTGCATACATACATAATAGTATTTGGCGAGATGAATTATCACAATGCTCTATACCATGTGCACACCTACCATGTTTGTTGTCATTATGATCGTTGTAATGTTCCAGGGCCTGAATACATCTCAAAATAAAATGTTGGTCTGCTAGTGTGAAAATGTTTTTAAAAAACAGAAAGAAAAAACACAAAACCACACACGTACACAACAAACAGCGACAAAATTCATTGGAATTTTGACATGTTGCGTGTTTAAAACCTATGAAATGACAAAACAATTCACTGGTTACACGTCGCCCCCTTTTCAAAACCCTGGATCTGCCAGTGTCTAGGCTATATCATTTCCCACAAAAATAAGAATAACAAAATTATTAAAGTTGCCCACCGTTTAAGGCAATCCAACCCTCTGTGAGAGCGGTGCGGTGACAGCAGTAGACTGTTGGTCGCTAAAGCCAGAGCAGAAAACGACTTCTCGTCAGTGACGGTTTCTGTGCCTCTTTGACTATAGCAATAGGATTTTGGTAGTCCTAATGACCAGATTAACCTAATCACCATGCCATTAGCTTAATGAGCTGAAATGTCAATATGAGCACTTTAGGAATAGACTGGACATTTGATGGAAATAGGATTAGTTATTGGATTTAACATGTTATATACATTTTAATCTATGGTTTGCTCATTTGCAAGCGTATTAGCTGGGTGATATAGTCAAACTATCTTCTATCTACCTTAATGTATACAACACTATGGATCCATGGACATTTGTAGCAATTTGATGGTGTTGTAAATTGTAAATGGATATTGCGTGCACATGTTTCTTTAATATACTAAATAAGGCGCTATTATTCGTTGTCATCCGGATTTTTAGATTGCACTTGCGTTAGCACTGTGAAATAAAACTGAGACAACCCTGACTCAAGAACATTGGACTATATCAACTGAGAAAGTGATTAACGTTGTAACCAGCTATCTCCATGTTATGTTCATAGCCGAAGTGATATCAAACTATAGAAAAGAAAAGAACCCAGGGTGTTTTATTTCCAAACATTAGCTACCAAATGTTGTGTAAATATTTTATTAGAGACAGCATACTGTTAGAATAAAGAAGGACTGGGGTATATACCAGCCAGAGAAAGTCCTTTGGTCCCGTTCATATTTAATTTCATAATTTATGACACGTGATAAATTGTTTTCTCATGATTTGTAAGATCAATTTGACAATTTAGTTTTTGGACTATGAGTAATAGAACTTTTGCATGATTTGCTACAACTATCAATAGTGGTAGACTTTTAAAATCTAATATTCTAGTATCTTCCAAACCATAGCAAACCTGGATGTCAGTTTTAAAACAGCAATATTGGATTATCAGAACTGACGGAAAGCCCAGTATTCTTTGTCATAGCTTTGAAGTTGATTATCACTGGGAAAGTGTTACGGTAAGTTAAGAATGAATACGCATTTCAGGCATTGTAGCATCGTCAGAAGCATTTTCTATAGATTCGACATTATTTGATGATATAAGTATACGACTAAAGATAAGTGTATGTCAGATACATAAAATGGATCCACAGACACGAGAAAATACATACACACAAACAGTTAATGAAGTATATATGTTCAGTGAGATTGGTATAGCTAAACAATTTATGGTATAGTTGTTTTTACAAAGTTAAAAATGATATGTTGACAGGGTACTTTTTAAACTTCGCGTTAATAAGCGTGAAGCTTTCTTAATGGCAAGCGAAAGATTTCTTCCACTTTCTCATGAACCTCTATTATCGTGTAGGTTATCTTACATCAGATCACTGCATTGAATACGGGAGTGAAATGTTATGGGCTGCAAATATCAACAATGCCATGGCACTGGTACTTGTAGGTAAAGTCAGTCTACCTTTGGAGTAGGTAGGAAAGTATGAGAAACACTGGATCCATTTCTCACAAGAAATGAATTAGATCCATTTGAATATTGTTACTATTACCAAAAAAAGAATAAAATTATAGGTGGCGAATATTATGCAATAAAATTTGCGTGCAATGAGAAACAAATGCAATAAATATTATATTACATCTATTTTAGAAAGAATGTATGAGTTTTGTTTGCACAGCCACACGCCTGTATAGACCACATCCCTAATTTGCTGTGGTCACCTCCCACCACAAACTTCCACATGTTTCTTTGTGACAGAACATTAAGTGCAGTACAGTAGAACCTCCGATTAAGATCATACCCGAGTGGTCTCAATACAGAGGTAGGTCTATGAATCTATGAATAAGCCATTTGATTAACACTTGGGGATCACAGAAAGTGGTCTTATTATAGGTGTGGTCTCTTTACAGAGGTGGTCTCAATTGGAGAATTGCTGTTTTGGTGATTTTCATTTTCATTTGTCAAGCATCAGGGACCACTTGATAAACATAACTAAGCCAATTAGATGAAGAGCTAATTTTTGTGATTGACATAGACTATAAACTACATCATTCATTCAACTGTTGATAATAAGGTTTTATTATAATGGCTTTGTTCGATGGATTGCAAGGCCTACTGATTAGTGCATGCATTATTAAATCATTGTCTAGACGTTCATACTTATTTGTTTGGATTGGTCACGTCTTTCGACAATACCAATTGCATTTGCTGAGGAAACAAAGGATGCTGAATAAGATACTTCTTTTTTTTCTTTTTTCACACTGGCATAAGCAGTGAAAATGTGGCTTTAGAAAACCATACTAGGTCTATATATGGGCAACTCCACAGACAAAGTGAAAGGATATTATGTATGAGCTTATGTAAAGCAGTAGTGGTATGACGACATCACTGAAGTCGATAAGTCATATGTGTACATGAGCAGACAAGACTTCCGCTGTACTGTCTTTAAGTAGACCTTGTGTATAAGAGCTACTGATTGTCACGATATTGTGTGCTAAGACCATGGCCAATCTGTTAACTGTTAAGTTATATGAATGAATAATAAAACTTCCTTAAATGTAATTATTCTTATGAAATACCTTGTACGACCTTGTAATGTTCTATGCTCAATGGTGTTACATAGTTGATAATACTGAAACCATTATATGCATAACACCCCGGCATAACACATTTTCAAGTAATGCTTGCAATTTTCTAACACTATCAAATTTAGCATTCTTGCTCAATATTTACTTTGCTCATTAAACAAAAAATGCGCGTGCCTATTTCGAATATGTGTAACTTAAAACCATGTGCAACTACAGGCAATATTCAACAAAAAGTATTGCCATTTCATTTGCATGATCATAGTAATTTACACCACCAAAGATGAGACACTGGAGCAAGTGCTCTAGTTACAGTGATGATAATGACGCATGTAAAACTACTTATAATTGTCAGTAATTTATACCTATGACATATATTCGTTGGCAATGGAGATGATTTACACTCATCATTTATGTTGTCAGTGTTTTAAATGTTCAAATTTGTACGTTTTTAATAAATATCACACAGTAGAACCTCCAATTAAGAACACCTCTATAATAGGATTAAATTCTGCAGTCCCAAGTCTTCGTTAAAAAGCCCCCAACACCTCCGTAAAGAGACCATTACTCTATTACTGGGACAGAGGGTAGGCAATTCTCAACTGTGGTCGTAATAGAAAGGTTCTACCGTAGAAATAAAAAGGTGAAATATGACGTCATACTGGGATCAAGGTGTCAGATTCTTGCCTCTGTAGCAGGCGAGTGTTGAGTTGTTGCCGGGCAATAGGCTGGTATTATATTAAATATTTGTTAACTTGATAAAATGGACACCAGTGTATAAGCTGAATAGTCAGTGGAACCTGTCCAGTTGGCCACCTTCTATTTACGGACACCTCTCTTACGTGGAAGCTCAACACTCTTTCATATCATATTTTTCATTTTTAAAGTAAAACGTTCTTCTTAGGACACCTTCTTGCAGGTGTCCCTATAAGACAGGTTTCACTGTACTCATAGCTTCCATTAGCGATTGATCAAAAATGAAAAATAAAGAAAATAGAAATTAAAGCCTTGCTTCAAATTTTACCGACATTGCATGATTTTAAATATGTATGTTACAATTCTCAATGACACACAGCAGAAGGAGAAAATGCTGCAGTTCTGTTCATGAGCAGAATAAGTAGTGACTTTCGGGACTGTTGAGATGCCGTCAGCGCCGTCACTACCATTACTGTCACATTATATTGCAACATCCAGGCACCAGACGTCTTTTACACATGCACAATGAGAGCTCTTTGGACACTAGCTTGCATCCTTCCTCCGAGGCCTTTCAGGTGTTCGTTTGGTGTATATCTTTACATACACTACAGTGTGCATAACCAGTATGTACAGATTGAAGTTGATCAAACTATTTAGAAAAATCCTTAAAATCAAAAATCTATTCATCATCTGATGAGTTTGAGACAGATTATCTATCAAACATTAACTGTCCATAAAACAAAGTTGAACCAACACTACAAAGGGGCTTTCAATTAATAAAGCTTTTATTATTAATGCCATATTCAAAAAACCAATAGCTAATTGATCAGGCATGAAACGAGATACAACTTATAACGCCAACATTGATTGAGTTATGGCCATTTCTTCTCATGTCTTTCTGCTCTGTTGTTCTCTAGCATGAAGAATAAACAGGGTTTGTAAAATAGTCATGTTACCTTTGATAATTACCATTGCTGGAAAGTTATTATTAGTATGTTTTGTGTCTATGCAATGCTAACAGAACGTGCAGGGGGTACATATGAACAGTCATGAGCTCTTTGGTGACTTTGTTTGAACATGTTCACTGCAAGTTTTGTGCCATTTGCTTTACATTGTCATTTTGTTTTCATTGCATTTTTATTTGTACTAATTGTAGTTTACTTTCATACGTATGGAGAGGCATGTTTTAGTTGGGGATAATGCTTGAAGATTTTGGTGCATTTAAAGTGTGAATTACTTGTAAGAGTTGTTAAAAAACATACAGGAGCACTCATCATTTCTTAATTTAGGGACATTGATTATGTGAAATATTCAAAATTTACATTACAATTTGAATAGAACACACGTGTAATCACATGGGTGTGGCGAATACTAGTACAATAGAGATTTTATGGTAATCATTAAAACTTATAAAGTAGGCGCATTTTAAGCTTATTTGTATTTTGTATCTGCATTTGTTTATTGTTTGCCAATCAAAATAGTACATGATTGAAAATTGTGTTAATGTTTATATAGGTTGCCAGATATATACATACAACGTACGTTATTATAAGAATTTTGTAAACGTCTTGGCAAAGTATTGTGTTCATCCATGCAGCTTTGGTTTAAATCGTATCACTGCATGTTTTGTAATGATTAATGGCCATGTGGCTGTTGCTTGCTTTGTATGACATTTTCTCCAAAACATTCTTGCTTTATGAACCCAGAAAATATGAGGGAGTCTATGCATAATAGATACATATATCAGTGTAGTTAAATTGTATGGAATTTATGACGGTGTGAAAATGGGGTTGAGTTGATACAGATTATCCATATAGATTATCAGTATCTAAGTTGATATTATGAAATAGTTAACTTGTGTGGCTTCATGTGTAAGACAGAAATATATTGCAATGTGCAAGACAGAGAACCCATCTTTGTTTGAAGTAGGACATGAATATATGCATCACACGGGCCAAACCACACAGGTCTTTGAAGTAGAATTGATTGATATCTCTTTTGAAACTTATTCAAAACAATTTGACTTTTAAGAGAAGGTAAGTATGGGCGGGTTGCACATTTCCCAGCAAAAAAAATATATATAAAGGTATTACGCCACAGAGGATTGGAAAAGCTTTTAATTTGATATGCTAAAAGGAAGATACCTGGTGTCTCCAAAATAAGTCATTCACTGCTGCAATCCATCAACGTGTTTTAAGTTTAATGGATTCACACGGAAGCTAAAGGATCACGATGCATGATGCACCAGAATCATGAGACCAACTTGGAAAAAAAGTCTATGGAAAAAATGTGAAGTCTGCTATATTGCTATAATAATAAAGGTCTCTTTGATGTGTGCATTACATTATACCCGTAACAAAAATTTCATACATTATGTATGCATGGTGGGAGTTCAGTCATTATACACTGGTTCGCAAATAGAAATATTAGCATAATGTTAGGGTGCGATCGTAGTACCCGTTTTTGCCTCTAGGTTATTTAGTCTCGATCAACCAGACCGTGTGATGGCGAAGACGAGGAAACTGATTTAGTCTCTATCAATGTTTGTCTACAAACATCCCAGAATGCACTGTAAACCACGTGAAAATCCACATGCCTTGTATTATTGGTTTGTTTGTCTAAAAATTACCCAGAGTTCATAGATAACTACATAAATATTTCATGGAGACAGCAATTAGAAAAATGTATGGTATATAGGGAACGTCTTCTTAAATATATATATATATATATATATATATATATATATATATATATATATATATATATATATATATATATATATATATATATATATATATATATATATATATATATATATATATATATATATCAGTATATATATATATATATATATCTATATATATATATATATATATATATCTATATATATATATATATATATATCAAGCACTCTATATATATATATATATATATATATACCATATCCCAATATATATTATCTGCGCTGCTCTGATATATAATAGGATAAACAGTACTGTCAGCATATATATATATATATATATATATATATATATATATATATACTAATATATATATATATATATATATAAACACAATATTTAAGGGTTCTACTGTATATCATATTTGAGGGTTCCACTGTATATCAGTATAATAATTGAGTGGGTAATTGCTTGAAATGTATATGATAATTATATATACAACCTTGAGCCCTTTTCACTGTATATTCGGAGATCAGTATCAACGATAAATGCTTTAAGTGGTAGTCTAAAAGTCCGTCCTCGATATACAAGCGAAAGTATATAGACAAGCACCCAATGTTAGCTTTGTCTTTTTCAATTCAAAGGCAGGCACACGGGCTTGCAATATTTGGGGCTTGGTGCCATGTCCAAAAGTGTGGAAATAGCCCTATTATTTAATTTGTTGATCTATGTACCTGGCTTGGACGATTTGTTAGAATCTAGCTATTGCAATATTTTATTTGAGTACTTATTTTTCTTTAATATGTAGCAGCAAACTGTACTGTGGCAAAGTTGTGATTCACTAATCACTTACTAATCCCCTGGTTCAACACTTTTTAGATACCAAAAGTGCGCATTAAACTATTATCTTGTAAAACGTACAATAAAACCCCCATGAGATGACATC
>CM032661.1:21898470-22004039 GCA_019095985.1 Streblospio benedicti
ATTGTTTGTTTGTTTGTGCTTGTTTGTTTGTTTGTTTGTTTGTTTGTTTGTTTTGCATACCCATTATCAATAGCGCGTAAAAAACACCCAATAAACGACCCCCCCCCCCTTCCAAAAACACTTGATCTGCTATGGATTGTATGCTACGAGAGGTATATGATTTTTTATTTCATTTTGTACGCGAATACTGTTTGCTTGGTCCTGTAGTACTGTATCACTTATTTTCTGTTGAGTTACAAATCTTTAAACTTGTGATGTAATTGTGATTATTAGATTCTTTGCCAGATATTACGAGTCTATACGTGACTTCACAGACCACTAACCACAAGAAACGTTATTTACGATATGATTAATCACATAACATAAACCAAGCAGCCGCACGTTACGCCTGATTCTTCCCCGAGCTCACGGCGCTGTTTGTCCTGTGGGCGGTGAGCGATATATCAAGTGAACGGCCCTTGTGTGCACGCGGTGTGACTGATGGCGAGAGAGGCACCGTTGGGTAGGGCGGAGTGCTCTCTGATGACGGGATAGTGGCCGTGTGATCTCCTGCTTTGATCCTCCTACTGCTAACATATGGCGTTGAATATCACACGTATTAGAAATGAGTTGAGAGTAGTTTACTTTTTTGCTCGGTGTTTAAGTGCGCCTAATTTATGCAGTGCTGGATATACGCAACCTGTTGATGTGAAGTTGAAATATGATAACACCTCGGCTCAGATGTAAGTAAAAGTTCACAATACACATGCAAATCATTGACAAGTTACGTACTTCAATACATTATAAGCATTCTCTCCAATGCAGGGTTTATTATTCGATAAGCATGCAAGTCATTAAAACAAATAATTAAGGCTGCTTATGGGCAATGCAAAAAGTTATTCTCGTGGACCGACAGAGCATATTCAGGCAGAATAAGTAATGAAAAAGTACTGTAACACAGTATTAATGTCTGTCAGTAATAAGAGATCGCCAGATACTAGGACAGTAAACCCCCAAGCTGTTGAATGCCACACGTGTCAGCCTATGTATGCTCAGATGCGCACAAGGACAGACCTTATCCAGATGTCCTCAAGGCTCAAGGACAGACGTCCGATATGTATCTGCCTGAAGTAATGCAACATACGGCTATTAAGTCTTCTTCAATGGCAACCTCTGTACTTATTTTGGTGGTCTCAATTTAGTTCAGGGTGAAGTATATTTCAAGCTTAAGTCGTTGGGTTATTCGCGCCTGGGTAGCCTGTCTTGATGATATATTAACCACGGCGTACAGTAAGGGTTTGATTGCAAGAGGTTTTGAGGTCGGCAACATACACATATGGGTGATTACGTCAGAAGACTGAATTGTCTGTAACACTTTAAAGAAGGGGGCTTTCAAGAACATTTTTCGATGGAGGATATCAGGATAGGATGAGTGGAAGGAATCGGCCTTGGACGCACGTGTGTCAACAATGCCATGTGCTCCCTCCACAAACGCAGCATTACATCAACCATTGACCATGGGTGTGCATAGCCTTGATGATTGTGGCTTCGGTGTATAGTGTTTCACAAATGAGTTTCAGAAGTTGATAATTGATATCAGAGAGATGAAGTCTATTATGAAAGTTGATAAGGAATGGCATATTGTTTTACACGCATGCGTAACGATTAATAACGCACTGTAGCGTTTGCAAACTTTTTACGTTGCATAGACTGCGATCGTTCCGTAGTCGGTGGTCATTCAACAGACTACAAACACAAAATGCAAAATCCCTCTGATGCACGTTGTACCAGAGAGAGATACTTATGAGGAATGCATGGTTTACCCCTTGTCCACCCTAGTATACACGCGTTGATGTTCTTCCTTGTAAAGTTCAACTGGTGAACATTCAAAGTTTACAGAATCCATACGAAGCTCCATCATTCCAATATTATTATACTTTGCTAGCAAGTTCTTTTAAAATCCTCACAAACTTCAAGCATATTCCCCAAAGTAATTTGCTGTTTAATAAGTGCTGCTGAATGTTATTCATATGCTATAAACAGTCAATATGCATGAATAACTGCAAATGCGCTGGCACAACGTGAATGCTTATGAGATGTTCCTCCCTCATACACGAGGATGGCCCAATGCTGATAATTGCTTTTCCCACACAAGTGCATAGGTAAACACATTACGGCTGATGTGACATCTATCTTCAGGCAAACCTCTGTGAAGGGACTTAGCTCCATATTAAATGTTTCCTTTACGAAGTATACTGTATGAAGTTGGTAAACCTTCAGAATACACAAACTCAATTTATTCATATATAGATGGAAACCTACAAGGTTACAATGATGAATTAACCATTGTAATGCACCCAACTGTTCCTATGAGCAAACACACCCAAAGTGTGTCTCTCAGACAATAGATTCACTCCACCCTAAAGGATTGCTCTATCTATTATCACTTCCCCATAGTGCACAATAGAACCACAATTAGACACACAACACTGGTCTCATTGATGATCCATAGAGCAGTATCCTTGACACTGTTTGTCTTATTGGCTGTCCTCTAATTGCTTCTGCAATATGAGTACGTAGGCAAACATTTGGGTGTGAGGCTGGCCTCATGGGGTGTTTGGTCATCCATTTGTAGATTCTCGGGGGGGGGGGGGGTGTCCTGGAGGCCATCGATATGAATTGTAACTAGTTTTGTAAAGATGTGGTGCCATCTACTACCTGCATTTTAGTGTGTACAGTAGAAGCTCATAGTGGCTGGCCTCAAGTGGTCTCAATAGACAAGTTGACTCTGTATGAATATTCATGTAATGTAACCGCAAACAATCATGAAAATGGTCTCATTTTAGATGTGGTCTGAGTGGCGAGATGGTCTTTATTTGAGGTTCTAATATAAACATGTATATGTTACATTTTACTTTAAAAAGCTTCAAAGATATTTGGCAGACACGCAACATGGAAATGAGATGTTCAGATTAATGGTAATTCTAGATGCATACTTTAATAGTTTAGTAAATTGGTTATTGCAATCAACAGTTATTTATGCCAACCAGTCATACCATTTAAATATGCAATACCCTACTGTGTTGTCTTCCTTTGAAATATAATGGTGATTATATGCAAGGACCAAATATATTTACACTCGTAAACGTCTAATACGTGCACATGTATATCAAAAAGATTATATCAGATGTTTATAACTTAAAATCTGATGTGAATGTTCCCTTCACTTTAGCAATTCAGGCTCTGCTTTTAATCGTGCTTTAATCTAAATGTATTAAGATTACCTTTGCATTGAATTATACCTTGTCTATATGCAGTAGTTTAAATTTAGGTAGGTACCCTTCGGTAAAGTTCTTTTGCATCATTAAACAACTTTTAGAATATAATAGGTCTTCATGTGGCTTGGACGTTTAACTCAATGGGTGGTAAGGAATTTTCCAACAATTGGTCTTCACTCGAGGTGTTTGAGAAAATAGTGTCGTACCAGAATGGTTTCATGTGGGTTGTACGCGAGAAAGTTAGCAGATCTGCTGAAATCCATAATCTAAAAAAACAAAACAAAAAAACAAAAAGAGAAGAAAAGAAAAAAAAATCTGGGGTGACCCTGGGTTGGTGGTTGGTGCAGATGGGTCAATGGGTGATCTATGTTTGTAATGCAGTGTGAACGGATATGATAGTCTGTTGGAGCTGTATTGTGTATAAAGAATAGAAATTATGACAGGTCGACTTATTACGTGCGTGTCCACATGTACGTGTTTAGAAGGTAGAAACATAATACTTGACACTATAACCCGGTATTTATACAGTGCACGCGCTTGTGCACTGCACGTGTATATCTTTAGACTTATATCTTGTTCCAACTGAATTTACAAGTCACAAATAATACGTTTACTATTAGTATTAGTTGCTCAAACATGTGGTGTTATATGAGGCAATGTCAATAAAATTATGTCCATTGTTTAGACAAAGACCATGCACTTCAAATATGCATTAGGTCACATGCAAAATATGTTGTTGACAAAACTAACATATTTACTTCTACTGATCTTACCATCACCTATTGGACAGTAATTCTAGGATTGGCAAATTTGCCTTTAGTAGAGGCGGGACACACAAGCAGATACATAAGTCAAAACCACACTATCTAGCATTTGTTTAAAAGGGTTTGATTTTCTGCACCTATGTTATGCAATCATATTGCATTTGACATCTACAAGGTCCATATTGGTTACCAACATTACAAACGCAAGTGCGTTTTAAACGCATAAAGTCGTACCCGAGTCTTTGTTCGTCATAAGCTTTCTAATGAGATATGCATTAAAACGCACTTAATTACTCATATAACATGCACCAAACAATAGTTAGCACACTCCTGTACGTCTCTACATATTTTGTATAAATCCAAATGTATGGTCAAATGGGGTGTAGAAATAAATATAACATACAATCCATATTAATGATAAAGCTTTATAGTAGTTTCTGTATGCCCACGTCTAATAAGCCAAAGTTGTCCCGTGTCGTTTATTACTGCTATTATCATGTTATATAAAATATTGCATGCAATCCATAGGTAATGAAGTAACATATGAACAAATAGCGAAATCTACAGCAAAAGATCATCAGATGAGCGATGCTATTGTTTGGTGCATGTTACATGAGTAGTTAAGTGCGTTTTAATGCATATCTCATGAGGAAGTTTAGGACGAACAAAGGTTCGGCTACGATACTTGCTTCTGTAATAGTGGTCGTCAGGATGATCATATAAAACAAATAGAAAAATATGCAATTGACCGTCGGTAAACAGGCTCTACGAGGAAAAAATGTAGGAATTGACCACGAGATTGGAGTGTCAATGGGAATATTGAGCATGCTCAATTTTCTCATTGACACGACAATTGAGTGGTCAATCACCATTCTATCATGACTAAAATCCATTTTATTTTAAAATAAATCATATTATAACGTTCTCATTGCAAGTCAATTTTGCGAAAAAAGAGAGCGCGGAGACCACTACTACGGCGCTAGTCTAACCTTTTGCTCTCCTCTACACGGGACACGCCTTGCGACGTCAGCGGCTGTATTGATAATGTGACGAGTTTATACTAGCGCCGTAGTAGTGGTCTCTGCGCGCTCTGGAGCGTCCATTCCATCGCATAATTGAGCACGCTGATTGACCAATCAGCGTGGGTTATTGGCGGTGATTTTTGCACGGAATGATAGAATGTTAGCTTTAATAAGCGAAAACACTAAGTCTGGGTTGATTTTCATGACTTTTGTCACATCCATAATTTTTCGTTTTTCATATGGTATAAAGATTATAAACCCACTGATGGTTGGGTAGATCTGTGCTTGTTTTTATATCGCATTGATTACTGTAGATTTACTGTGTCAGTATAAAAAACAAATTTTTGACTTGACTTTGACTTGGTATGACTTCCCGGTAGGCCCAAGCCTGACAGTCACGAATGTTAATTTCAGAGTGTAAGTGCCCTAAGAGATTATAGCTACAACGTGGAAAAGACTATTCTACTGGGGTTAAAACACACGTCTTTTTTGAGATTACAATACCACAGCTGACTCGGTTTCAAACTTCGTGACTGTCTGACTGCAGCTTTAACCAGTGTACACTAGCATGGTTAGGGATACTGTCCGTGGATCAATACATCTCTATTATCACTGTTTGTTAATATTGATCCGGCGGTAATGCGTCGTAAATATTACAAGCCGCCCTTGTAATGAGCCAGTCAGTGAGTACGAGGCTATAAACGCAGTCCAGCAGATGGCAATAGGTGCGATGGGGCTACCAACCTTTTTTGTTCAATGTTACCAACTTAAAAAGAATGTACTGTTAAAAATGTGATTTCTTAATTTGCCTATTGACTCCAATACTTCGAAAAATCATAATCATAATTAAATTAGAAAAAAAACATAAAGCCGTTTACAAGTTAGATGCACACAATTGTGCTATTTCTGCAACCGCATAGTTTTTTTTAACTGTTGATGGTGGGCTAGATGGTGTAGGTGTGGCAAGTGTGGAGCAAGGAAGAGTGTGATGCATGACACGTAGAAGCGTTTGTAATTGATATACTGATCTCCCCTGGGTCTTCAATGTAATGCAACTTTCCTGGAACAAGATATATCTTTAAAAATCGACATATACATGTACATACAGGCTGTCTAATAACTATCAGTAGATACATTGTATCTTTTATCTTGCCCCCATAAAAGTCTGTTTATGTGCCAAATACAACCATGAGAATGTTTTGCCAAAGAGAATTAATATATTTAAACCACTAATGCCCTTGTAAAATAAACTACTTATCGTTTATAATAAACACAGCCTTTTAGCAAGGAATATTAATCACATAAGTTATTGGTCTGATTATATCTGACTCACAACCTGTCACAGACTTGATGTCTCAATGGCCCTTTGTTTCCTTACACAATCACCTCTTCTATCCTATATGTAACCTTATCATCAGACTTCATGTAACTACATATGAAAACATTCTGTTACATAATCAGAAAGGTTGTTGCACTTTGAAAAAACTCTTATCTCAATCATCAAGGTGTGTCTTCTTGCTAGTCAATGCAGCATAATTATGAATTGATATTTTACCATTAGTTTATATATTTGTTACATCCAACTATGGGATGTCTAAGGTCACCATCAGTGTGTCTTAATTATCACATTATCTACCATGTGAGATATCTTTATTCCACCCGTCCATTATTGACAATAAAGTATAGAGACCAACGTTCTGCTTAAAAAAATGCTGTTACCTAATTAGAAAACAGTGATTGACTCGAATACACAGTCCTAGTTTATGGCTACAATGCTTAAAGCATTTAGGCTGATCATGTGCTTGAAATTTTGGGATTTTGGAACACATTTACCCCCTCCCTTAACATATGTAAATTTTAGCTATAATAATTAGAAACTTAAAACAAGGCCAAATCCTACATCTGTCCTATCACCATACCCGATGATGCATGACCTTCATCTGGCTTTGATATACCTACATGTAGCTATTCAATGAAGTCAATCAGACACTTACATTGTATGTGGTTACATGTATCTTGTGTGAACCAAAATTAATATATTAATTATTTTCCACTATCCTGAAACAATATCTACGACTTCCAATTTGTAACACCCCCAAAACTGGGAAAGGCGTAATTCTATGATTTCCCCCATTTGGTTGAGTTAGTGAAAAGTATTAAAATGGCTGTTCTCTTCATGAATACTGTTAAAGTTATATGATTTCTACTGTTCTTGAATGTTAATATTGACATTGCCATGCCTACCTATCATTAGAAGCTTGGCATTTCCACCATAGTTGTTACAAACACTGACTCTGTGCACTTGCTTTGAATGTAGCTTTTTGTAAGTCAACATTAGCAGATAAAGTGACATAGCAAAAGCAACTGTCATCCGTATGTGTCCAAACAATTGCATACTTCACTGACCACATTTGGCGGGGAAATATGAGACACTTTTATTTACCTCCGACCCCTGGACAGAATTTTTACAAGCCATTGAACAATGCTCATGCGAAGCATAGCCACAAGTCATAAATGACCTCCTACATTGTTCTTTGTTCTTCTGAAATTATCTACTATTATGGTATTTCAGTAGCCGATGCTCTTGTATACATGTAAGTTGACAAGATACATGTACATAGGCGAATTGTACATTGATTTGTATAATGGTGTGCACATATGGGACTTTTTCACACAAGGGATGCAAGTGAATGTGGTGTAATATAGCAGAAAATCTAGATATGTGCACTTGATATTTACTTGCTATTGTTGACTGTTTATTTATAGTCTGTTAAGCATTTAGATTGGATTATACAAAGCTTTAGAAGTCGCCAGTCAACCATTGAAATTTGTTTAGGTTCAAAAGTGTATACTTGATATATATGCAAAATAGATGACATTATAAGTCGGACAGCATATAAGGCTCTAAAGACGGATGCAATGTAACTGACACTGCAGTGGAATAACACCAAGAATGAAAAAAATCCCTCCTAGAACTATGTACAGAGACTGAGGAGATATGACCGGAAGTAAAACACAATAATCAAAAGGGTATGTCACTGAAGGAATACGCAGATGTGATTTGTGGTAGGGAGCATCCCTTGGCATTTCACTGCAATGGACAAAAGTGGCATGTTGTCATAACAATTTGAATGACTGCCTAGGTCCATCTCTAAGAAGGTGCTCGCCATTTACAAGTGGGGAGTAATACACTTACCGTCGTCATATACACTATCAGAGATAAATTCATGGCCATAGCCTCTTATTTATATAAGTATTCTGAGGAAGGTTCTTAATAGAAGTGCACCCTTTTCCATAATATCATAGAAACGGCCCAAGTCATTTTTTGTTCATGTTGAATCAAGTTTCATTTCTTTTAGATAAACTATGTTTAATATGTCAAGTTTGAACTTGTAACTCATTTGTTTTCATTATCATATCAAGCCGCTCTTAACAGATTGAGTTGAGCAGGGTAAGTGATTGCTACCAATGGGTCATTCCACACCAAAGTTTTGGGGGTATGTGATTGCGGTCGCACTCATGTCCGCATCAGGATATTAGTTGAAGGGATTGATGAGCACACCGCGAGCTACTCATCATACACCTCATATGTCTGTGGTATCCTTCATTTTCTATACAGCAATAAGTTTTTTTTCTCTCACACACAAATTTTGCTATTAAGTTTGCAATAATAAATGTAGACGGTATTGTAGTTTGAGGTTTGTGGCTTTCGCTAATCATGTATGCTTTAGTGGTATGGACTACAAGTGGAACATATATAACTATACATGCATATTTAAAAGAAATGATGAATGACAAACACAAATGTGTGTCGATACATATACAGTCACATGTATCTTTCTATCATGATCATAGCAATAGTCATGAGGTGCAGCAGTTTAACAATCTCGCAAACATGTCTACTGTACTTTACATGAATCGATTATTATCTTTAAAGTTCTACAAAGTACATGTATACACAGTTTTAACCGTGCTCATATATTACAATTGTTAACAGCTACCTGCCATATGCACTTGGTGAAAATTCATTTCACATGCAGTAATTATTTTCTCGTAATGTCTTAGTTCACTTTAACTTCATTTTTCTTAGTCTTGGTTGGCATGACGTAATATGTATGCCTCCGTAGGAGAGCAGGTGACTTCAATTGGGTTTTTGGTATGTCCGCTATCAATTGCCTGCATGAAACCCATGAGATCCCGTAAGTGCAGCCCCTTTCCAAAGACCTGGATCTGCCAGTTCGCCTCACAGGGAGAATCCCACAGAGACATCAGATTGGCATCACTGTTGTTTAGAGGTTGCATTAGAGGGTGCAAGTATAGTAGGACCATATACAAGATGGAGGCATAGTCCCGTCGTCTGAAATGTTTTTCTGTTGATTATTTGAAAATGTGGAACTAAGATTCATGATTTAATAGGTATGTACCAACCATATGCATGTATAATCAGATTGCACAGGAGTTATTCACAGCATGATGACAAAATTAAAATCTGATTTATGTACTTATTGAAGAGTTTGACGTGTGTTCAACATGTGCAGTATAATTATACACACCTATTATTGACACATACCTATTAAATGATGAATTCTAATAGGAGAAATTTAAATAAATTGCAGGAAAAAAACACACACAAAAACCATTTGAATCGACGGACTATGCCTCCATCTTGTTAAGGTAACTCACTGAGTTACTCCCAACCGCTTTACCCCGGTGTACTCTGCCAGACACACTGTATCCACGGACAGGTGCATTGTGTTTGGAGAGAAAATTAAGATATTGTGTTGTAATGAGTGTAATTTGTTGCAATCTATTATGTAACGCAAAGTTGGATTGCAAAGGATAATTAAGACGTGTAATTATGTCAGAGACGGAGACAGCATTACATTTGACAGAACATCTTAATAAATCAACGTCTTTTGATGGGTTTATTAACATTTCATGCATTTAAAAATGGTATGTTTATTTAAAGTCATTTTAGTTTTATAATTGAAAACCAGCTGACTCTCTCATAAGACGAAAGAACAAGCTCTGTAAAACTTTTACTATGCAAATATGCAAAACACATTTCTTGAAGACACGAATTGTCAAAGTGAAATAATGCAGTTAACATCGCTAAATACTACTGAGGAAAGTTCATATAAATGCTTGTACGCGTATCTTACTCAAGAATTAGCACCAGCTATAGAAGTACGATAGGGCGATAAGAAAAACTGCAAACCATATCCTCAACCTACACAAACAATGCCAAGTAATGAAAATCAAACAAGATTTTCTTTAAAGGCCATACATGATTCATGAACTAAGTGAAATTCTATAGATTGTTTCCACTGGACCCCATATCGGGGCAATGTTAATGAGTAGAACACCGGACAACTATGTAGCCTTCATAATAATCAACCCAATGATCAGCTGTTGTTTGATCACTACCGTGCTACATGATCACTGCCTCTTTGAGCTAAAAGATTACATTGACTGATGAATGCCACTTTTTATCACTTATTGAAGGCTCTGATGGATTGCCATGTGCTACCATTAAAGCTACATTCACACTACATTACGTAGCGACATATGAACTCAGGCATCTGCTAGCCAGTGATTCATCAGTGCTGTACCGAACACTTTGATAGGGGTTCTTAAATAGGATGTTTATGGTCTAAGATTCAATGAGTTAAAGATGGAACATGAGATTAGATGGCACCATGTGGTATAGTTTGGTGCTGCAGTCTGCTGTGATACTGCAGACTTATTGAATGCAATAAGGAAAGTTAAAAGAAGAACAGTACATTGATTTTGGTTTGTACAGTGTAATTATCATTTGAACGTTTGGTGTAGACTATAAGATCTATTTCAATGCAATATATATGGTAATGTTTTAATTATGATTTTGTTTTGCGCGTGTTAAATATTAAATAATTGACTCAAAATATGCTGAAAACTAATCAATTTCAAACTGTTTCCATTGAAGTTTGACATTCTAAGAACTAGTTCAAAGATTTTTTTCCCATTTACATATCATCAAAATGACTGATTTTAAGTATATATTCTCTTTTTGTAAATTTTTATTTTGTGTAAATTTTATTCTGCTTTCAAATCACGCATGTCAGCTTCATGGCATGTGATGCACTCTATTTAAACGTATATCCTGCGGTCTTTGTTTTGTATTTATGACAATGATAATATTAGAATTTTGCACAATGTCCGACTCAACAATAAAACTTGTATAGCTGAAAAGAGCAATTAGATATATATTCATTACTTTAATCGGCATTATTACCAAATCCGTTTCTTGTCCTGATATGTGGAAAAAAATATGGCAGGTGGAAATGTTTTTGTTTGTCATTGTGACAAAATTCTAACTTTTCCATATTTTGGAGATAAGAGGCTTTTCATTCGTGTGTATTCTTCTAACTATCGGATTTGACAATGACACACCCATATTATTACCTAATTAGTCATAATTATCATTATGTGATTTGAATGAGCTGTGATAAAAGATAAGATAGTTAACACGTGGTGTGATATTTGGTGTTTATATTAAATAATAAAAGGACCATTTTACACTTAATATCACAGATAAGAATTGTGAAGGTGTTATTAAATATGGCACCTTTTGGTAAAACTTTGATGACACTCATGTGTTAAGTGTTACTGCAAACAACAGTTTTAGCTTTTCAACTCATTTTTTAAGTGTTACTGCAACGGATCAGCAGGGGGGGGCAGTTTTAACATATTAGCCTTAAAGCCCCCCCGTCCCTACAATTTAGCACCCCACCCCACCCCCCTTTTCCCCACCAAAATACTTCATTTTCATAGGGTTTTTCATGAATTCCCGTAAGTGAGCCCCCCTTTCTTTATGTTTTCCTTACGTCCCTTTTCCAAAAACCTGGATCTTACAACATCGGACAAATCCGTACAAAATTTGAAAATTAGCCCCCCCCGGTCTCAAATGGAAACGTCCCTGTACTGGACACAACAGTTTTAACAATAAACTTTCACTTTATTAACATGTGGTCTAAACACTTTTCTTCCACAAGAAACAGGGATTCAACATCATTATGTATGTACTAATGTGTATGCTGACATATCATACCCTAGAGCATACAGCAAAAGCATGAAGCATTACTGGGTCCCTTTACGAACGTTAATATTAAGACAAAGTAACAAATGATAACGATGACCGTTCATCAGGACTAAAGAATGGGCATCACTATGTGGAATCCATATTATTCCTAAACCTATGACTATGTCAAACTTACACACACAGAGAGAACAATCAATGGTGTACAAACATTGTCTTTGTAGACTTACACTAAATCTCCACAGGCAGACAACCAGTGGCTGCGGCTTTTGCACGCAGAGTTTGTTTCACCCAACCCCAAATTTTCTCTTATCATAGCCACAATAACTCACAAAGTGCTTTTTCTGCATAGTATTTACCACGAAGAGTTAGTGTGGATATTACAAGGCTATGATTTAATGGCACATTGAGGTATGTAATTGTGTGAAAAAAGCAGAGTTTCGTGTTGTATGTATACTATAGCGCCCTCTGTGGGCAGGAACTGATGTGTGAATGCAATGCAATAGTTGTCTAGAATAATGACCTAATGGTCAATTACATTGTACATAACAACTAACAACCTATAAAAACCTATATAGTACACACTGATATACGTTATGGGGTGTAGAAAATGACGCATTAAAGGCAGTTCCATGTTCTCAGAAAGGGGGGGGGGATGTTGGCTGCACCTACACTATTCCATGAGTTTCGTACACACAAAGGCTTGGGCGCCCCTGGATCTGCCTATGATTTTCTTGAATTCAAAACAACACACATGTGCCTGGTTCATCTGAGGAACGTAAAAACTATCCAATCAATGCCGTTATAGCCGTCATGGCAGAGAAATAGTCGATTGATCAAATATTAACAGGAGGTAAAAAAAACTTCATCAGTTGGCAAGCTGACATAATCAGCAGACAGCACGAAAAGACCACCTTCTCAAAGCGACTGTCCTTTGTAGAATGGACTAGAATGATGCATGTACTGAGCACATTGTGTTAATCATATAAACCACATAACATGATGCAGTTGCTCAACTTAAGCGGGTTAGCCCTCATTTAGTGGTCAACATTGCCATGTTTTTCAGTATTGGGGCAAAACGTGATCAGTGGCAGACAACTGTCGATTGCGTCTTTGCTACATTCGGCTGGCTTTAACTTGGCGTCTTAATCTGTTAATGCTGCATTTTTCTTCATTATCGGCAAGTTAAATCTGGTAGCAGTTTTATAGATTTGCTAAACAAGACTATTGAAACGTCAACATACATTATCTACATTGTCAGAATCAGAAGGCATTGAAAGCTAAAAAGTAAAACTGAGGGAGCTTTTTGTATCCACGTTTGAAGCATGGTTGAATGTATATAGTACACTTTAGTGAAATCGTCTCTTTTGTTGACACAAGTTTGAGAAGCAAGAAATTTGTTCTCAGGTTTAGATTTCACTCTGAATTGGAAAATCCATCCGTCATTGGATTGATGAACTGTAGTAGAAACTGTCAATGGATGTGTGCATTAACAGTGTGCAATTGAATCAAACGGGGAGCAAAGTGTATAGTGATTTAAGAAAAACACATCTTTAAAATAGTATCATCAAATATCAAATATGATCAAATTGTCGCAGTGACCCGATACGAATTTCGCAACACATAATTCTTGAATGACTACCCTTTGGCAAATTTGATCGTGATGCACGTTTAGAGCTCCTGCAGAATGCTGTTAAACACAATAGAAACCTATCACGAGGGTTCCATAGCACTGAGCCAATTATAATCAACTCGAATCCCTGGACCCAGAACAATCCAGTCTTCATGTAGATACTGAAATATTAATCGCAAGTATCTCACAACACGACCGGATTTAATTGCCCACGCTCAAGGTTAATTAATATGTTCACTGAAGCGTGAAAGTCCAATCTAACCCTGTATATGTTACATGGAAACCTATATTTCATGCAAGCGCGATAATAGAATTAAGATGTCTGTGTACTGATAGTATCGCAAAACAGGGATTTCAAACCGCAAGTGGTTTTGATAAGCTCACTTTCTGAGTAATCTTTAATTCTAAATCACTATGTATTTCCGCGTCGGTGATAATACCTTGTGTGTAGTTATTCAGACCCCATAATTTATGTAACAATATTATTATTACCTTGCAAGGGTAGATGTTTGGGAGATGGAGTCATTGAAAATAATTATGCAGTTTGTCAAGTCCATGTATTTGATCGTGCATATGGTTGTGGTTCGTGGTTTACCAGTTTCGCTCATAACGGATTAAACTAAAGAATTAGGATATGCTGACCTAGTATTTATGTCTATATTTTTATACTAAGCAGCTGATCGCCAAGAATTGAGACTAAGACAGAAATTTGACATATTGTTTCCATGTACACTGTGTTTCATATCTTAATTGAATTTCAGAAAAAATCTGAAATTATCCTAAAACTTTTTTGAAAATAGATTGGAGGTCCTTTACTAGCACTAGAGACTAAATAATTAAGATAGAAGAAGATAGAAATTATTTTTAAAACATATTTAACTTTATAAATAAAAAGACAACATCCATGGATGTTCTTGCGCAAGTGAGTATGTCTAAAGTACCTTGTATTTTAATGCTGGTCAGTTTAATGTTAAGAACACTGGGCTACTATGGAGTATGTACTGTACTAGGAGACACCGTTGTTTTAGATCATCTTCGTGTGGAGGTCGATGGTTGTATAGCATGATAAGTTGCCATTGGTCCTCACATCTCTGACATTAACCATATGCGTGTAACATTACATATTTAAATCTGACCTTTATAGTTCTCGAATCAATACAGTAGTTACACTGTTATATCACATGGCACTGGAAGCAAAGATTTGGGTGACTGGTGTAATTTTTCTGTGATAATATTCAATCTGTTTAGTGTGCCAAACAGAAGGAAAGATATGAATGGAGTACACAAGGATTGGCGTAACACAACTTTAGTTACATTACAGCTAAGCATAAGTGCATATATAAAAGACGAAAAATAGTGTATTGCTTGTGTTACAGTAATATATCTATTTTAGTGTGTGAACAAACAAAACCAACAAACAAAAACTTGAATGACTACACAAGTGACTTGATTTTATGCTATTTACAAGTAACAACATCTTAATTGACTACACAATAGCGTAAAGAGCCCTGTGATCTGTCTGTTGCATGACGTGGTGCTATCAGTACCACAGAGACGTGTCATTACCCATATGCCTGACTACATGTAGGTTGATTGTTTCGACCTTGCAGACGGTAGCTGGACACGTAGTATGATTTGTAACATCAAGCAATGCTGGATATACCTATGATAGTAAGATTCACAAAACAGTCTTTCAATGGATGAATACGGAGGTTGTATAAGTTGTGTCGCAAGTGTGTAAATTTTAGCCCTTCATGGGGAAATGCCCCATAGACTTAATCATTTGAAATAAAAGAAATATTCTTCAGCGCGCTTGATGTCACTATAACTGTTTTACACATCTATTCCAAAAGACCTATAGGCCTACCAAGTAGGCTTTTGTCTACCTTTGAAAATGTTCAAAGCATTAAACGGTGCTACTCCTCTGCAATTACCAACATCAACCCAGTCAAGTTCAATCATGTCATAAAGTTTACCCAATCAGCCAAATAGAAAGAGATAAAACGGCTACAAGACCGCAGGAAAAAGCTTGTAGGGTTGGAGTAGATAACAATCGAGACGACGTGCTGTTGCGTGTCAAACCATCATAACTAGGCAAAACTCGGGTGTAACAGTCACAGCACTGTGTTCAGACTGCCTGTGATTCCCAAGCATGCCTACGTGTACGGAGGGGCCTCCGATTGATACCAACTTTTCAAAGAGACCTCCTCTAAAACGAGACCGTTTTGGGTGGTTCTCTGTCTTCATGAAACGACCACTGTAAACAACCGTAATACGACTACGTCTTCAGAGCGATCACTTGTATAAGACCATATTTCGTTGTCCCGAGTCTTCATAAAGAGACCATTGGGAATCTCAAGAAAGAGACCACCTTTATAATAAGAATATATATCACGGTCACAAGTCTTCATACAGACACCAACCTATGACCATCGCTCTATTGACATCACTACATTCAGGTGGTCTTAACATAGAGGTTCCACTGTACAACTGTACATGTTAGCAGACTACAAAAGTTAATGGGGACTTTGCCTCCATGTTAATGAGGTGTGTTGTTAATTATCCTCCTGTCATCTCTCTATCAACAGGTGCTTTCATTATGCCGTAATTGGAAGGTTCTTGTTTTTTATTGTTCGGCTAAATGTGTGTTGTTTTTTAATGGAAGTGTCTTTGTTCGGCTGATACAGTCAGGCAGCTCGTAGCTGACTGATGTTGTTCTAACATCTAAACTGATGTTGTTCTAATCAGGAACCACACAAAGAGATGACATTTTAATGTTTGATAACACTATAGTAGACCCTCCAATTAAAACCATCCCTCTATTGAGACCGTCTATATTATAATACAATTTTGCATGATCCCAAACCTTCATAAAAGACCTCCGTGAGCCTCCTCAATGAGACCAATCGAAACCATTTCGGTCAACCCATAGGGATAGTTGAAAGGTTCTAGATTAGTTTTAATGATGCCATGCCAATTCTAGAAATCACTCAAAATGCAGCTTTGTATATAAGATGGAAGCAAAGGAGTCAGACTGTATTCAGAAGTTTCAATTTACTACAGCCCATGTTCATATGTTAATTCGCCCCCTCAGGAGAAGACTATAACATGTTGTGTCTCATGCTAGACAATGCAAATGTTACTGTGTTCCCTAATTGGGGAGTTGTTAGGTTGTCGTGAGAGCTGTGTTTATGATGATATATGCGGCTCCAGATGACTGTGTCAGCTGCCAGTACATGGCATCGTCGGTCTAATAACTTGTGAGTGATAAGCTCGAAATAGGCGGGGGTGGTGTGGGCAGATCCAGGTTCTCGATTAAGGGTGGGGGCAACAACTTGAGCTCTGGGACTCGCAAAAAACAAAGGAAACACAAACATCTATAACACCATTAGCACTATGAAATTGTCGTGGAAAAGGGGGAGAGGGGAGGGTGCCAATGGATCTGTTTATGGATGGTACACAGAATTATGTGGTTTTCATACCAGGTTTCTATCTGCAAACCTTGCCTGTAACATAGTTGCACATGCTTAGAAAAGCAGTCTGTGCAATTTACAAGATAATGGATGTTCTGTCACAACACTTATGGATTTAGTCTTAATATCAGGTGTATGTAAGGATGACAATGCATATTTCACGTACATCAAACACTGTCAAATATACTTCATTATTAAAGGTATCATATGAAATTAAGCTAATAACACAACTTCTTGTAATGGGCATGACGACACCACTATCTGCATCATTTACACACTTAACACATTGTAAATGCACACTATTAACGTATTAGTCACTTGTATAGAAATAATCTATTAAAAATACTTATATTTTTCAACTGAATTGTTGCATTCACCTTTGTGAGTCACTGTGTATGTTCATTTGCTGGTTCTGTCAGTCTGCATTATGTCAATTGATTTGCCCCATTGGATTTTGTAAGATACAGGTTGACACCAATATAATACATGTTTCCAATATTCATACACTGAATGCTAGAATGATTAGTTTTAATAGATAAGATTATTAGTGTTTGTGACTGATAAGTCATAAGATGTGTTCTGGGATCGTGTTCTAGCTTCGTCTCTCACGATAGGAGATAGTTGATGCAGTTTGGTGAAAAAGAGTGGATTATAGCATGGAGTCTATCATAACATATTGACAAATGCCTATTTGGATTGTTTTGCCGTTTGGATTAACATTATGGCTCTGTATATTTAATACAAAGTAAGTCATCTGTGAAATCACATCCATGGATATTCAGTTGAAGAATTTATTGTCAGACAAGAACAATACATGTACATAGTTTCCATGATTGGTTTTCCCAAGACAGAAAAAACAAAAACCACCTTCTGTTAACTAAAGTTATAATCATAATATTAAGGAATGGTGTGTTTTTGTATTTACAGTATCATCATGGCTGAGCGTGTCCACTCCCTCCCGCAATTCCTTCAGTGGCTGAAGCTCCGGTCAGCAAAGTCCAAGAATAGCCACAACCGGGAGACAACAGAGCTTTGTATGTCCAAGACAACAGGTGACCATAATAGAGAGCGTTCGCCGGCAGTCAGAAAGCAGAGAAGTGACCAGCCAGTGGTCAGCACTGGAGTGAGAGACTCATGCAGGGGTGAGTGGCAGCATTCATGATGTTGGGTCATCTCTATAGTCCCCCGTCTCATTGGTCCCCCATCTCATTGGTCTCCCATCACGGAATATGATACTGTTAGATATACGGCTTTCAGGCGTGGATCTAAGTGCTGAGGATGAGGGTTATGTATTTAAGGACAGCCCACCCTCCCTCAAAAAACTGTTTGAAATTCCGAGTGCTCACAGGTTTTGACACTTATCAGAAGACTGATGTAATGGTGGATTTGATACGGAGTGTGTGAAAATGTGGAGATTATGCGAGTCAATGTGACGTAATATGATTATCTAGATCAGAAGTGCTCAGAGAGCACAGCGTCGCTAATACAACATTGATTAATGGACTAAGGTTTTTCTAGTGACACTGTGCTCTTTTACAGAGCACTTTTGATCGAGTTGTGTTGGTTATATATCATATATTACGGATAAAAATGTATTTGTATATTTGTTGCTTTTGCTATCCTATTAATGCTTTTTTTTATTAAATCACTTTCAACAATTAAAAACAACATTATTAGCACTATGAAATTAAAAACAAAACATACAGTAAGTGCACTCATTAATATTGCATAGAAATAAGAATGGGAAAAAATAAGACTGTCAAATTTTCAAAATGAATTCAAAGTTGATAAAAAAAAAAGTGCTGTATTTCTGTTGATCTTAAACTTCCTCTTTCTCGACATGTCCATTTCACTGGAAGTTGAGGAACTCGGAGATCTTGCTTTGCTACCCTTCACAGATTTCACAAAGAACTCCTTGTAGACTCCGTTTGGATTTGCAAAGTCTAATTCTGTGAACGGACGGGACTTGTACACGAGTCGCTCTTCCTTAATCTCGGGCAAATCAGAATCCAATGAGATGGGGGACCAATGAGACGGTGTACCAATGAGACGGAGAACCAATGAGACGGGGTACCAATGAGATGGGGGACCAATGAGGTGTACCCTCATAATGTACACATTCTTTGATGCAATCTCTGGTCTTATGATCTTGAACTTGACATTTATCTGACCGTATGAACATTGGAAAATAGAAAATAGTGTCTGTCAGCTATGTTGTTAATTCGTATCTAGTAGTGATGGGGGTACATTATTTGTCTATGTTGTTGTATACATCAAGTTGATTATCATAGCAGGACGTGTTCATTCTGGTGAAGTGATGGAAGCACCACTTTAATCATCAGTTGTAGTACCAATTCACAAGGCATAAAACAGTAACCAGCAATACTAAGAACATTTATGCCTTTTTACTCACAGGTTGTGCCCGTCTGCCACAGCTGCCCCGCGAACAGCAGAGACAGCAGCGGCTCCTGGCACTCAAGTCTGCTCGCTCCCCGGAACATGTGTATGAGGAGATACCACCCGATATGGTTGCTGACCAGAGTGACCAACAACATCACCATTACCACCACCAACTACACAGCTGCATGGTTTCACAGAGCTGCTTGCCCACCTCCTCCTGTGCCACATGTGGCAATCATACACAAAATCTTTCAAACACTACCGTAAACTGTGCTCAATATTGCAGTACAAGTGGCGTGGAAAGTACTATTGCTGGATCTCAGCAATATTCATGTGATACTATGAAGTTTGGACACAACCGGTGCAATAAATCTGTAATTGTCCATGCAGCAGCTCATGTGCCAACTTCAAATACGGCATGTGCGAATGGAGTACCTCATTCTGCATCTTACACATCATGTGTCCATCCAACCACTTCTACTATCCCCCCCAGTACTTCTACACTGAACAGTATCGCTGTCACTGGAGCCCCAACTTGCAGTGCAAATTCGGTTGGTCAGACAAATTGTGTAGACATGCATCATAGTTTGAGGGTTAGTAGTGCTGATTATCCAAGAGGAAATCAAGCCAGTTATGTTGATAGAAACAGCAATTATAGGGTTGAGTCCACCAATGAACCTGTCAGTCAATGGTCTAATGATACACATTCCAGCAGCGAACCAATAAATGATAGACAAGTCACAGTGACTCCCCAAAGGAAAGTGACATTTAGTTCCAGCAATATGAGGTATCCCATAGATCATGGTGCATCTGTTGATGATGTTAATGTGAATATTGAGATGAGGAATGCAGATGATAAGGCGGATACTGCATTTAAAGAGCATGATGTGGATGATATGTTGTTTGGTGGTGGCATGATGTGGAACACCCACCAGGGTAGTTACATCATCAGCACAGCTGGCATGCCAATCAAAAAGCATGAGACCCAAAGCGCAAGCGAACTACGAAAAGTGCATATGCCACACGTGAGAGGAATGGACGAATCACAAGCCATTGAATATGATATAGGAAAGGCCCCTAATCTCATTATGAGACCTTCACAATCCAGAGTTTCAGATAATCCACTAGTATTGAGTTCAGATAGCCATCACAAAACGGCTCATTATACTGATGACCTGCCAACACACAAGGATATCAACTCCAATGACACTGATGCATGTGCCACACGTACACCACAGCCGACTAGACTAAGGGAAATTAAGCAAAGGAGAGCTGCTAGATTGCTCGCTAAGAACCGGCAAAGTGCTCCAGAGCTTCAATCATCTTCAGAAGATGATTATGGCTTTTCACGAAGGCCAAAGAGTAAGTCACATGACCAAAAGCTGAGTAACAAAGTCCAGGACAATACAGCAGATCCTGAAAACAGCAGTGTAAACTTGGGAAATCTAGACTTTGCCAAGGCTAAAGAGTTTGGTGGTTTCCTTGTTGTTCCCATGAGAGGCAGAAGCAAGAGAGATACTTCTGAGCAACAATCTCCAAAAGAAGGCAGTAATGACCGCAGTCCAAATGGTCCTAAACCAAAACAGCATAGCGTTTCACCTCCTCAGTTGTACTATGCTTCCCATGACATTGAGCACATCCGCCAGTCATTCCATGAGCAGCTGCAGATCCAGTATGAACGAGAGAGTCCGTGTCTCTCTCCAGATCGGAAGTCCGCCTTCACCAAGTACATCCCTGTGGCTGAAGCAAAGCGCCAGATGCTCACTGAGGGAATGAAGCATGGGCTCAGCAGGTTGGTGGAGATATACGTTTTGTTTAGATATGCCGCTTCTACAATTTCTCAGATCAAACAACAGATTATTCATGTTGATAAAGAATGCGTATACATAAATCTCACCCTGGATAAAGAAGGATTCATATCAAGTTTGGTCAGTGATGCATGTGTGTTATAAGACTATTCCAAAAGCTGCCTCTGAAAACTCCACACACTCTCTTTTACCCATATCCATATCCTATACTCTCTCAACAGCCCTGCAATACCGAAGAGAAGGAACTCGTTTTCGACGGACAGCAGTGGTGACTCCGGGGGCTACCATGATCTCACGATGACCACGTCATCTCACCAGTCATCATCAGCTGACAGCAGTCCAGCCGCCTCCGCCAGTGACCAGAGCAACGACACGTACAGCGAATACGACGTCCATGGGGGCGGGGTCGAGCCAGAGTATGACGTCTGTCTACAAAAGGTGCAGCAGGTGAGCTGGTAGTGCATGTGTATTAAAGGTAGCTTCTGGTGCTTTGGACTGTCTTGACAGTGATACAGCCATGAATTGTCCACTTTTGTGAACTCTATGGTACATTACCTAAAAATAGTTAGATTACAGTAGAACATGTATATGAAGATCACTCAGTGGACTGGCCTCAAGTGGTCTCTGTAGAGAGCTGATCTCTTTCTGAAGGTTCATGCTACTTTCTTCGTAATGGGTTCGAGAATGCTAGAAGTGCTGTTATTGTAGAGGTGGTCTCAATAGATGGGTGGTCTTAATTGAAGGTTCTACTGTAGTTGTGGAATTGTCAAAGAAGCTCATCAATCTGATCACCATTGCAGGTCCGCAGCTTAAGCGCCAATGTTCAGGAGATACTGAAATCGGAGTCCGAATCTGATGACATGATATCACCTCACCCTCAACTCTCGGGGCCAATAAGCAATGGTCGACTAGCCAAGGGTCAGCCGGCAAACGGTCAGCATCTGGCCGGTCAGTCTGCAAAGAAGACTAAGGTGCCCACAGCCAAGATTGACATAGCGGCAATTCTTGACATTGTTTCATCAGGTAAGCTTGAGCTAAAGCATTTTCATATAAACGTTTGGAGCTTTATTCATGAATATAGGGTTGCAACTGCATGTTTTGGAAGGTTAATGTATATCTATCTAGAAAGTTTAAATCATGTAATGTACGTTTAATCGTATTAGTGTATTTTGTATGTGAAAGTTACAAGTTCTGTAGGTAATACCTAAAAGTCGATCTAACTTATACTTTTGAGCTAATATAACATCATCAGCATCTGCATCAGTTTTAATTAATCATGTTATTTCTGTTTAATCTTTTTAGGAGACAACAACGCTTTGATCAACGAGTTCATTCGAGAGAACAATCCCCACTACTGCAACAGCGCCATCTTCCCTCACCCCAGACAACAAAAGCAGTCAGTTAAATGCAACAAACCAAACAACACGGAACTGTCAACTCCTCATACAGACTCAAACCAGGCTAGCTCTGCTAATGTCAACCAAACATGGAATACAGGAAACAATACCCAATGTAGGTCAGGTCAAATCAAGCAGCCATGGCTGCCTGAGGACAGCCAATCAGGCTCTTGCATTATGAACCAATCCCAAGCATCGAATATGAACCAATCACAGGTCAATAATAATATTGTGGCTAGAAATGCCAGTCAGGATAACAAATACATCAGCAGAAATGCTGAGAATCCAGACCGCCTTTCGTGTCGGGTGACTAACTTTGTACTGCCAACCAAACCAATCCATAGGTCTGTGGATCAAGACGAAGTCCCCGTGAAGCGTCCGTTGGCAGCAGAGAGCCAGAATCGGTTACTCAATGATTTGATGCGGCACAACCATGACAGGCAACTGTTTCTGTGATTGCACTGCTGTCCTGAGTGTTTTGTATGATTGGAACAATTGTCATGATTGTGGCCACTTGTAACTGTCTAAAAGCTGTTTGCATTGTGACTACAGTTAAATTGTAACTGTTTGGAAAACTTACAGGATGTAATAGAATGAATGTGATGTTGGTGATATAAGAATAACTTATGTATCATCTTATCGTTATGTAATAAATGATATTGAAAATGTTAAATATGTGTTTGTTTGTTTCTTTCTTTCTTTTCTTCGTGTTTTTGGTTCGATCTATATCAGTTATCACACACATATACAAATGTATCACAGACCAAGATAAAAGTTATTGGCGGGTATAAGTTTAAAGCATGAGCACATTTTTTCTGTTCAATAAACCAACTGATTTTCAAAACATCCTGTTCCTGCTCTAGTTCTCGTCTGGTGACCTGCTTCTTTGGGACCACATGTATGGGTTTGCTAGCACGACAGTGACCAGCTAAGGGACCAGCTAAGGACGGAGCGGTTCTGAGTGGGCTGCCGGCAAGGGCTCCCAAAATTTAGTGGGCTCCGAAATTTTTCCAAAATATCTATGAGCCAATATTTTGACGCGAAAGCCTCTAATTATAACAGGACCCTGGTAGATATGTTTGAGGCCCATATTTTGCTAGCATCCTTACACATACCAAACAAGACGAAACCCTTAGTATACTGACATGTATTTTTTAATGAAATACAGCATCATCAAAGGCGAAGAAACGAAAATGCATTATATTGAAGGCTCAGGAGATTTAGAGTAAAGAGGGTGCTGATGCCCTTTAAGTGGTTAGTGGGAAATGGCATTAGAATTAAGTGGGATTTGGGAAATTGGCAAAAATTAAATGGTTAGTAGTAATTTGGGCAATTAAGTGGGAAGTGGGAACATTACCAAAATTAAGTGGGAAAAAATTCTAATTTTAGCGGGAAACTATAAAAAATGTGCGAGTGGGGATCATGCACGTAAGTTTATAACAATCTAAAATTGGTCGTTCTATTATCATGTATTTTTTTAAAAAAAAAGTGACCAAAATGTTCTTTAAAAGTACCCATCTTAGTGGGACGTGAAAATATTAAGTGGCAATTGGGAAATGAGCTACAATTTAAGTTGTAAGAGGGATCAGACCCCCCCCCCATCAAGACCATCAGTAAAGAGCATGAAATCGTTAAAACATTATACTTTGTTGGTTTAATTGATCAGTTTGCTATACAAATTGTACGAAAACATGCTATATGAAACTTTTATTGGCAGATTATGATTAAAATTGTTTGAGCCTGTGATTAGGATGTTATTCTTTATTCTCTTGTTGTGAATGATAAATTTACATAGTACACATATTTAACCCTCATCCGCACATTAAAGAAAACACTGTAATGTAAGTTTCGTTGCAATTCATGATCTCTCTGTGATCCAAAATACATTCATATCATAATTACGATAGTACATATATCTAATAATAACAAATAAAGAGTTATGATTTGATCATATCCATATTTTAATAGTTCAAATTTTCGAACAACCCTGTTATGTGTTTTCTGTACTCATAACGTCTCTCAAATTGTTTTTGTATTAGTCCTTGTTTCTGCCCAAATAAAATGATTTTCACTCTTGATAATGGCAAAATATAAGTTGACAGCCTCCGCTAAATACGTCAATCAAATTTCTTTCAGTGCACCCTGTATTTTCTGTTCTCACCGTGTGTGGAGTCAGTGCGGACCTCAATCAAATATTTTTATTTACAGTACGTCCGACCCATTTTAGTACAAAGATGGCCATTATGTCAGTTTGGACACTCTGATCACTGTTCATTATTATAGAATAATTCTTGATGTGTATGAGGATTTTGCAATTTAGTTGTCCTCGCCGTCACTGCCCTAAATTTTATTGTCACTTTTACGTTCACCATTACATTCCTATCTCAGTCCATGGTATGGCATTGCTATTTTGATCAAATAGTGTTGCGTGTGTTCATTATCCCCAAGCAAAGACTACGGTCTGCATACTATGGAACTATTTGGCAAAATACTATAGATATATAAATTGTTGCTTTCGTCAATGCAAGAACTTTCTGACTACAAATAACATACAGTAGAGTAGCATCTCTATATTGAGAACAATTTCTATGGCCCCAAGCCTTCATATATAGACCAAAACAAATCTCCTTATCCTTGGTGAAACTAATTTTAGCCAGTCCTAGTTGTGGTCCTACTAGAGACGTTCCACTGTATAGTGTGGCCACCGACTGCAGATCCAACGAGTGTAAAGGGCCAATAGAAAGGTGTGGGTTTTTCTTCTAAACAATGGTAGCGTGATATGCAATCAACAGTTGAGTTACCCAATCACCCAGAATTAGATAACATGCGTGTGTTATTTTTGCTATACAAATGAATCTTATAGAATTATGTTTTTCTATTAAGAAGCACACCTTATAATTCATGAACAACATCGTGTACGATTTCTTCTAAAAGAGTAAAAATGCGATTTCGATAGGACATGTCTAGTATAGATACATTTGGAAAGTGTCTTAAAGTACGTCACAAATACGCATGTTAAATATTTTTTAATGTAAAATTAACTAAATATGAAAATGTATAAATACAGATCATTATGTATTACAGTAGTGTAAATGTGTATCAGCATATGTACAGTGGCTGATACCAGTTTTGAGATGATGTTGAAAAGTGTACTTGGAAAAATAAACAAACAAAGCATTTTCGACATATCATTTCATTGTTAACCAAGTAGCCTTCATCACATCGATGTAGATCATTAGACAGAACGCAGAAATGTTTATTTTGTAATAATAATGACTATAAGAAATGACTCTCTCATGCAGCAACATACAATGAGTTACATGTATATAAGCTAATGTAATGCACAGTTTACATCTAAACACAACTCCACCACAACGCGATTTTTACCAAACTACGCGTTAGTTTATGAAACTCGTTGACGTTATGACATGCTCGACTGTCCTGGTGTTACAATCATCAATATATCTTAAATAAACCTTCTAAAAATCAGTAATAAGTGGGAACTAACCCAACGTAATGATACAGGGACGAAAAAACACAGAAAAAACGATAATTAGTTGATTTGTATCACAGTCATATAAAGCATGACCAAATATAGCAAGTAAAAACATAAAAATTTGCATCAGCCGTTATGTTATAAGCATGCCATGTCATATCGTACCACGTGGATGCATTCGCTTGGAACAAATCATAATGTACACGCGTACAGGTATCTCATGCGCACGCTGAATTTTTCATACGTGTGGTTCTATGGAAGAGGTTGTGGGAATGGGTAATTGCTTGTCCATGGGCTTGCATCGGTAAGCTTCAGGGTATGACTAGACCAATTAAAACTCCAGGCCTGTCTCTCATGAACAAAATGTCACTATATCAGTATGCCACTTCAAATTCACTGCACACACTGACTAAATATGTTGCATAGTTCTAATACCTCTGGAAAAGCTGTAGCTTAAAACAAGACAGAAACAAACATCTAGACTATCCTCTTATTGGAACCGTCTGCTGGTCTTCACAAGAATGTGGTCTTTGGAGTGTTGAGAATGTAGCAGAGCAGACTTGCGGCCACAGCTGTCAGCAACCCCAGGCTGTATGGGGATGTGGCTGGAACAGTAGACAGACATACACGTTAGCTTACATATCACGCGAGAATTTAACTCTATACTTATTCATACCAAAGTTCTGATGTTAACAAAAGTGTTCATTCTGAGAGGGAAACTGGTGATTTTTGCTTCGGTTCAAGGCTTCCCGTATTATGATTCAGGGGGTTATTTGTTGACTTTAAGTGGTGAGGTTGGCATGTGAATCATTGTGCCTTCAAATTAGTTCTCCACAATAACGCTTGCTGCTGAACTTCAACACCACTGTTAATTTCATTGTTCACGTAAGTAAGATGCAAAGGTTTATGCTGCAAATTAAACTTTACTTTAAAAAAAATTCATTGTCCATAGAGATCAAGGTTGTTAACGATTAAGGCCAGACTAGTTGTAACGAAAAATCAAGTTCAAAATATATGGAGCAAGCCAGCCAATTCCAATACTGAATGCAATTATATACAGATAATGATGTTACTATGCTATATACACAGTGCAATTTTTAGAACTAGTGCATGTATATGACACAAACTTCACACAACACCAAGCACACTGGAAGGAATCACACCTTATCACATCACGAAAAACCGGGTTACTTAAGTCCAAAACACATGCAAACGCTTAACTACAGCAATGTGTCTTTTGGCCAATTGCACATTGAAAGCAATATACTTGGTACTAATAATGCCGTACATTTCAAATGTAAAAAGATTCAGTGCACTAGTGATTTTTTTGATAGTTCTATTGCTTTCAATGACTGTGTCCATACACATGAAGAGGTGGGATTCCATACTTGGCGCGTCGCTTCCAATGGGCTTGGTCGTGGTGATTCCAGAGTTGGGACTGCTTGTACTAGGTGTGTTGCTACCTGTTGATCCATTTCCTGTTGATCCAGAAC
This sequence comes from Streblospio benedicti, assembly GCA_019095985.1. Lineage (NCBI taxonomy): Eukaryota > Metazoa > Annelida > Polychaeta > Spionida > Spionidae > Streblospio > Streblospio benedicti. The sequence continues at coordinate 21,926,292 of CM032661.1, forward strand.
CTCCAGTGGTGCCCGTATCAGTAGCATCTGTACTGAATGTCAGGCTGGCGGACTTGACGTTCTCATAATAGACGTTCTCGCTTTCGTGGATGATGGCCCTGTTTGGTGAGAAGAAATATACACGTATAATCAAATGCATTTTGAGGCAATCAATTTTAGTTCACAATCTGCAGTACGCAGAGACACTCTCAGCAAGATGTTGGCCTGTTTTTTTAAAATCATTTTGCGAGTATAATATTTTGTATGATTTTATTTGATCATTTATTCTGATATATGTGATGTAAAATGTTATGATATAATGAATATTCAATTTCTATATATTTTCTATAAATCTTGCTTTTTCAAAAAAAAAGAGGCCCCAAGAGAGCATACAATAGAAGTACAGAAGAACCACCTTTTAAAGACAAGTACAACAGAACCACGTTTGTAAGAAAAATAAACAAAAAAATCAAATATCACATATAAAAAATACTAAACAAAATTAGCCTCCCGCAGACAGTGCCGCAGAACCATCAAAAAGCACCACCCTGATGGCTATGCCAACCTTATGAATTCATATTTCAGCACAACACAAAATTATTAAAGTACATCAAAATGGCTGCAACTCACACAAACTGGATCTCGCCCACGTCCCCGGACGCCGGCGGGTTCCAGTTGAACGCGACGGCCTGCTTGTTGCGCTCGTTGTTGTGGGAGATGGTGTCCGCCGAGGCCGAGCACCGCATCGTCATGAAGCCCGAGCCCGGCGTGTCGAACGTGCCCTGCGGCGCCGTGTCGCCCACCTTGCGCGCCTGCATCATAATGCCTTGCACCGTGCCCGTCACCTCAACTGCGCGTGGGTGGTGAAAACAGGGTATTGTCATGGTGTGCTTTGTTTTATTTTTTTAGGTAAGTTATACAATTTTAATGGGGTTTTTTGTGTGCGTTTGTTTTTTGTTCTTGGTGGTGTTGGGTTTTTTGTGCATTTTTGTGTTTGTTTTTGTTTTTTGTTTTTTTTTTGCTTTATATATTTTTGATTTGTAAGTCTGAATGTGAGTTTAAAAGAAGATATTGTTGGGGTGTGCCAATCATAAATGCCCCATTCAAAAGACATATTTAGAAGATAACCAAAGTCAACCTCATGTTATGTTTTTTGTTTGCTTTTTGTTTTTTGTTTTTCGTTTTTGTTTTTGTGGTTGTTGTGTTTTTGTTTAATTTTTTGCTGTATATATTTTAGATTTGTAAGTCTGTCCGTCATTTCAACTGAAGTTGAGTTTTTAAAAGAAGATATTGTTAGGATGTGCCAATCATAAATGCCCCATTCAAAACACATATTTAAAAGATGACATTCATTGACTTTGGTTTTATTATAGAGATTCTACTGAAAATGTGCTCACTTCCTATCTTGATGCCGTTCTTGTACGTGGTGCTCTTGGGGGTTATAGTGTAAGGCGTGCCTGAGCCCTGCCTCCCGTGACCGTTTGCCAGAGACACGCATCTGGAAGGGAAAACCATGTATCCTGAGACACCTCCATAGGAAAATCCTGGGATGCAGTGAGCACGCCGCACTTTCCCCACCCAACCCCTTTTTTAACTCAAAAAATAATTTTCACATGATTTTTGGAATTTCTGTGGACCTTTGCGAGTACCAAACTTGTGAAATCCGAGTCTGGAGAGGTTTTTTTTCGTCTTCTACTTTTTTATGAGCGTAAATTATGAATAGTACACCAACTTATTCTAGTAAATACTATTTAGAAGGTATTGTTGATATTGTAATTTATAGTATTAACTACATAGGTCGCTCTATTTATTTTGATTTGTTATGCCGGGAAAACTAACGCTACGTTTCTCTTTATTTATCTTTTACTTTTCCAGAAAAAGATAGCGTGAACAAACATAAATTAACATATACTCCATCGGTAAAATGCCGTCAGCAACGAGTGAGACTAGCTGAGACTGCATTTGTAGTTTATGAATATTCGTGAAAGGTAAATGACCTGGCTATAAACTCCAAGACTGTTCTTTGGCTGACTATTTTTATTTGCGTTCAACCCCCAAAGCGATTACCCAGGAGGCATGTTCATTTTTATAGACTGTCTGACCCCTCCAAGAGAATATCACCAACAGACACAGAAGAGTTCGTAATTTCGACCAGGATTTTAACACTGCCAACATTTTACAAATCCGTTTGAATGCAAAACAGTCGCCTTTTTTTTGCAAGACAATTCAGTGAGTTACGGTGGTGACAAACTTAAAAAAAAACTATTGTAATTCCATTGCAAATCACGGGAGTCACTTATAGACAAGAAATATAGTTTTCAGCAGCATCGATCTACCGTCTTTTTTAATAAGAAGAAGCGCCGAAGGTTGATAAATCCGCTGCAACAGACAACTTTTTCCTTGTCTAAATCAAAACAGAAACTATGTGTAGAATTTCCTGTTTGCCCCTTTTCCCTATTTACGTGTTATCGGCAGTTGGTGCGCTCTTGCGTCCCAACTGTAAAGTAGAATTCTATACTGTGGCGACTGTTTACATACATGTAAGCCTTTTCTGTTGAATCAGACCATAAATTACATTAATTTCGTGTATAGTGACATAGATTCTATATTTCCTATGGAAAAATTTGCTAACTGGGACAGTCTTGTTTTTTTTTACAATGTTTAAAGCCACGTTCAAAACATCGATAGGGATATCTTCATATGTTCTCAATCTATCAAAGTCAACACTCTCATAAATATAAACATATGACATTGAAATCATTCCGCGTAAATAACAGTAAACGTAATCGTCAACTTCTTAATGAAATGAAAGGCAGTGATTTTTTTTATTAAGAAGATACCATATCTAACATTCCACTTAACTTTCGAATGAAACAAAATATATATTCATCTGTGTTACTACTTATACGTGATTTTAAATGTTATTGAGTTTTATGCATATCATCATTGCAAATTGACAGAATTTTATATTACATGTATTATTGTTCTTTGTTCATATGGAAAAAAATAATCGCTAAATAAATGAATAAAAATAAGCAAATAAGCTAAATTTAAGACAAACACCCTTACCTTGACTGAGGAGAGTAATCAGGGTATCCAAAAACTGCACCCGCCAATGCAATAATTGCTACAAATAGTCTCATTTTCATTAAGTAGTTATTACCTAATTTATACGGTCGCGAAAATCTAGGTATACAAAAATGAAATGGCCGAAACGAAAAGACTGCGGCTTTATATGCGAATGCACCGGCAAATCGTGACTCGTGCTTTTCGATTAGTCACCATCGAATCGTGTGATACACTTAAATACTTTACGTCCGAAAAAGAGGACATTGAAGCTCACGACAGTTTGATCAACGTGAATGGCTGAGGCATGGGTATCATGCATGATCATGGTGATTGTGTTCGTGATGTCGTGAGTCTACATGTGTACCCTCGTTGTCAAAGCATTGGCGTATGTGTGCTTGGACACATCGATACGTTTATCCTTGTTTGTTGCGTCACTATTGTACGAGCATCAATTTCTCACGACAGCTAATTGGGTTTATTGTGAGGAAACCCTGTAGAAGGCATTGATAACCATTGCCGGATGGGACTCACGGGCAATAATTTGAACAACCGTTTGTTTAATTAGATGATAGTAAATAAACAAGAGTGTCGTTCCATGACATTAGAAAGTGTGTATGGGCAGATTGTCGATGTAGAATGCTATAGCTTGTGTGGGGATAAATTTGAATCACCAAACATATGAATATGTTTCTTGTCGTGGAAACATCCTCGGCACAAATGACAACACATCACGGAATAAAGTAGATCTGATACATTGTACAGAATATTCATGATCGTGATTTACCTGCGAATTACCTTGGGCATCATTAATTATGCTTGAAGTTATATCTAGTTAGCTGTCTTTTTGTTTCAGTTTTCAACTAGGGCCTTATGGAACCAAGACATTTCATCTTAATGCAATATAAAGATAGTTTACCATAAAGATTTTATTTTTCATTATACGCAAATCTCTTCTATATCTAATACTTTTATTTCATCGCATTTTTAATCTGTCGTATGTGCACATATTTGTGTAATAAAAGAAAAAAAGATCATATCAAATAAAATGTACGTAAGCTCACAATTAAACAAAATGAGGCATGAACATGTTGGGCTGGCCTCTTACATCAAGATGCATGGATACTAATACATGTATATCTTGTTATTATTTAGATAACAATGGTGACAATACTCGTCACATTACGGACATTGTATGGTAACAATGCAACGTTTTGATCAGCATTGTTCTTTTATGTATTAAGTTGGGTGTTATGTTATTAACAGTTATATCTACCACACTTGGAAGGCCAACGTAACCCAATTCTAAGAAATGATGAATTACTAAAAACTCAGTGGAAAAAGATAATGGCAAATTGGCAATAGAACATTTCTTATATATCTGTTACTGCGGCCCGTATGCATTCGTACAGCGTATACGAGAATAGAATGCTACCATCAAATACATTGTTAAGTACAGTAGAACATTGTTATACCGATATTGCGCATCTCGAGTTTTCTGTTATCTCGAGGTTAGTTTCATTTCCATTCACGTACATCATGAACATATATTAGTTGTTTATCTCGAATATATTGGCTCTCTCGATCATTCTACAGCTTCGAAACAATAAGATTCTACTACACCCGTCGCTCGTGACTATGTCCAGCATTCTATCACGCTCTCAGATAAGTTAGTTTATGCGAAGCTACATGCATAATGTCACATCACACAAAACTGCAAAAGTCGTGTTTACGTTTGTCATTGCCAGATTAAGGTATTTCTTTCACTTGCTTTAGAATAGGCTTCCAAGAAAATTGCGCATTTGAATGAGGAAGTTATCAAAGATTCATTCTGCGATATCATTGCTGGAGTACACATAGGCATCAATTATTATTTGTTATGAGGGATTCCAGGTGGTAGGGTGGGGACAAACCATTTTCCAATTTGAACATATGTCAATAAAATTTCAATAGACAGTGTGCGGGGTAGCAAATATTCTTATGATTCAAATTCATCAAAGTACAATATCGTTGTGTTCATTTGTTACCTTCATTTGTTAGATGCTTGACTTGAAATAATGGGTGCCTGTGAGCATACCCCTGAGTGAAAAAAGGTATCTTGAGAGAAAGCTGGGGTTTGAGAGAAAGCGGGGGCTTGTGAGTATTTGGCTGGGGTGGGGGGGGTGGGGGCGCTTGGCTTGAGAAAATGCGAGAGCTTAAGAGAATAAGGGGCTTGTGAGTATATGGCAGGGAGTTTGTTTGAGAGATGGCGGTGGCTTATGAGAGTATGGGGAGGAGGGGATTGAGCTTGGCTTGAGCGAATGCCAGAGAAAGAGGGGGGAGGCAGGGGGGCTTTTGAGTATATGGATGGGGGGTGGTGGTGCTTGGTTTGAGAGAATAAGGGGGGGGGGCTTGTGAGTATACGTTTGAAGGGTAAGGGGTAACTTGAGAGAAAGTTAGGGCTTTAGAGAATGGGGGGCTCATGGGTATATGGCAGGGAGTAGGCTTGAGATATGGCGGCGGCTTGTGAGAGTATGAGGGATGGGGGGCTAGGGACAAGGTGAGAGTTTGAGAGGATGAGGGGATGGCTTGTGAGTATATGGCTGACGGGGAGGGGGTGGCTTGGCTTGAGAGAAGGTAGGAGCTTGAGAGGGGGAGAGCTTATGGTAGTGGGGCGGGGAGACTTAGAGATAAGACGGGGGCTTGTGTGATTATAGCATATAGGGTTGTGGGGTGGGGGCTTGGCTTGAGAGAAGGTAGGGGCTTGAGAGTATATGGGTGGTGGGATTTTGAGTATAGGTAAGGGGGTGCTTGACTTGAGAGACCCTTACAAAAGATTGGAAAGAGGGTAGGTTCACGCGCGTTAGGGAAAAGAGCTTGAGACCGCCAAAGCCCCCTGGATCCATCGCTTCGTGCTAGTAGTAGTTCCAATGTTATTTGATTGGTCAAAACCAAAAGTAAAAAACGATTACTTTTCCGTCCCTAGTGTTACTGTGTTTGCCATGCCAGAGAATATTTTTGCAGTATATAAAACTCCAGTGAGAGAAACGTTTATTTCAATTTGTTAAGTAAAATTAAATTACCCTTGAAAAGTTGGGAAAGTGGGGGTGGGGGTGGCGGCGGCAAAATATATGTTGCCCTTCCAAAAAAATGATAAAAGAGGGGGGTCATGGCCCCATGGAGCTTCATCCTTAATTCCACCGTTATAACCATATGCAGTTCCTCAACATTGACGCTTTTGGCTAGAGCAAGTTTCACGTCGACGGACATGTGCCGTTGCTCAATAGACGCTTTCACATTGACATTTGCACAACAAATATATTTTTTCCTGGCTATGACCACCATAAACGTTATTTGTATGCTGACTCTATGGCATTGATAAATGGCTGAATAAATATATAAAAATAATAAAACTCATTGCTGTCTGAAAATTTTATCAAAGTACTTCACGCATTTTGCAGGTTTTTATACTTGTAAAGGTAATTAATTCATGCCACGTGTATGGGTATGTGTTAAGCACAATGTTCATATAAAACACTTAAAATTATCACCTGTACAATTTAGTGTCTATAAAAGTATACTTCTTACTGAAAATATTGAATTTACCTATGCTTACCTATAGTTCACACACCCTCTGTAAAAAAAAAGATGGACCAACTCGTGAATCAACGCAAATTTTGTACATGCTATAGTAGTTCTCTATAGTAATTCGCGGACTGCTGCTTAAAAGGTATTGAAAAGTACCAGTTATTCAAGCACTCTGTAACATAACAAAATAATGAGCAGAAGTGGGCACCATTCTGAAAAAAATGAAATTAAAAAAATGGCAAAAGTCTTCAGAATTAGCTGAAACATGTGTCATAGTGTGTTCAATGTCACATATAACTCTAATGAACTTACAGGCCGATTGCACATCAAGGCTGAAAAACAACAGTAGTCCCCTACTCGGGCTAAAGGTGACTTGGCTGTATTTTTAATCATTTTGTTCTGGAAAATTGACAAATTTAAAAATCCTCAACTATAGACATGAGACGCTTATAATCCACCTATACGAATAGCATACTAAAAGGTGACAACATGACTTTTTGGAATGACTTAAAATGGGAAATGGTGACAGTGCCAGTGCTAGTATTTTCAGACCCCATGTAGGGCTTTAGCATTTTTGTATGTAGAGCATTAATATCAGTTACAGTTTGCAAATACTAGCCACCTACATACTGGGTGTAAACAGTGTTTGCCTCTCATTTTTTTCTGTTTTTTACCACAAACAGAAGGATACAGCCATGGCTTCTACGTTCCTGGGAGTGATGAAAGGAAAAGTGGCGTTGGTCACAGGTATAAAGTGTCTAATTTACAATATTCAAAACTTACAATGCTTGTATTGTTTTTAGTTTATTAATACGCATGTCGTCTCGAGCCTGTCATATCAAAGGAAAAATACAACAATGATTGAAGGAACGGTACTGGTAGACTTTATGTATGTCTTTACAGCAAGTCCTTATTTACGCGCGACAGCCATATTGCTATATTCACTCTAGTGGGTGGCTTTTTAAATCTTCCAATAAAGAACCCTATAGTAGCATTGAAGTTACTGTGCTTTTCATGTATTGATGGTTTGTAAGACATTACATGAATGATGTACGAATACATCTTACCAAAATGATATCGGTTGCAAGAGGCGGGAATAGAAAAACAAAAAAGCAAAAACAGAAACAAAACATAGACAAACTAAACAACACACACAAAATACTAAAACAAAACCAAAGAATTTTTACAACATTGGGCTGTTGTTTTCAGGTGCAAGTTCTGGCATTGGTGCGGCAACTGCTTTTGAATTTGCCAGGCAGGTTAGTTATATTCAATAACAATGTTTGTTAAGCTGTCTGTACACTGAACCTACTAAGTATGCAAATAGAATGTACAGAAAATGTATTTTTTGTACGCATTTGTGACATAACGATTTCGTCTGACTAAACCTGGTCACAACTATGATACACATATGATTAATTCCCCACCATTATTTGTTTTAACTGGTGTTAGCGTCTGATGACGTGCCCAAGGCACACCCATTTATGAAAAATAAGTTAATCTACCACAAAGGACCCTTTCACTTTAGAACCACTGTTCTTAGAAGAATTAGAACCCAGGCATGCAAATAGGCATACCTAGAGAGCTAAACAGAACCACAGGAAACACAAATTATACACCATCAATTAAGACTACATTTCTATTGAGACTATAATAAAAACATTTGTCAGTGTCCAAAATCTTCAACCTAAAGAGACCATCATGAACCTCCATAAAGAGACCACCTCACTGTAGAGACCACTGGAGGTCAGTCTTTGAAGGTTCCTAAGCACTAGCAGATCCAGGTGCTCAGAAAGGGCAGGGGCACTTCAGGGATCTCCTGTAACGTACGTGTGATTGATTCTAAACATGCTAATACCCAATGAAAATAGAATAATTTGGTGGGGAAAGGGGTGCGGGAGCTCTAGATCTGCCTCTGAGTCCTAATATAAAGGTTGTTCTGTATTTGAGATTTGTTTACAGGGTGTGAAATGTGCACTTCTTGGCCGGAACCAGACACGACTGCAAGAGACGGCTGACCACTGCATGAAAGCGGGACTGGCTGAGGAGCAGGTGGGTCTAATTCTTAATATTATTTTAACGTTTATTTATGGTTATTGTTATCACAGTCATTGACTTTTTATGTGTTATAAACATTGCCTCTCAAGGGCGCTTGCTAGCTGTTAGTAACCGTAAATGTTTTCTTAATTGCTGCTTGCTTTCCTTAATACCTATTTATTGCACGCACACGCGCGCGCGCACACACCACACACACACACACACACACACACACACACACACACACACACACACACACACACACACACACACACACACACACACACACACACACTGTAGCGACTGCAGAATAATGTAAATGTGCTTATTTGGCATCCTTGTCACACTATATCTTTCTCAACACTGTGGGAAGCATACAATACATAGGAACCGTATCACATATGTACGTATGATTCACATTTGCGTTTACTCGCGTGATCTGTACCTATTTAACATGTAGATACCATGGAGACCTTTAGAGATGGGATTGCTCAGCCACCAAACCCGTTTCAACATTGCTGATTAGAACACTCAAACATTGCACAAGTTCAGACTCAATATATTGCAAGCCATGATCACCTTTATATGAATAAAAATGTATTTCCATTTTGATAAGTCTTGATCTTGTTCATTTTGTTATTTAATTCAGGTGATGACAGTGACAGGTGATGTGACTGTTGAGGAACAAAGGACGCAGATGGTGTTGGATGTCCTCGCAAAAATGGGCACCGTCCACTACTTGGTGAGTCACAGACTGGACACTGGCAGATCCAGGTTTTCAGAAAAGAGGATACGCACTTTAGATTTTTTTTAAAGTAGGGGGGTGCGTGTGACCCCTGCGCCCCGCCCGCGGTTCTGCCTATGAGAGTGGACAATCCCCACTACTTTTATTTCTACTATTTACTTCAAAGTGTAATATAGTTTAAAAGTCACATTTCTATTTCATAGTGTGCACAGCACAGTGTCTCATGTGCAGTTTATAAAGATAATATGCAAAATTAAATAAATATTTGAAAAAAAACATCAGCACACAATAATATGTAAACAAAATTACATCCAAGTATAACGCTCTCCATAGTGATACTGTCTTTGTAGGTGAACAATGCGGGGTCGTCTGCTGGCGCCACCTCGGGCCAGGCCTGTGTGGGCGGGATACAGGACACCTCAGGTAGGTGGTCGCACTATAGCCTCTATGTCACTAAATCCCCGTTATGTCGCGTACGTTGTAATCTGACAGGACGTTGTGTGTCCCTGACCCACTTCTTTTACAATCTCACATGAAAGTAAAGTTTTCTAAAGTATTCAGTACTTCCAATAGGTGCTATATTAACTATTCCTTTGTAGATTTCAATTTGAATATTAACAGTTGGGAGGACTTCATATATTTCTACTACATCTATCACACATAGACAGAAGATGTCTTTCAGCTCCATTTCGGTTATTTTTGTCTTCGACAATTTACCCAGTTCTCACCGATTTATGTCCTTGAAAGTCTCAGCGATGCAAAGGGCATCCACATTTTAACTTGGCTCTCCCCTATCAAAGGACTTGATTTGTTTATCGAATCCTGCCTCTCAAAGACATAAGTTGTACAAATATTTAACAAATGCTATTCATGATGTAGTTGCTGACTTTAACCACATGCTGCAACTACACGTGGTGGCGCCTTTCCACTTCACAAAACTGCTCACCGAAGAGCTCATCAAAAATAAAGGTAACACAGTACAGTACGATAAACTTGTCACTGAAGAGCTCATAAAAAGGTAACATGTTAGCACTAACTGTTCACTGAACAAGCTTTATCAAAAATAGATAGTCCCAGCAGCCTTTAAACACAGTATGCTGTGGTTGGTGGGGTTCCCCAACTAATATAAGTGCTGCCGCCTGGTAGAGGGAGTCAGTACAGAAACAAAATAGGCTTTTTGTAATTGCATCTCATTTTGCCTTTAATTTTCCTACTACGGGATTAGGGATGGTGTGGTTTGTGATGTGTGATTTTGATTATCAACTATGATTTAATTAAGTCCAAAAACTGAAATGTTTGAATCATATCATTGTTATCATTGAGTAATTCATGGTTATAACAAATTGTCGGCGTATTCATGTGTATAATCTATCCATTACTTAGGATAGACAGATTATATTGTTAAGTTTATGAATTTAGAAATACTGATACTATGCATGTATGATCAGAATTTTTATTTCTGTAGATAATAGAATTCATGTATATTTTAATGTTTCTTTAACTGTGTAATTAGTTTATATATTAAAATCATTGTATATAATATTGTAAACGTATAATAATTGGTAAAACACAAAGTAATACTGGTAAAATAAAACAAATGAAATGGGGGAAAACAAATAAAATTGCAAGAATATGTATTTTGATCATAATTGGCCTGACAATAGATTATTTCATTGCAGGAAGCATAGTTAACGTATCGAGTGAAAATGCAATACTTCCTGTGAGTACCTATTTTTTCTAAAATTTCTAACATAAACTCTGACACTTAGGGTAAGAAGTATATAGTTTTGAACACAATCTGAATTGGATAGCTCTGAGGACGTGCGACCTCCACTCACTTTTTATTTGAAAAATGTGTCATTTTCTTGGGGATTTTCACTTTGCTGTGGATTTACGTGCATACATAAATCATAATTAGTCCACGCACCAGCTTTAAAGCTGGTACAGAGGACTACTGTTTTTTTTATTTGTGTTAACGGTTCTATGCCCGACGATTTGAAGAAAACTAAGGAGTGTTATGACCCCAAACTTTCAAATCCCCCTAAGAATGAACCCTAGACGGACCCAGTCATATTAAAGACTACTCTGGTATTTGCAAGTTTTTATTACATCTTCACATGCTTCAATGGCAAACAAGAAATCATTATTTAAGCTATAATATGGACATATTCTTTATGTCTGAGAGACTATTATGCATCATCTAGCCTCATCTCCATTTCTGGATTAAGAGCTGAGCTGTAGCACAAATCAAGATATAACCGAACTCGAATACACTGATGAGGCTCATTCCAAACAGCATCCCCAGGTAGCCGCCTAGGTCTCCAAACAGATCCTCTGACGGATACGTCTCTGTCATCTGGATTCTCGTGTAGTGATCCTGTGGTCTCAAGACAATTCTCCATTGATGAGTGTTTACTCCATGAGGTAAACGAAAGTTTGCTTTTACATTTGTGAACTCTCTAATTCCAGTGTATACAGTGTCATACAAAACCTGTTTGCACGGCTTACGGCAGTGGCTGCAGTTGGGCACAGGTTTGGAAGGGCAGATAGTTCCATTGTTCATTCTTCTTCCTCGGTCCTTGCAGGCAAAATACCCTGGAACAGGCATGCCCAGCAGGTAGCATCCACAGGTCCTGAGTTGCTCATTATTCTCACATTCCCTCACGCAGGCATTGTGCGAGTAGTTGTGGTACAAGAGTGGGTTGCTGAATCTTTTGTTCTCAATATCAACACAATCAGTGAAAGGTTGAGGCAGATTTTCGATGACACTTTTCTCAATTTTTATGTTGTACTCATGATTCATCCTTGTGATTAACTGAATGTCACGCATATTGGGGACATCGTCGTGCTCGTGCAACATCAAATAGAGTCCCCGGTCTTTTCGTATAAATGGTTTATTTGGATTGACTAGGTCTGGACTTTGAAGCTGTACTTTTCCGACTACATCTGTTTTGCTCAAATCTGCTCGAGCCAGATTTCCATTTATAGTGGCGGTGCCTTTTACACACTGAGGAAATTTGTGATGGAGAAACTTTTCAAGGATACATCCTGTTTTAGCAACAGGATTCCAGCCCAATCCAGACCATAATGCTTTGCATCTCATCTTACGGGGAAGAATATTGGTGTCACTATAAATTCCTTTTTCATCTACTGTTTTCCATTCAAATTCTATCAATTTACGTATTAATGTTATTTCATTTTTGCTTAACAGATACTCTACATTGGAGGCAGAAATAAATGGTATATTTCTTTGCAGGTCTATAGCTATTTCTCTGTTGAATACTTTAAGTCGAACAAAGTCAAGAACATCACCTACATCAGACACATCTATACCAGCTGCTTTCATTTCAGTGAGGATACCGTCCCACAGTTTGAAGTTTTTCAAATAGAACTTTAAACCAATGTCTGTCAGCGAGTTATTATTCCAGCCCGTCACAGCTAGGGGGATTCTACCCTGTTCAAGTTGTATTAAAGTCACCATGTTATGCATTGGATTTGATACTGGTACAAATACACCCTTTTCAGCTTGCCGTTTTACATACTTGAGATTGAGAAAAGGTCTACTTGAACAAATAGTGAATGCAGGATAAAGCATCTCTTTATTATTGAATATTTCGTATCTGGATGACGTTGGTCGCTTTCGGAATCTGTCACTGGCCTGGCTCGAGAGATACGCGTTTGCAGCAATAGCTGCCAGAATGACCAGGACCCAGAAGCCCCTCTTCCGCCGTCCCTCACCGGATCTACACACATAACGAACACCGTGGCAACTGATGTTTTTCATGTACTCCCACATTATATCCCCAAAAGAAGCATTTGTGCTGGTCTGAGAAGGACACTTTGTTTGCATATTGTTGCTTTGAAGTGCACCTAATGACACGACTTGAGAATTGGCATCTGAATTCTTGTTTCCATTGAGTGAATCCTTTATTTCTGTATCTTTATTCTCCTGTTTTTTGTTGATAATTGTTCTGTCTGAGACCTTATTTTCCTTGTGTGGTTCCTTGATTTCCATGGCCCTATCTTTATTCTGGTTTTCTTCATCAATATATCTTTTGTCTGGGTCTGTATCTTCCTTGCATGGGTCCTTAATCAATAAGTTATTTTTTGTGTCTTTATAGTTATTGTCTATTTCTTTGTCTCCATCCATATTTTCTTTGTGAGGATTCTTAATTTTTGAGTAAGGATCTTTATTTTCCTTGTCTTCATACTTAATTTCTTCATCTTGATTCTCATTTTCCCTGCCCAGATTCCTAGTTTCATGGCCATCATGTGATGTGCTTGGTGCATCTGACTCCGCACGGTTTTCAGCTTTCAAATGGAAATTTGCCTTTCTGAGCCCAGTGGATTCTGTTACATCACTCGCCATTTCAATGTTTGTTTTCTTTTGTATCTATGTTTTGTGGGTTTATAAAACGTCCTGTTATTGTAGACTTCTGAATAGGCAGAACAAAGAGTATCAAGTCTTTAAACCAATTCTTTCACCTGATGAGCTTCTGTGTATTATCAGTCCTCAAACATTGACTCTGTGAGGCTTTCTTTCTGTTTGGACGACGTCGGTAGTTTACTGCGGTTTCTGTAACTTAAGTGCACTGCACTGACCTGTGTGCGCTCATTATTCTAACACGCTGTTTATAACATGCGTGCATGAAACTGTATACTTAAATGGGAATTGGCAAAACTATACGTCAGACATGTGCTTTGTTGATGAGTGGCTGGCTTCATATACAACATTGTCACAAACCCTCTGATAAAGCAAACAGCTCACAAACAAAACAAAACCACAAAGAGACGTATTACAAACATTTGCAAACCGACACTTCCGAGCAGGCCTCAAATGTACCCCACAAATGTAGGGCATTTTTAACGTCACTGTCACTTAAATTTGTTAGCCTCATTCAGCCAGGCTTTGTACTAATGCATTCAGAGCAAGGTGTCTATTTTCATTTTTTATGGACTTTATTTAAGTTGGTGACCCATCATTATCATTTAAAATTTACGTGCGCTAGTCAATATCCCGTGTTTCGCAACGTGACACATTTATGGAAATAAGTTAGGCGCGTGAGTGAAGAATGATCACGTGAGTAATTCAGCCAATGAAACACTTTACTGTAAACTATGCACGTGAACAAAGTGCGGGAATGGGTCCAGACCATGTTGGTGGAGAGACGGCACCACAGGATCTGGTTGAGGGTGCATGTAAGGGTATTTTTATGTTGTTGTTTTGTTGTTGTTTTTTGTTTATTCATTTATTCATTTAAAAAAAAATATTCTGAGATCTCTCCGCTGTGAGCAGAGCGGTTCAATGATATTAACTAGGCATATGGGATTTCTTGACCCCTTATAACCCCTTCCCCTGCACTCAGCGTTCATTCTCCACTATTTCAGGATCCAGATTTGATTGCCTACTCAGTGGCCAAGAGTGGGCTGAGCGGTCTCACCAGGAGTACTGCGATAGGTGAGATGATGGAAGTGACTTCACAAAACACTCATATCACGGTGCTTCAACTGTCAATCGGTGTAGGAGAAATCTATTGATGCTGGATACTGTGAAGAATTGTTGGGAGCTAGTAGCATCATGTTGTGATCACTTTTTTTATAGCAAGTGTACAAATACGCGATATTTTTCACTGTTCTATACTGACAGACCGGCCTATGCCATATGAACAGTTGAGGCAGACCTATGTCACATGGACAGTTGAAGCACCGTGCATATGCATGGTCAAATCTAGGCATCTGCTGAGGTATATTGTCAGTAAGTCAGTGTGGAGGACCATAATCATATATTGGTATCTCCCAAAGAGGGTGGTGCCCCCACCCCTTGCCCTTCCACGAAAATGTTTTAATTCTGAGTGCTCTTAGGTCCAAGTGAGAGGTTTAATCAAGTAAGAACAATTAAGAACACAACTACTGCCACTGACATGTAGGCTAATTCAAGACACTTCTTACTTGAATACAGCTGTGTAATTCATCGTAAGTTTATTTTTGTGGAATGAAGCTTATGTATTAAAACCCAAAATCCAACAGTAAAAAATCACATTGTGGCAATTTCCAGTTTGTTCTAATTTGATGATACATTTACTTATGTAATTTGGCATAGTTGACATACTATTTGACAAAATTGGTTTCAGAATTGGCTAGACTTGGTGTACGTTGCAATGCTGTAGGGTAAGTAATAATACATTCTTGGTGCGGTAAAATGGTAAAGTATGTGGTAATGTTAAAGGGTATGCAACCAGTCAATTGTAATAGCTAATAAACATTATAGCAATTAATGTCACTTAATTGGAGACAACTGTGCTATCATCAAACTAATATTGTATGGGGTTTTGTGTGGTAATCGACAAAATACAGTATTTATCAGAAGTACTTTGATACGGATAGGAAACCATATTATTATTATTTTCTTCCTATATGATGCAATATATATTGATCGAACTCTGAATGTTTTCATAACTTTTTACCACAAATTAATTTTACACTTGAGTGACGGTCTTAATACCTGCATATGCTTGTGTTGTTTACTTCTTTGACCTTCCTATAATAATGCTGACAGGCCGACGTGGGTGAAAACACCATTTATGAAAACATCCAACGCCATAGGCACCTCTGAAGAGGCTCTCGAAGTAAGTTACATTATATCTGATATACAATGAATCATGTTAACAAGCTTCATCCATGGATGTACATTAGAAGAAAAAAAGCATACTTAGTATCTATATAAAACAATCACGGCTGGCACTTTATCACATTAGCAAAATGTTATTGGTATACAGGTTAACGGCAAATATAATGTAATGTACTAAAGGAAATGAATTCAATTTTCATAAATCCTGTACAGGCCTGGATCTAACAGAGTAAACAAACATGTAACAAAAATGTAAGTTGCAAATGTTACTATAATTGTAAATAGAAGGAAGTGGGCCAGACCACAAGAGGGATACGGTGACCCTCCTGTCGAACTAGAATTAGAATGCACAAACTGGGCATCAATGTCCAGATGCATCATACAACTTGGTAAAGAAGGGTTTTCGGTATTGAACATGAAAATAAAAGGCAATAAAGGATTTTGACTGATAGAAAAATAGAATACACAAACTAGTGTGATTTAATTTTATGAATTTCGTGGGTAATCAAAAACGCAAACTGTGGTTAAAAGCTGCCTAAGTAAAGTATGTCCAGTATGGACCAAAATCGTCTCTAATTTACATGTGAGTCTGGGACGTATTGGCAAATTCTAATCATCTTTGACAAATTTCCAATTTACATAACCTACCTACATCAGGCAAGGACGTGTTCTGTGACGGCTGCTCCACCATCGCGGGCGTATCCACCTACCAGCCCTGGCTCCAAGACAAGATCAAGAGGGCAAGCAGGACAAGGCCCAGGGGACTTTACATCCTTCGCCTAGGGCTGGTTTTTTTTTCCACTTAAAAGTTGTGTTTTAAAGCTGTATATTGGGACAAAATGTAGAAGGAAGTGTATAAGGTCTAAAAGTTATTAGTTCAATTGTATTTGAAAAAAATGTGGAAAGTTGTGTATGGAAATAATAACAGGTCGTTTATTGCAGTCGCACGTATTTTAACTTTGGGATCTAGTACTATTGATGAGACACAAAATAGAGTTTTCTTAAAAGTTTACTTTGAAATACTACAACTGAATATATGGTTGTTTCATTACCTTGAACATTATACCGGCAAAATATAAGTTTCTTAAAAATGCCCGTCTTGAAAAGTAATTTATAAAAAATCAAGCATCTGATAAATCACGGCAAATGCCTAGTCCCGGCCACACCCGCTTGCTACTCACCGGTTATTCTTGGCGTCACCAGGCCTGCCCGTGATTAAAGAGGCTAAATATATTGTATTAGTACTGCAAGCTATCAAATGTTAATAAATCGGCAAATATTGATATAACAATGCATTTACTGTAACACTATATTTATTATAATAACACAATAACACACTGTACCGCAAACTATGTGGAAATTACAGCATATTCCCAAATTGATACAATCAGATGGTTATATAATAATATCATAAGTCAAGTGCACTGCTACAATCATAGATAAAAATATGAACAACTGTACATATTCTGGTCTCAATACCTTGGGGTCGTGAGTTCGAGTCCCGTCAACGCCACTTGATATAGTCAAATGGAAGCTATGTCTTCAGCTATGTAAATACAGTGGTAGGAGCTTTCTTGGCATAAACGTGAGAGTAGAATAGATAAAAAAATGCACCCAATATAAAAATACACATTCCACAATATGATTGTTTTTAATATAAAGATTGATATAAAAACAATTAACACACAATGGCAATTATCTGTACTTGTAATGCATCTGTACAACCATAAAAGCTTATCATAAGCAAAGTATAATTATCATTTGAAATTGAGATCCATTATGTGTCAGTTTTCATGATAATATTATCAAACGGTTGAATATGAAAAGGGAATATATAATGGGATCCATCATCTAATAAAACACTTTTCTATACCATTTCATTCCTATTACACTGAACGTGCTGCTGGTTTGTGTTAATTAACAATGGTATCCTTTCTCCGTCTTGGTTTCCTATCTTCTTCTGAGGAAGAACATATAGCAGCTTCTTCATGAAAAGGCACAGTCCTTTTTCAAGAAGGTAAATGTCTTTTGGTACAGTCGGATTTCTTCGTGCAGCTCTTTGCAGGGTACGTCCTCATACATGATCATGATCAGGCGGTTCTTCTTGTGGGTGAAGTCAAAAGATCTGGCAGTGATGAACTCATGCATGCAGAAGTTGCTCTCCATAAAGGCCCTGGACACAATGCATAATGTCCGCTTGCTGTAGTGTACTGCACGTTCTACGTTCTCAGCAATCGTGGTGCCTGGATGAAAGTCTTGCTCGTGGAAACAGATACAGAAACCTAGGTCTTTCAGATCTTCAATCAATGCCCTCGCCCAGTCAGAGTCGTCATTGCTGTAGGACACAAACAAGTCGAACCTCTTATTTTCGTTCTCGCAGTCGTCTCTGTCAAATGGATGGAAGCCGTACTTGTTGTACAGGTAGAACTTCCATTCATATCGCCACTTGTACAGAATAATGCTGGTAAAGATTAGACTAAGGCCTATGATGATTGCAGACGCAATACCATAAATGATTCTGACACAAATGAATCGGTCATTTTCTAAAGAAACTAGTGTTTCATTCTTATTGAAAAATGGTCCACTGCATAGTATCCTTGCTTTTTCAGTTGAGGTAGTACTTTGCAGAATCCAAGTTTTTATCCATATCAAATCGCAATCACAATGCAAAGGATTGCCATGGAGGAAAACCTTTCCAACTCTTGTATGTTGTATATTTCCTGGAAGACTTGATAGCTGGTTATGACTTAAATCTAATTCTTTAAACACGTTTGGGGAATCTTTATCGTAATGACGATCTTCAATCAGGTTATAAATGAATTGAGTCAGGTTATTATTCTGGAGTTTGACTTTGATGGCTTTGTGACTTGCTTCTACCGTTAAATTCAATGACGTTAGACTGTTGTATGATAAGTCAATATCATCCATGTGAGGTGAGAACATGAAATTGTCAGGCTCGACGTATAAGATATTATTATGACTGATGTCTAAACGGTTTAGGTAGTAAAGCTCAGAATCCCAGATCATCTTTACACCAAGATGTTCAAGATAGTTATGCGATAGATCAATTTCCTCAACATATGGGGAAAAGGCGAAAAATCCCTCCTGTATATGATTGATAAAGTTATGACTGATGCGTAATGTTATTAGATCATAAAATTTCATTGTATTATTCTGTTTGGATACCATCTCCGAGTTCATTTGCAAAAGCTTATTAAAAGATACATCTATTACTTTAACGTTTGGAAAAGACACAAAAAAGCCAGCCCCGATGGATCTCATTATGACTGAGATCTACGACTGTTACAAATTCAAAGACGATTGAGTGGGTATCTGCAAAGAGTACTTCTCTGCCAATGTGTCGAAGTTTGTTGTGCTGTAGCTCCGAAGATTCAAGTTGGGGAAACGTGGAGAAAAATCCAGGTTCACTGCGTGATATTTGATTATGGCGAAATCCTAGGGTTCTTAGATCAAGTTTTTTCTTTACATTTCTTGAAACCAGGTCGTTTTGTAGATGTGTGATGTTATTGTGAGAAAGTTGCATTTTCAATCCAGGACACACTGTAAAGATATCAGGATCAACAGATGGAATCCTATTGTAATGTAAGTGAAGATATTCCAAACGCATGCAATTGAAAATCATAATCTTACATTATGAGATCTAAAGTTTAAATTGATTAATTGGTTGTATTCGAGACTCAGTCGGATAAGTGATGGAAAGGCTGACATGAATCCTGGTTCAATTTCAGATATTTCATTATTAATAAGTGATAAAGTTATGAGACTGCTTGTATTATAATCCATCTCATTTAATTGGGTGACCATGCTATAATGGATTTTGAGATTCTCAAGAGTTTTAAAGTATTTCAACTGTGAAGGAAGTCGTGAATATGTAGAATATCGTATGAATATTCTCCGAATATCTATTGATTTATGTACCAATTTCGTCAAAAATTGGTCATTCTGTTCTGCAGTGCATCCAATTGTTTTGACGGGATCTGGACGTGTGTCAATTCCATATTGGCACGTGCAATTAAAAATCAGTCCTAAGCTGGCACATAAAGTTGTTAAACCCATAATGTCCGCGTATTACCACACACTATACGGCTAACAATATGTCATTCTATTATTGACAGTGCATATCCTCTTTTTTCATCAATAATAGTCATAGTGTAACATTGTTTTCAATTAACGATTAGTTCATTTTCATTGTTTGAACTATTCAATTGCAATTGATTTATCCCATTAACATCATCTATTGATCACATTTTCTTCCTCGGTAAAACAACAAGAATGAAAGCCATGTAATATACCCAGTCAAACTACTTCGCTGAATTCCATGTACAGCTCACGCTTATATTGTACTTATAAGCGGTTATCTTTTTGAATATGTGTTTGCACAATTTCCAAACGCCGTTATCAAGTTTTTGTCAATGCTCGCAAAACCCAAGAAGCTTTTATACATTACTTCCTGAATGGTTGAAGCAAGGGGCAATTCCACCAATAGATTTGATCTTTTTCTAACCCCCCTGTTATAAAGTGAACACGCGGAGTCCGCGGTCCCCACGCTTGCGAACACCGTCCAAGAGCTAGGGCTAAAAAAAATAGAGAAAATGTCCACTCCTGGCGGAGTAGAAGTGACGCCACAGGCGAAATTGCAAGAAATTGCACCGCAGGGCACCAACAGACGTCGCCTGCGGCATGATCACGGAAGCAGACGGAGTCCGCACTATTCTTGGTGCGGATAGGTCTTGCGGGGTACACCGGCGTACAGCGGATGTTCAGCGTTCATTTTACGTGCACGTGGTACGGAAGCAGACGGAGTCCGTCAGGGCCAAATACGGCTTCGTGCGGCGACCAGCAAAGTCAAAAAGATCAAAGAAATTTTAATCAATACCCCATCCCCGCGCGGATTTGTTACACCGCGTGAAAAATCCACTTCTCCAGAGAAGTGGAGGGACTCCGCGCAATTTTTACTCGTGGAGGTGATGCGGAGGTAGCACGTTGCCTGCACGGAGTCCGCAAGAGTCCGCTGGGCGACGCGTCGGAGCCATCCAGCGCCGTTGACCCTATTTTTCACTGAAAGGGTTAATTTCCCAATTTTTCATCTTTTTTACGGACTCTGTCATTTTTTTATTAAAAATTTACGTGGGGTCGTCACTCTAACAGGGGGTAAAGTGGCTTTGCAAAGATTTGAGAAAATTAATAATGGAAAAAAGTCAAGAAAGAATTCTAATAATCTTTTCAAAGCCCCTTTCAAATGACGATCAATTCCATTGACGCAGTTGCCTTTGGCATGATACAATGTCCAGATCCATTTTCAAGGCATTACCCTTGGACATTCACTCGTGTCTCCCCATATTCCCGAGGGTTTTTTACAACTGACTTGTACCATGGCTAATACATCCACCTGTCCACCCATCTGGCTGCTATCCCTTAAACCCGCTTCCAATCAATGTCCAACCTGCTCCCCCATACAAAGAAAGAAAAAATAATTATCACTATCTCAGCGAGGTGACTACAACAAATATTGGTAGGTTGTATACATCTAAATGCTTACCCTGATGCAATTTAAAGAGATAAGTTCAATAAGTGCTTTGTAACGCGTTGGAGTGTCAATTGCAAAATTAAAATAGTCAAATTGCGGTTAACATTTGGAGAATAAATAAATCTGGAACAATAAATCAAAGTGACTAAATCACATTTCATGATTTTATTTTTAAAAGTGTACATATTAAAACATTCAGATAACAATAGCACATTTCGTTTGCGCGTTTACATCGAGAGAACTTTCTTCGGATTTTCAGTTTTGGCCCCTGGGTAAAGTTAGAACAAAACTGTTGCACTCCCTGCACAGCATTGAACACGCCATTTTCTACGTTTACTACTTGTAGTTTCACTCTGTATTTCCTGATTTTGAGGAGTTTAGACTACTAGTACCACGTGGGTTTGTCCACCCATCTGGCTGCTATTTTCCATTGCAAAATTAACCTGCTCCCCATACAAAAGGAGAAAAATTTATCAATCTCAGCGTGGGTTATTGGTAGGTTGATTTTGTATTACACTGTTGCAATAGAATCTCAAATTAATACTTAAGATACACATACAATGCTACACTCTTTGATAATCGTATCATCAACATGAAGATGTACCTCTGGGAGCCTCTCTTTATAATTACATAATATAGAGTTTATAATTATTTACTGAATATACAAATGTAATACAACAATTACATGTGGAAATGATTGAAACGGTGAAATATGCTAAAATATTTTAACAAATTAAGACATGTTCAGCTACCCAATAGTAAGGTTTTATCATTATTTTTATATGGTAGTGATCCAACATCAACTGAGAAAAATACACAAATAAAACACATTTTACAACTTTTACAACTTTATTAAAGTATACCACCAAAATCCAGCACAATTTATATAACATACAATGGGGAAATCATAAGCAATATTTTATTACTCTTTTAATTTGGAATCAAAATGAAGCATTGCATGGCACATTACTTATATATAAATGTTGCCATGAATAATATGAATAATCTTTTTACAAGATTTTACTATCTTATTACAAGGTGCGTTAGTAAAGAGTGTGAGGCGAGTACCGTCCCCAATGTAAAGTAGGTCAGTTTTCATGCGATTTGGGGCCATAGTGTGTGTGCTCGTAACGCACCATTCTATCATTCCGTGCAAAAATCTCCGCCAATAACCCACGCTGATTGGTCAATCAGCGTGCTCAATTTTGCGATTGAAAACACGCTCCAGAGCACGTGGACGGCGCTAGTCTAAACTCCTCACATTATCAATACAGCCACTGACTTCGCAAGGCGTGTTCCGTGTAGCGGAGAGCAGAAGTTTAGACTAACGCCATAGTAGTGGTCTCCGCGCGCTCAAAACAAACGAAATTGACTTGCAATGAGAATGTTATAATATGATTTATTTTAAAATAAAATGGATTTTAGTCATGATAGAATGGTGATTGACCACTTTTTTTGTTGTCGTGTCAATGAGACTGTGAAATTGAAAATGCTGATGGTTAGATTTACTCTCCCTACGTTCGGGTAAATCATTGGGAAGTCAGCATATTGTCTTTCAAAATGATTTGTACTTCTGACTGAAAATCGAGTTTTCAAACAGGATTTGTTTAGTTCTTTATAATAGTGCACACTATAATCGCCCGTATGTTGCACCAATCTGGCGTGCTCGGCTGGCGGTGAAATGGGGGCTATTATTGATCTTATATCATTAGAGGAAAAGGATACGAAAAAACAACAGAATTTTTAGTCACTAAATATGGGATAATGGTAGAAATAAGGCAAAAAGATTGACGCAAACGCGTGTAAAGTTGATAGGAAAAACTTTCATAACAGTAATACAGAACAATGAGTGAAGTCATTTCAAGCTTCTTTGACACTTCCAAAGAGGGGGCGCAATTACGGGATTTCATGAAAAACCCTATGAAAATGAAGTATTTTGGTGGGAAAGGGTGGGATGCGCGCCCCCTGCGCCCCTCCCCGTGGATCTGCCTATGTAATACATGTGTAAGTTTGAGCATATATACGAAAAGAGAGTAGGCCTTAGCAAGCTCGATGATAGCACTCTTCCTAATCTACATTGACGACTTGCCTCAGTACACAAAGCACCACCATTGCAAGCTAAGTTGTCTTTTACCTAACAAATCTTCCCTTACATTTTTTTCTTTGCATACTCTCACACACAGCCTATATAAGTATCTTATAGATGGCAGGCTTATAAATCTGAAAAATTGAAATCTGAAAGCTCAATGTTTACAGATGATATAACCGTCTACCTGTAAGCACACAGCCAATAAGGGACTATTCAGTATTTATGACAGGGTGGGGTAGGAGGATCTTAGGGCGGGCATGAGCTATAGTCACAATGTTTGGAGGGAGCTATCAATTTTTACACACTTTTGAGGGGAGGGGGTGGGAGGGGGGGGGGATCGAGTTTTTACAGAAAATTTACCCCTTTTTGAGAGATTCTGTACTAAAATTTCCTGATTTTTATATTATGAATATCCATCAAATAGGATTTGAGTTAACTGACAAGACATTAACTCTGACATACAATGATCATTGATCGGTATCTAAAAACTATGTCAGAGTTAAAGTCTCGCAAGAGGTCATTTGGTGAAATAAGGACTTCTAAAGAATGGACCGAGCCCCGCAGGGTATGATGTGACTTGTATGGATGAGTAGACAAATGGCGTGCCTTCAAAATTAAACACAAAATTGTATTGCATGACCACCTTCCCAGTGAGCTACAGAGCTTTAAATGTCAGATACTGAAAATATGTTGCTCTCCCCATGGACACCGTGTCAATATACACCATGTCACAAAATATGGCAATGCACAATCTGCAAGATTTATTTTCTACAACTTATGCATACCGGTTGGATCCAGAGGTTGACAGTCAGCATAGTAATTGTTTTCTGCCACACTCACGTCCTAGCCACTGTAAAACAACAGTAAATCATGTGGCCTGTGGACATATAAAAATGGCCTCTGTTATTGGTTATTATGCCACGTCACATGACAACACCTGCACATTGGTACGAGATCTGCCTATATTAGGAAGATGTTTGAATGTATTGCTGTGAACATGATGACCAATATACTTGTCTATTCATGGACTTTTGCTATTTTTCAATTTCTGTGTGGCTTTCTTTATCTTTTCGACTGTAAAAAGGTTTATTCATTTCTTAAGGTGCAATATTTTCCAATTCTTTATAATTTTCATCTGTGAAGAATTTCATAAAGTAATCTCTGATGATCTTGACTTGCTCAGATTCATGTGTAGTTTTCCCCACTTCAGATTTCTTTGGCTTCATTTTTGTAACACATTTTATTGCTTGATACATTTTTGTTGACTAATTCTCATATTTTTCTATATTTTCATTTTTTTCAGGACTCTTTTGTTTCTTTCAATGTTAAGAATATTTCTAATTTCATGCATTATCTTATTTCTCTTCTTTTTCAAAATACATAAAGATGAACATAATTTCGTCGAAAGAGAACGTTGTGAATTTTCTTGCAGATTGTTTATACGGGTTTCTACATATAGCGTCTTTTCTAAAATAGTCTCAAGACTGCACGAAATAGTTTACAACTAATTATTTGATGAGTAATATGCATAAACAATCTAATGGAATTAAGAACAATTAGGGTTTTTACCATTAGTATATACATTGACTAGAATTTGATTTCTTTTGTGCAGGAAATTTGTTGTCTTGAGACTATGTTATTTAAAGGTCAAGGACTCTGAACTCTGTCAATGTGGGAATCATTTCCCCCTATTTTGATAATATTATAGACACGTTAGTACAACACACATGGTCATAATATACCGTCTTATATATTGCCCATATACTCTACTTACACCAGGCATGGCTTATTTTCGAGATTGCGTTAATATAACCACTTGTGACGTTTATGAATTAAGCAAGTCACAAAGTTCTATCTACTTGAAACTGTCAAACAGTGTCATGCCCATTTAGACTTTTATTTTAGTTTCATTTCAAAATAGTGGACATAATATCCATATCTCGTGAAGCCTCAACAGGCTTAATTAGTGCAATAGTGGGCATGATCTTTGCTAAAGTATGTTATTTTACACAAGGTAACACCTCATTCATTTTATGAGTGCTCTGAAACTAGAGTACAAACTAGTATAGATCTGAAAACTGAAAAGATCTACACATGGTCATGGAGTTTCTGTCCACAGTCAGCTCTTGTGTTCATAACAATTTACAATACTTTATTCATAATAATTTACTGAAGGGACCGAGTAAGATGCCTGGGGACAGTTTATGTCAGCTTATGGGGCCCGTTTGGGACATTATGAAGTAATTTGTATGTGTTACATTGGAGAGACATACGTTTGGAGGGTGCCAATAACTTGAGCACTTCCTCTATGTCTAAACTGAATGCTCTATTTTTGTGAGCAATAAAGTATCCATTTATTCTTTTGCACAGGATGTAGAGTTGGCGTTTTAACCGCAAGACCCTACATCATCGTCCTATGAGATAGAAAAACTGCCTACAGCAGATGAGTAATCCATAAAGTGCACAGCAAAAATGACGAGTACATTACATCAGCTTGTATCTGGGCTGAAGCACAGGAGTGATGACGTGCGAGCCCAGGCCGTGAAGGATCTCAACCAATACATCTCTGGGGAACTACGAGAGGTGAGGTCTCAAATATATTGGTCAGCCTTAATTAGGAAACTAACTATTGATTTGGAATTTGTTTGATTTTAGACATCACAGATGATCTCATTGTTCAAAGTTCTGTTAGATGTAACTATTATCTCATTGTAGGTTGTTACATCTTATTCTGTGGTTGGAGACTTCATTTGGTAAATTGAAATTTAAAATTGACTTTGAAGAAAAAAATTATTTTAACAAATTTAATGAAATTATTCTTCAAAGTCTAAATGAAATTTAAAATTACCAAATTAAGTCTCCAAGCACAGAATAAGACGTAATAACCAACAATAACTTGATTGAGCAGTGACAAAAGTCATCACTGCTAACATTTCTTTGAACTAGCAAATTGCTTGATTTTGTGGGCGCTGGAAAGGGATGTAGGCAAATTTTGATGCAAAATTTAACTGATAACTTTTTGCAACTACTACCCGTATTCAAAACTGGGAAAATAGTAAAACCACCTGGCCAGTGCCATGTTATTTGAATTCGCATTCATCACCTGTAATAATTGTCATTCTACTGCTGATGAATTTAGTCTAATTCATTATCAATGTTTATTGACAATGGTATTTTAAACTGTAAAAGTCTGTTCTAAAATATATTTAAAACATAGACACCAATTCCGTATTTATTCCTGTAATTGTGCTGTTGAAAATTTGTTGATGATCTGTATAAACTGTATCAGTTATTTAAATGTATTTATGAGACTACAGTTATATCTGTTTAACTCAAAGGGAAACATTAGAAGATTCAAATTATCAGCAATTTTGAACTACAATGTATCAAAGTGATTGATAATGTTAAGTTATGTAAAGGATTATTTGCTCAAGCTATCCATTAATTCGAGTTCTAGATAAAAGCATGCTCATGTGTAATGCTATTATAAAGGGTGATTTTTTAATTTATTAGGTGTCTCAAGATGATCTTACCAACTTCATTGATGAGTTTCACCACCAAATCCATCAGATGGTGGGAAGTTCTGACATCAATGAAAAGAAAGGAGGAATACTTGCTATAAGTACGTTTTAAGCACATATTTCTTTAAAAAATGACATTGTCAAGTTTGGATATTTTTCCAAAATGTTCATTAAAACGTACACGTCTGGATTATTTTCAGGCATGGGCAACAATTTTAAGGGGTTGTTGGCCTATTTGAGAATGAATCCGTCTATTAATGTTTAGGGTTTGTTTTAACATCGTTTTTTTCCTGCAGTAAAGGCAGGCTTGAAATAAACCAGCGTGGACATTATGACTTTATGTACAAAGTTGTTCGTTCATTCAAATGTACGTGTATATAAAGTGGATGGTGTTTTTATAACAATAAACTAAGTTCAAAACAGAATGATACAGAGAAGTCATGACAAAAATTAGCACAACAGAAATTGATGTTGCAAAATAACCTTACAGAGTATTTGATATAAACAAAAATGGGTGAAATCAAATGATTAAATCATAACATTAATTTTTGCACCTGCCTTTACACCCGCAGTGAGCCTGATTGCCGTGGACATGGGTGGTTCACACACATCCACACGGATTTCCCGCTACGCCAACTATCTGCGAAATCTTCTGCCGTCTAGTGACATTGCTGTCATGGAGATGGCGTCGAGAGCCGTTGGTCAGCTTGCCCTGTTCTCAGGAACGTACACCGCGGAGTGAGTGTTTGGTTTGGTTTTGTGTGAACACTGCAGCAATCAATTTCGGTGATTATAGAAGAGAGAGGCCACATGTTATTGGTAGAGTCAGAGCCAGCGGCGTTAATTTCATGTTCGCTAAATAGATCACATGTACGAAACTCCTGACATCCCTTAAGGCTATGCTCATTGGCTTAACAAGTATGCTTGTAGAGAAGCAATATGATGTGTTTTGTGCATTCTGAAAGTTTATAAAATAAAAATAAATAAAAAGTTTGTAATGTTGTATTACTAATTATTTGTTCTATGTAATTTTTTGTGCCATCTGCACTTCATCAAACATTGAAAACGATGGATTGCTGAAGACAAAAGTTTACTGTAAAAGTCGTTTTATTTGGCCATTTATTCAACTAAAAATGAACCCAAAGTAAGTAACTTTTGCTGAATTTTTACAGAAAACTATTCACCTATTATACAAATATGTTGGCATTAATTTAGTAGGGTCTAAGTATTGACATTAGAAGATTCTTTCTCCAAGTCTATTGGGCTATATCACATAGCCTCTGCCTGGACTCGAACCCTGGACCACTACCACTGTGTGCCACCTTTTCACCTAGCTAGCACTTCAGGCAGGCGCATTAGACTAGGATGGCTGAGTGGTATGTGGTAATGTCAATATTCACCTGGTGTTTTGTGTTGTCAGGTATGTAGAGTTTGAGGTGAAGCGTGCCATGGAGTGGCTGACGGGCGACCGCGTGGAGGGACGAAGGCACGCCGCCGTGAGTAAAAACACGTCTATCTTCTCTCCCTCTCTCTCTCTCAAGCTCCCAGTTCAGGCCTCAATAGTTACTATTCAATAACTATAAAAAAGGTACTATAGTCCTCCCTAAAAATTTGCATGTACTGATACGTTGCCAAATGTGTTTTGGCTCGGTAGCTGGACGATTAAATTCAGCATTAGTCCTCAATTTCCACTGGTCTGGATGAGCGAACTAGTGACTAAATAGGAGACTGTGATACAGATACGTCCATCAGGGATTCGAATCTATTCTGTCCCTCCCTCTGTTCTCAATAACAAGCAAATTCTTAAGACTGTATACATTGACGTAGCTGAAGACAGGTAATACAACCCTAAGCTTCCATTTTTACTACATTAAAATTAAGTCAACCTGACGGAAGTTTGAACTCGACTCCCAGAATGACACTATCATGTCAAGCAGAGGGGTTGGTCATCGTAAACGCAGCAAAAAACTGCTTTTCTCTGGATAAATTTTAGCATCACATTTTGCTAAAGCCATGATCACATGACACATAATATCTGAGAGACTTTCCTGTAATGATGTTTTCACTTAACTTTTGTAAGATATCCTTTTAAAGTGTGTATAAATAGTGTGTCCAGTAATTTAGCTGTTCGTTTAACTTTATCTCAACTACTTTTCTCATAAATGCTTTTTAAACAGTTTTGAAATTATATGTGAGTCACGCAATGTAAATCTAATGTAAAGTAAAATGGACTGATTGAAATAGATTTAAAACCAATATTTCTGTACTATCAGGTGTTGGTTCTGAAGGAGTTAGCGGTCTGCACACCCACGTTCTTCTTCCAACAAGTTCAACAGTTTTTTGACTGTGTTTTTAATGCAGTGCGGGACCCCAAGGTTTGTATGCTGTCATGTTTGAATTATACAGCTGGTATTATTTCGTCCTCAATTTTTAAAACAAATTAATATTGTAAACTTAGTTGATAAAATTATGCAGATACAACAAATTGCTAAAGAAAACCTCATACAAATTAAGGTTAGTCAGATTGAAAAGCTTTGAAATTTAGATATATTGATACTCTATGATCTAAAATTTGACTTTTTTACACTATATATCTCATGCAGCTGAGTAGAAAAGCAGTGAAAATGATAAATCCTTTTTCTATACATGTATATGCATTGAATGACCTCGACAATGGAAGACTGAACAATGGAAAAACTGAATAACGGAAAATTTTTCATGCATTACCTATTGATAATGTGAGTAAATTTTGGAGTAAACAATAGAAATCCTCTAAAATGGACGGATTTGTGACTGCAAATTTGGTTCTGTTTTTGAGGACATTCACTGTGTAACACATAAATGTCGAATAAAAGAAGTTTTAATTGTACTATAAACATAAATTTATTTGTACATTGTAGTACCCGTTCCCGTGTTGGCCCTTATGGGCACCTAGGAACTATGCATTTAGACCTTAGTACTACCGTGGTTATACATGTACTTATTGCATGTCATATATATATCTTTTTCATTTATGCTGGGATAATATGTCCATGATACGAAATTATATTCCTGAAATGAATCGTTGACTTGAAATGATGTCTGAGCTCATAAATGCTGTGTGTGATGTTTAGCCTGCAATCCGCGACTGTGCAGTGGCTGCCATACGGAATGCACTGGTGGTGACGGCTCAGAGGGAGAGCAAGCAGACCAAACCTGCGTACTACAAGGTCAGTGCACGCCAATCTCTCTCACACCATAGATTATACTCTAATCATCCTCACGCACATTTTGTCGCATAACTTCCTTCAACCAAAATTTATTTCAAGAAAAGGTGCAGAATTGTATCTTTAATATCCGTGATGTCCAACTGTATTTGCGAGTTGTTGCTGTAATGTTTAGACATTTTGATAGACTAAATGTTCGCGCATTGTAAGCAAGACTTAAATGCATGTGTAAATTACAAGTATCACATGTCAGTCTATGATTGTGTCGTCATGCTTGACCTCATATAGGCTGTATGTTATTGTAAAGTCAGTTGTGGACAATCCACAAATGAAACAACATCAGTCTCAGCTTCTATCTTTCTCAACGAAGTTCCAGGGTCACAGATAAGTACCCGTCCTATAGTCTGAGACGGATATCTATGTTATCAGGTCGGGTGAAAATTTTGAGTTACTTATCCTATGGACGAGTATTCTCAGTCACCCCAGACATCAATTGCAATTGAATTTATTAATTTGAACGTGTAAATCGTAGTGATGACGGGTATCTTTGTCAGGATAAGATTTTTTCCCTATTCGCGGCCCTGTTAGTAACACGCCGGTATCACAGTAGAGCGTTTGTGTCTGTTGTTTTCTGCAGCAATGTTTTGACGAGGTGGAGAAGCCGTTCGACGAGTCCAAGGCGCGGGAGACGCGGCTGCTGCGCGACGACTGGATGCACGGGACGCTGCTCGTCATCAACGAACTGCTGCGCTGCTCCAACGTCGAGGGAGAGGTCAGTCACAGGGGTCACTGGGCAGGTCATGGGGTCACTCGGGGTAGGTGACGGGGAGAGTAGGTCATGGGTTCACTCGGGAGGTCATGGGGTCACTGGGGAGGTCACCGTGTCATGAAGTGTCAATGAGGTGCTGCGGTGCTCCAAAATCAAGGGAGAGGTCAGTTACTGAGGGGCAGGGGTCACTGTGAAAGTCATTAAGTCACTGAGTGGGCAGGTTATGGGGTCATGAGGGGTCAACAAGCTGCTCAGGTGCTCCAATGTTGAGGGAGACGGCAGTTATGAAAATTTTCATGATTTTGTCTAAATCCCGTACATGTTAGGTTTTGGGATGCAAGTATTTCACATGTAATTCAGCACGATTCGGTGCATGCGCCCCTTCTTCCAAGAAATCATAAAATCTGACACTTGTGGGAGGGTCACCAGAAAAGTTATTAGGTCATGACGGGTCACCGGGCAGGTCAAAGGGTCACTCGGGTCATCAGTTGTTTCTTGATTCATCATGATAAAACTAGAAAAAATACGAAGCAGTCATTGCTTTTCTAGTTCTGCAATATGAATGAATCCCTAAATTGTTTCAATATAAACCGATAATGTTTATATGCATTTGATATGAAAATAACCACGGTTATTTTTTTAATTTTTTTTTCTTCCGAAATTGGTATGGTTATTTTCTGTCAGAAGAATGACACGAGACTTTTTTGATTTGTAGAGAATCCGTCAGGAGATGGAGGACGTTTTCCAGCAGCAACAGCAACACGAGAAAAGCTACAAGGTGAGGCGACGTAATGCTTTTGTTGGTCATTTTATCTTATTTTGATAAAAGCAAAGGGGGGGGGGAGGGGGAGGGGGAATTCAGGTAAAAATGAAAGAATTTGAATATTTTGAGAAATTGAATGTATTTATTTTAAGTTTGAAGTGTTAAAACTTTTGCCAAACATATCACAACTATCCAATTTCTAACTATACTTTTAATGTTATGCTGTTCTGTTATACATTTTAAACACACTTAAATTTGGAATAGCACTTGTTCTCATGTTATTGTTCTTATTTTTTCCATTTTGGTGCTATTTACTATTTCTAATAATAAAACTAATGAACCAAAATTATAATTTAAAAAGAATTTAAATTAATCAATAAATTTAAATTCTTTTTAGATTATCATTTTGGTTTATTATTATTTTTTTTCCAGAAATAGTACATACCACTAAAAAAAAATAGCCAAGAACAATAATACATTCTAAACTGCAGTGATTTTTTACCAAGCATGTCACTAATGTGAAAGAAAAGCTAACCTTTCTGTTCGGTTCGCTGCTCCCCAGGAGCTGCACTCTGCCAAGACTAAGATCGGTCACGGCACGGTGCTGCAGCAGCTACAGCAGAAGCGCGGCCCTCTGCTGGAGGCAGTGACTGGCACCGTGGGGGGCGGCACCCAGGGGGCGGGGACACAGAAACCCAGCGTGTTCGAGAGCCGCGCCTGCAAGGACCTCATGAACGAGCGCTTCTCAAAGGTAGGGTGTTGTTGTTTATCTTTGAACGTGTTCATTGTGTTGTTGGTCATGTATAGATACATGTAGAGTCATTTCTTTAGTTCAAGTTTCCTACGAAATGACTATGTGTATCGGACTGTTGTTCAATTTTGAAAAGGATTTTGTAGTGTTTCGAAATCGATCATGAATTATGTTTGAAAATTTTAAGTTTGCATTTATATTTGTTGGTTGTATTACCATTTGCACTATTCTATGAAAATATCGGCCTAAACCGACCCGCTATCACTCTGCTGTGTTGTTGTTGTAGATCTGTCACCTGGTTCTGCGGCAGCGGAACTCTCGCAGCGCGCTGCTCCAAAATGCACTCCTTGTCGTACTGCCGCGACTCGCAGCATTCAACCCACGGGCCTTTGTCACCAAGTAAGCTCTTATTCATGCATTTTAAGTCCATGTAGTACACTTAGAGGGTGTTGGAGTGGTTGATTCGTAATTTAAAAAGATAGCATATACATAGAGAGAAAGTGGTTCCCTCACTACATAGCTGCTGTGTATCGGACGAATCTGCAGTGTCGTATCGAGCAAGGCTGATGCCCATTGCAAATGAGTATGTATGCAGGGAACTGCATTCATTATTTATCAACCAATTTATCCAAAAGGATGTATTGCTATTCAATTGTAATAACATTTGGACGTGTTTAAAATGCTGAAAACCTTGATTTGAATTCTTAAATTCACTTTGGAGAATGAAGCATCATGGAGCCATTGACCCATTTATTTGGAAGATGAAGTTTTCAACGCCCAAACACAAAAACTAGTGTACTTACAGCGATTCTAATCAAATGAAAGTCTACAAATATTATAACAAATAACAAACATATTTCTAAAATAACACAAATTAAATGTCTATAATGTGTCTAATACATTTGCATTTATTAGTGCCAAGCTTCAGTTTCACATTTTGCTTCATTTATATGCATTTAGCATGACTTCTTTTCAAAATATAACATGTACGTTGCAGCAAAGACAACCCTGAAGCCGAACAGTACGTAAAATGTTAAAAATATACATAAGGTTTTATCAAAAATGTTTTTGTTCAATTTATTTATCATTTATTTGAATTCTGCATTTAAGATAAAGCAATCGTATTAAAATATGTTCCCAATAATACCAGCCGCCCCATAAGGCTGGGCACAAGGCATTTTTGATTCTGACTGTCCTGACTTACCTCCTAATGCCTTCAAAATTGGCGGCCATTTTTTTTCTGACTTGTTAAAGAATTGATTTTATTTATTCAAGAAGATCTCAGTAGGAATGTTATAATTACGACATAGCACCATCTTTACTTACATGTTCTGTCACCAATAACATTCTAATACATTTATTACTGCATAAATGCCCCAAACAATTGTGAAATAATGTTAATTCAAATTCATTACTTTTTTTTCGTGAGAGAGAGAAGCTCGAAAATGTATCTGCAAGCACTTGGAAACACTTGTATATGATTTATATTTTTTTTACCGCCTTCTATAATTTGTCATCATATTTTTAAAACTTAATAGATAATGTAAACACAAATTGTGCTACCAGTGTCTCAGTAGTTGACCTTGACGACACATTGTTTTTCTCTGTAGTTACCTTGACGACACATTGTTTTTCTCTGTAGTTACCTAGACGACACATTGTGTTTCTCTGTAGTTACGTACTTTGACATGTGTTGTTGTTGTTTGTAGTCACCTTGACGACACGATGATCTACCTGCTGGGCTGTCTGAAGCGTGACCGCGAGCCGCCCGGCGCGTTCACGGCCATCGGGCTGATCGCCGTCGCCGTGCACTCCGACATCTCCAAACACCTCACCAAGATCATGGACGTCATCAAGCTGTCGCTGCCCAGCAAGGACGTCCCCACCAAGTGAGTGGTCCGCGTGATCCAGATTTAGAGCAATAGTCGTCTGCTCGAGATTTTGAAGATGGTTTGAAATGAGAATGTATATTGTATTTAAATGCTGAGTGGTTCCATTGTTCATGATTATGAGGAGATTGTTTAATGACACTTATTGGAACGTTTCATTTGGCCCGATAAAGTTGATGAGAAATCAACTAAAGTCTCGCTGGCATGTTCCAATAAGTATCTTTAAATATTCACCTCATTGCTTTGTTTTTTTTGTTTTTTTCGTAATAAATGCTATTTAAAGCAAGCCATGGGTATGATGTGGCTTTTAACTGAAGAAATACCGTGGGGATAGACTTACATCAAAACCAAAAGCAATTTTCATTTTATCTTACTTGGCAATGTAAGATCGTACGTTATACGTCACATTTTGGCAGTTGGGCTTATGATTGGTTGGATTTTGTGACAAACTTCCAGGAATGTTAGGGAAGATATGACGAAGCATCTTAGTGGTTTTCTTGTTTTTAATATGATGAATCCAGATGCTAAGAAATACTGACTAAACCATAAAAAGCAGTTGTTTCACTGAGCAGAGCTTGCTTTACGTCGTACTATGTGTGTTTTGGGTGATTTTGCGTAATCCATGCTTGTTTCTCCCCACTAGCTCCCCCTCACCTCCCCAACATCACAAAAACCGGCGCGGGTGATCAATTGTTATCAAACAAGTTATTTTACGTTATGACGACGATGACAATAAACACTATTGTTGTCATCGTCGTTGCCGTTTTCAGTTCCGTTTGTTGTTTAGTTAAGTGTAAGAGTATTGTGCATGATATTGTCATATCTGTCAGCAATATATTTAGTAGAACCTCTCTATTAAGGATCTGGCCTTATTATGTGGTCTTCATAGAAGGGTGGTCTATTTATAGAGGTTTGCGAATGGTCTTCTTAAATCATAGACGTGGTCTCTGTATAGAAATGGTCTTAATTGGAGGTTGTACTGTATGTTTCTTTTTCAAATTTCCCTATTGACTCTACTGTGTTTCAGTTTAAATGATCAAATTATTACAGTTTTTTTTTCTGAAGCTACCTACATGTACATATATGTGAAATTCCTGATAAATTCCGACTTACTGATCGATGCACTTACTCTTGTTGACTATTATTTAATAGAACTGCAGTGGTGAGTGCTTCACCAGATTTTATGACTGAAACACACCTTCTGATGTTTGTTTATAAAAAAGTTATAATATTTATTAGTATATATTCATATACAGGGTATATTAGTAAATCAGGTATTATTACCATTATTACAGATGTTAGAATGATTTAATTAACATCATTGATGTTTAATGAAATCCATTTTGAATGCTGTTGTCTTGTGAGTTTTTTTCATTAATAACCTATTTTATTCTCTAACTGTTGATATAATCAATAATAACCTGTAAAATTGATGATTTCTTGAGTTTTAATTTTGTCTTGTGCACATTTATGCTTTAACAATTAATATTTTTTGGTTTGACAGGTTTTTCGCGTTTTTTTATTTTCAAAAAGACAATTGCTTTGTTATCTGATTTCTTTAATAATCTAAATTGATTATTTATATAGTCACTCATATCTTACTCAGCAAATTAGCATGTTAAATGAATTGGTGTACTGTATTCTTTGCTCATCCCTTTTGATTTTCTTAGTAAACATATTGCTTGCATATAACATTGTTTCAATATTTAATTTCTCCATGGTAAAAATGGAATCTGTGTTGTTAAAGGACTTGCACGATCAGAGCACATGCTTTCAATTTCTATTCATTGTGAATTTGATTATAAAATGGTCCAATAAAATACCAATTGTCAACTATGTCAATGCAAGATGATAATAACTCGTATTAACTCATTACCAAATGTAAAAATAAACATTATCAATGAAAATACAGTAGTCAAAAGATTGTACTCGACCTTTGTATGAACTGAAACAGATATTAACATCACTGGGCATCTGCTACAACATCAATGCAAGATGCTACAACATGTATTTGCATGTGTCTGCCGTGTCAATTACGACCTGATATCCGATGACAGACCAAATTATACACAAATCATGCGTTTCTCAAATCGTGCTGTGACTGACATTGTCCGGTACTATGGACACTCTTCTGAAGAATGTCATACATAAAAGTAATAAACCAAAGAACATCGTACATATAAAACAATGTAGGGAAGAACTTCCAATATAAAAGAAACATCATCCTGAGTGAAAACTGTCAACAACGTCCTATCAACGCAGGTTCCACCCTCACCCTGCTACTCACCCCCTAAACCCCCCGAGTGTTGTTGGCGGCCGCTGCACTAACCCCCTGTCCCGCCCGATCTGTAGGGCCCACTCTCTTTCCAGGAAGCAGAAGACGTTGGTGGTCGACCCCACCGTGTTTGTGTGTGTGTCCATGCTGGCGAAGGCCCTGGGCAACCATCTGTACAAAGATATCCACGAGCTGCTCGAATCCATGTTCACCGTGGGGCTCAGGTGGGTAACCAGATAGTACTGATACTACGCACTAGTTGGGACTCAGGTGGGTGATCGTACTGTGTTGACAGTACAACAGATTTCTGCAGGACTTTTATGGCAAATGTAGAATACCATGTTAGTGCGAAAACATCGTTTTTGTATACGGCAAACATATATCTTATCTGCCGAGTCTTAAAGTACAACATATTCATGGTTCCGAGCCACGCCCCTTTTTACATCAGCCAGCCAATCAGTGAGCGGCCTCATACAAACATACGCAGGTGCGCTATCATAGTCTCACAAGCTTTATCTCCTCCCGTAGTAAATAGTGAGAAATGTCAAGTTTTGACACCAGATTTTTTAAATGAAAATGTGCTAACGGGCTTAATTTTTCAGTTGGGATGCACTACCTTTCCTCTTTTCTACATTGTATCCAATGTATACCTATCAATTATCAATTTAGAAGAATCATGACGTTGTAGTAAAAACACTACTGCACACTGTCACTGGCATTTTGACAGTTTTACGTCTGAGACAATAACGTTTCTGGTACCTCCATAAATACTTAATTTTTTACATTAATTGTCCACGTGTACTCAGAATGGTATCGCGGTTCTTATTTTCAACTTCTAGTCATAGGATTGTGGATTTATACATCTAGATTATCTTCCAAACATGTAGCTTCTCCGCTCTCGATTCAAAAAGACCGGTTCGAGGCACACTTTAGAAAGATGAATTTCTAAAAGTTCTATTACTCATAAAATAATATGACTGCTGTGAGTCATCATAAAGGGTACAGATGATACGAAAATGAACATTATACAGCTTACTTGGTTGAAAAACTCTATAAAAACATCTTCAAATTATGTGTCTGTGCGTTCAGCTGTGTAAGCTGTCAAATTTCTCCAAAATCTCCAACACACACGCACAAACCACTGTGATTTTCAAACAATGTGCGCGATTTGAGAAATATCTTTTCGTCCATGACTTCATAATCGGTTTAAAATTGATCTGACATGTGAATTTTTGATGAGTATGTTATTGTAACGATGATAATCCATTCGTTTCACAAATAATATCACTCTTTGGCGATTTAAAGGTGACGCCATTTGCATGAGCATATTAGCCTTTAGCACATGCCATAATTTCTCAACACCGATCATAGCGCAATGCGATGAAGAGTAGTGACTCAAAGAACCCGTTATCACAGGACTGGTAATGGATGCAAAATGATGGAAAACTAAATGCCCCAGCAAATCTTTATTATCAATGATTTCTGAGAATACTTCTGGTATGCTGTAGAACAGAGGTTACCGAATTTATCCTAAGTTAAAAGTAAGAAGATTAGCACAATTTTAATATAACATTCTTGGGTAGAAAGTTGGCAATTTCTCTCTATTTACTACAGGCGATAGGAATGTTTGTGAGACCCACGTGGTAGCATTGACAAATCCAGAAAAGGGGGCGGGGCATCGGAACTATGAATTCAGCTAGAATGTAGTATTTTATTTATCATATAGTTTGTGTAGATAATTAATAAATAATTGTTAGCTTGTATAGTGTTTACCGAAAGCATCTTGTGGTGCGTTCGCATACTTTTCCCCAACTTGAAAATATGAGCTTCCCATACGGTAAATTCACTTGAATGGGCACTCACAGTCATATTTACTTGAACTCAGAGCTTTTACAGAGGACAGAGCATCCGACTGGGAAATATGATTAAAGACTGAGAACGTCCATTTGAGTGAATTTGTCATATGGAAAGCGTATATCTTTACGAGGTATTGGAAGAGCAAGTGAACGCACCATTAGTTCCGACATTAACAACAGTACCTCCTTTCAAAATAACTACGTAAAAGATAGTACATTCTAGCCAATTCCTGAAAATCAATGACATCATAACTGATAACTAGAGTATCAGGTCAGTTCAAACAGGGATGATGAGCATATATGGGTTATGCGGCAGTTGTAGAGCATAATAACCCAAGAAATTACATGTCAATTTACAATAACTGGCCTGTGCTCACTAATGCCACCACCAGCCCACCATTTACTACCCGCCCTCTTCCACCCTCAGCCCTTCCCTGACGGCCGCGCTGAGGGACCTAGCCACCCAGATCCCCAGCCTCAAGAAGGAGATCCAGGACGGGCTGCTCAAGATGATGTCCATGGTGCTGGTGGGGCGGCCGCTGCGGCACCCTGGGGCGCCAGCCCACCACCGCAGCCTCGCAGGCCTCCCAGGGGCCCCCAGCCAGACCAGCACCATCACCAGCTCAGGTACTAGTAGGGGCAGCATCGGTTTTCACAGCTTGATCACTCACACTGTCTTTCCAACTCAATGTTCATGTCCGGTTATCAACCCATGGGCCCAGATGTGGCTTTTATGTGGAAGAATATCTGTGGGTTTGAAAACAAAATTAATATTCGTTTTTTTCTTACTTGGCCAATTGAGATTGTACCTCTGACGTTTGACATCTGGGTTGAACATTTCGACAGTCGGGCTTGTTATTCACTGTGACTTATTGGTTGGATTTTGATAGCAAGTTCCGCGTGTACATTGTATCACGGCTATATACTGCGTATGTAGTTGGTGGATATGACGATGAGTCTACTGTGGAAACCCACCTACCAGACACACACAGCATGTGGTCGGATTATCTAAAGAGATAAGAAATTTATTAGATTGAAATGTCATCAGCATACTTTCTAGAAACATCCTCTGACATCTCTGAAAATTTCATAAAAATTGGACAGACATTTCCTACAGTTTGCCATGATACACCATCCATCGTTGCAGCCTCTACCACCAGCCTATCTGGCACGCCGGAGCTGCAGGATGTAGCCTTAATCACCCTCGCTCTGCGCACGCTGGCCACGTTTGACTTTGAGGGCCACACGCTGACGCAGTTTGTCCGTCACTGCTCGGCTGACCACTTCCTGGCCTCTGAGCACAAGGAGATCCGGTTTGAGGCGGTCAAGACGTGCGCGAAACTGCTCACTCCATCACTCTCAGTCAGTAACATTGGACGTTATTTATTCATTCTTTTTTTTTTATTTCTTTAATTATTTTCATTCATATTTTTTGATCACTTTTTTAAAATTATTTTTCATGAAATTTTGCTTATTGATTTTTTTTTTTTTTTCACTTAATCAAGTTATTTATTTTTCTCAATTCAAAAAGTATTTTTATTTATTAGTTTATTTATTTTTTATGTTTGTTTACTTTTATCTATTTTTTATGTATTTTATCTATTGTTTTTAATCATTTCATTTTTTTACTTCTGTTTAAAATGATTTGTATCTAATATCATATAATATTGATATGTTTTTTGGGTTTTTTTTGAGTACACTAAACCTCAATGGAAGCATCCGTAATTGCTCATTACGAAGACTCACTCAGTTTTTAAATATTTCTTTTAATCCTTGTATTTTTTAGATTGATTAATTTAGTTTTTATTGTATTTAATCTGTCTATTTTTTCTATATTTTGTTGTTTATATAAATATCTTTAATTTTTTTACATTTTTTATCATGCGTAAGAAGGGCCCATGCTTACTTAAAGCCGTACCCCTTCAAATAGTTTTTTTTAATCAAATATCAGCGCTATTGAAATGTTATATGACTTTAAAGTTTGAATAGTGCAACAGGTCAAAGCATAGCCACATGCATCGTAGAGGGCAGAAACCAACTAACACTGATGAATGGCCAGTATTTCTTTTCCCCTTCATAGTATAAACAATTCATTAGTCTCAGTGGTTTCTGCCCTCTACGGTGCGTGTCCCCGTGGGTCAAAGTGTAGGACAATCTGTCTCTCCTCCAGCTGCTGGCGACTCAGCACGGTGGCAACGTGAGCATGACTGCCATGGCAACCGTTGCCGACGTCCTCAACAAACTACTGGTCACCGGAATCACTGACTCGGGTACGTTGAAACAGAGGCCAATTACCCACCCCTCACACATGGGGAGATACATGTTTGCTTGATGACAGAGGTCACTTGCTTGGGTGTATAAGTAACAGCTTTGCTCCCATGTAGTTTATGAAATGAACAAAGCTGCTATTTCACCCGGTATATGGAAGCAAGCTTGCCAATTTTGTCAATTTTCTCAAGAATCCTTTATATTGTCGAACTGAAATTTTAAAAGTTGAAACTGTTTGAATGAAAGATTTGAATTATTTTCTCAGCTCTAAGGGTACAATAAGGACTTTAAATGCATGATGATGATGATGATGAGTATATTTCACCTCTTACAGGGGATTACCTAACAATGGACTGAGTCCACGCACACTTACTTGCCGTATATGTTAAAACTAAAGAACAATTTTGCGGCTTTGCGGGAAACCTTCATACAACCCTGCTCCCCAATATAAAAGCAACTACTGTATATGTGTTAGAGCAATGAGGTTGATTTATCATATACAGCTTATCGCCCTAGTTTGCCTTTATATAGCCTCTACTATTTGAGTGGATGTAAGAAAGTAGCTTGAAAAGTCTAAAAATTTTATCACATAACAAAAGATCAATGGAAACCCTGTGGGAGTACTTTTGTACACAATCCAGACCTTGCTTGTGCTCCCATTGCTTTTCAATTTAAGTGCTGACATCAAGTACTGCATACCTCACTGACTTATGGTCGCGTTGTTGTTTCAGACCCGGACATTCGGTACTGCGTTCTGTTGTCTCTCGATAATGCGGCGTTTGATGCTCACTTGGCACAGGCAGAGAACCTGCAGGTAGGTACATTGTACAACGAACTAAAATTCGCAGTTAAATCTAAGAGTTGAGCGCCAGCAGTTCTTCTCATAATTGTCATTGTCGTCTGATATCTGCTGCGTGAATTGAATCCAAAACTTGTGAAAACTGTTTTATTTTATTTATAAAGCACTTTTACAATTTTTGGATTCAATTCACACAGCAGTTTTCAGACGAGAATAATAATCATGAACTAAACTTCATTCACAAATCCTGTTTGATACATGCTATAAGAAACCAAAAGTTGAAGTAAAATTTTCAATAACACAATTGCTTATCTCTAATATTTTCATCATCCATATGATCTCTTCAGGGGGAAAAAGGAGAAAATAATAATGATAAATAGGCTGGCAATATGAAAAG
Source organism: Streblospio benedicti (assembly GCA_019095985.1). Lineage (NCBI taxonomy): Eukaryota > Metazoa > Annelida > Polychaeta > Spionida > Spionidae > Streblospio > Streblospio benedicti. The sequence goes on from CM032661.1 coordinate 21,968,445, forward strand.
AACCATCTGTGACCAAATAATGTATCTTAGTAATTTAAAATTTAAGTTGTAGTTAGATATTATTGGATACCCTTACTAGGTAAAATGATAATGAATTGGTTTTTGAAAAATTGGCATTATTTTGATTTAGGTTATTTTCTACTTAATCCACTTAGCCACTACCCGGTCCGGCAAAAAATAAATAAACTAAGTTTTTAGTAATTAATTAATTAATTTTAAAAGTACATGAACCGATTCATCAAAATGTCATTGAATAAACATTCAACCAAATAAAATATCAAACTTGCATACATTATATGATCTAAAGTGGATTAAATTGATAGAAAATAGCCAAATATTCTGTCACCCTGTCAGTTTAGATGTCACGGTACAGTCACTGTTTGTTGTTTTAAAACGCTGTCTGTTTTATTCATCTTGATGAGATTGATAACCATAAACTAGTAGATCTCGTCTTGTTAATGCTATACAAAAAAAATGTAAGAACGTCATGATTGTGCCACATCACAGAGTTTCCGACGAACCGGGTCATTACACCAGACAGGGTCGTGGCTAAGTGGATCACTTATGTATTGCAGCATAAATTCGTATTTTAACTATGTACTTATTTAAAGTGATCTTTTTCTATGTGGAAGAAAATAATTAAACAGCATCATCCAATGAGATGGTGTGAAACCAAAAAAAAAGAAAAAAGTAAAAAAGTTAGACAGTGAAAACACTCTGTTTGACCCTCTAGGCTGTGTTCACGGCTCTGAACGACGAGGTGTTTTGAGTCTAAATTTTAAATTATTGCTTTGAAGAATAATACTTAAAATTGAAAAAATATATACATAAATCATCCTAAAGTATATTTCTTCCTATCAATATTACAAAATTTAGTCTCCAACTTCAGAAAAAGACATAATCAGGCAAAAATTGTCTGTTTGCCCTTTAGGCGTTGTTTGTGGCTCTGAATGACGAGGTGTTTGAGATCCGGGAGCTCGCTATGTGCACAATCGGTCGCCTCAGCTCTATGAACCCAGCCTACATCATGCCATCGCTCCGCAAGGTCCTCATACAGGTGGGTCATGGTGTTGATATACAACAAAAACAAGGCTTATACAGCTACCAAACTGGAGTTTGTACAGGTAATTTATTTTTAACTCACATTTTTTTCTCATTACCTTCTTTCATCGAAATAGATTTTCATTGCTTCCTGTTTCACTTTTCCCTCATTAAATACATTATTCTCCCCACTTTGCCGTTCATTCTCGATTTTGATTGGATCAGAGCCATAGGGCGTCAGTTTATCTCCCCACTTTGTGAATGAAACTGATAACTAGAAATGACAAACGTACAAATCATCAGGTAGTCCATGCTGTGACGTTCAGAAAAAAATCGCTTCACGTTATCACTTACGGGTAGGACGTTTGGAATGATATGTCAAGCGCACCATGTTTTACGTTGCTTTGCATTCTACAAAACCTACAGCCATTAAAGTTTGCGTAAACAAACTTGATATTACAATGACGGTTATAATTATGGTCTTAGTAAATCTATGCATTTTGAGTATGTATATACTGAGTGAAACAACCTAGAATGTAATCACACCATCATGGTATTATTCAAATCACCTGTATGTTGTTGCATGCCGAATGACGTTATCACCACGGGAAGATTCGAATCGGCAGGTTGACGTGCAAGACCGGTGTAAACACCATCAAGATAAATAATTCTGTTAAAAGTGGTGAGAGGGGAATGGTATGTTATAGTGTTAAGATCAACCTATCTCTGCACTTGTGGTGTCTTTGTCTGCACACACCTCACTTGTGCAAACAAAGACACCACTGCAGAGATAGGATGAATTCAACACTTTAACATACCATTACCCTTTATAATATCCATACATTATTGGAAGAGCAAGTGAACGCATTCATTAGTTCGACATTAACAACAGTACCTCCTTTCAAAATAACTACGTAAAGATAGTACATTCTAGCCAATTCCTGAAAATCAATGACATCATAACTGATAACTAGAGTATCGGGGTCAGTTCAAACAGGGATGATGAGCATATATGGGTTATGCGGCAGTTGTAGAGCATAATAAACCCAAGAAATTACATGTCAATTTACAATAACTGGCCTGTGCTCACTAATGCCACCACCAGCCCACCATTTACTACCCGCCCTCTTCCACCCTCAGCCCTTCCCTGACGGCCGCGCTGAGGGACCTAGCCACCCAGATCCCTGGCCTCAAGAAGGGAGATCCAGGACGGGCTGCTCAAGATGATGTCCATGGTGCTGGTGGGCGGCCGCTGCGTGACCCTGGGGCGCCAGCCCACCACCGCGCCCGCAGGCCTCCCAGGGCCCTCAGCTGCATCTCACAGCACCATCACCAGCTCAGGTACTAGTAGGGGGCAGCATCGGTTTTCACAGCTTGATCAATTACACTGCCCTTCAACCTCAATGTTCATGTCCGTTATCAACCCATGGGCCCAGATGTGGCTTTTATGTGGAAGAATATCTGTGGGCTTTGAAAACAAAACAATATTCGTCTTTTTCTTACTTGGCCAATTGAGATTGTACCTCTGACGCTTGACATCTGGGTTGAACATTTCGGTCAGTCGGGCTTGTTATTCACTGTGACTTAAAGATGGCCGCCAAAATGATAAAATGTAACAATATGCATATATGCATAGTATCAGTTGCCCTAAAATCTCAATATTGATGACCTATCCTATATTTACAACAGTATTATAAACTTTGAAACTACAAACAATGGTCATAAATTCAGTTCGGATGAAAGTATGACTTTTTTTTAAAAAATTTACTACTTAAACACATAATGACGTGTATTATCAATTAAGAGATTTTATTCATTTTACGGTCTGTATAGCTAGCTCTACATTCTTTTCTAATTGTTGAGTTTGAAGATACTTTTAGGAAAGAATACTTTCCAGTTAATTATTGATTTTATATTTATTGGTTATTCCTTGTAATTAAGGGCCAGTCACACGATCAGTGCTTCAGCTGTGCTTCGACAGTGCCTCAGCAGTGGAACTGCTTGCTAACTACTATTTCATGTACAAAATACGTCCAAGTCTGAATTGACCAAAATTATCACTGACTACCATTTCATCAAATTTTCATAGCTTTTTAGAGAATGTGTAGCTGTAAAATTGTACGCAACTGGTCCTTAAAATGATAGAGTACTGCAGCTGTGTTTTGAATGAAATATCATTCTGTTGCTCAATGTACTTCAAATAAAATAAACAAACATGTCATCTTTAGAACCTCTGGACTGGGAAAAATGTATAATATGTCAACAAGATACTAGTGAATCATTACAAAGTCCATCTACAGGAAAATGCAAGGAGTCCGGTGCTGGATATCAGACAATAGCTACAAACATCAGCAGACTGATGGAGCTAGATGCATTATCAATGAACTTGCATCCATTACTGTTACGAGATACCACTGAAGTAATTGATATCCTGAGGGAAAACCATGGCAAATGGCATAAAAAATGCAATAACTTGTTTAATAATTTAAAAGTGCAAAGAGCTGAAAAAAGGAAGTCTACCTCTCAGGATGACACTAGTGTATCAGACAAGAAGGTGACAAGAACAAGCTGTAGCAGAGCTACAGTGAAACAAAATTCGTGTTTGGTCTGTGGGGATTCAGCAGGTATTTTACACAAAGTATCAACTTTTAGAACTGATTCGAGAATCAGAAGCTGTGCGGAGGAGATCCAGGACACTGTATTACTTGCTAAGTTAAGTGCTGGAGACTTGATATCCCAAGACGCAGTATACCATTCTAAATGTTTAGTGTCACTCTATAAAAAGGCAGAACAACAGAAGCAGTCTGATGCAGATCCTTGTTCAAGAAAGTATGGTATGCTTGAGGGGGTAGCACTGGCAGAACTCATTGCCTTCATTGAAGAGAGCTCTGAAAGTTCTGAAACAGCTACATGTACTTTCAAATTGGCAGATCTTGCAAAGTTATATAAATCGCGTCTAAACCAACTTGGAATGAAGCAAGACCGTGTTAATTCAACCCATCTTAAAAACAGAATATTATCATTTTTTCCAGACATGAGAGCAGTCAAAGATGGTAGAGATGTCTTATTAGCTTTTGATAAGGATGTAGCTTTAGCGTTGAAAAGACTGATTGATACGGATCTTGATAATAAAGCCATGATCTTGAAGCAAGCGGCAAACATTGTCCGTAGAGAAATCTTCAGCACTCATAATACCAGTGATGATATTTTCAGTCAAAATTATCCCCATGTCATTTTTCTGAAAAGCCATGTGTGGATGCACTGCTTTTGGATGGTGCAGCGGTTGTGAACCGTCTTAAACCTGCTGGAGTGAGAACTTTTTAAGACTATGCCAATGATATTTTCCTTCCATTTGTAAAGCCTCACCTTCAATCTGTCTCCAGACTGGATGTAGTGTGGGACCAGTACTTACCAAATAGTCTGAAGGCATCAACAAGAAGTCTTCGTGAAAAAGGAATTAGAAGGCATGTGAAGCCCACCACACGTATCCCTGCCAACTGGGAAAGTTTCCTTAGGTGTAATGAAAACAAAAGAGAACTCTTTAACTTTCTTGCAGACTGTGTAACGGCAAATGATATGAGCAATGAGGGTAAGCATATCCTGAGCACCAAAGAGGACCGGGTTGTGTGTACGCCCACTACTCTCGATATCAAGAGCATATCCCCATCCAGCCAAGAGGAAGCTGATACCCGTCTCTTTCTACATGCCAAAGATGCAGTAAACGCTGGTCATGTGAATTTGATGATAAGCACAGTAGACACGGATGTTGTGGTACTGGCCATTGCACTATTCGACACTATACAGCCTTCCGAGCTATGGATAAGCTTTGGGACAGGAGATCGATTCAGATATATTGCCATTCACAATATTGCCAATGCTCTAGGTCCTAAGTGTAAAGCTCTCCCAGCATTCCATGCAATAAGTGGCTGTGATACCACATCATCCTTTCACCAGAAAGGAAAGAAGTCTGCTTGGGATACATGGCAATTGTTTGATGATGTCACTGAAGCCTTTGTTAAAGTTTGGGAGGTGCCTTCTGTAGACAGGATCAAGGAGCTAATGCCATTATTTGAACAGTTCATTATTTTCATGTATGACAAAACAAGTACATGTTCATCAGTAGATGAGGCTAGGAAAGATCTCTTTACAAGAAAGGGCAGATCTATTGATCTGATTCCCCCAACATCAGCTGCCCTTCTACAGCATGTTAAGAGATCTGCTTACCAAGCAGGACATACACTAGTATCAAGCCTTGATCTGCCAACGCCAGCCGAATGGGGTTGGTCAAAAATATCCTAGGAATGGCATCCTCTGTGGTCTACCCTTCAACAAGCCTCTGTAAGCTGCATGGAGTTCATGAAATGTGGCTGTAACCCTGATAAAGGTTGCAGAGGTAGATGCAAATGTTTAAAGAATCAGCTTGTATGTACAACACTCTGTAAGTGTGGTGGAGACTGTGAGAGACTGTAACCGCCTACTATAGATAGACACCTACTACATGTATTAGGCATAGGTTAATTGACTTATCCAGGCTATGGATGCAATTACCATGTAAAAACTTACAATTTGTCATTAATTTTACATTTGTGGATGTAACTTTATCGTAAAAGTGCCTTACGTTGCCATACAAAGTATTATTCAAAGTATTCATACATAAATTTAATAAATTGTTATTTCTAGCATTGTTTTTTTTAATTTTACAAATAGTTCTATTTTCAGTGCTTAGACAAAGCATGAAAATGTGGGATTTAACGCAAAGATTGTAAATCTAAGGCAACTTTCAGCAGCATATATGGGTATTTTCAATAATTTGGCGGCCATCTTGAAAAAAGTGGCCATTTTGGAATGATATCACTGGGGTCCCTATCTTATCTTAAAAGGTATATCTTAAGCTAACTTTCCACAAAATTTGGTGCTTTTAACCCTAACTGAGCATAGATTGATTAATTTAGTTTTTATTGTATTTAATCTGTCTATTTTTTCTATATTTTGTTGTTTATATAAATATCTTTAATTTTTTTACATTTTTTATCATGCGTAAGAAGGGCCCATGCTTACTTAAAGCCGTACCCCTTCAAATAGTTTTTTTTAATCAAATATCAGCGCTATTGAAATGTTATATGACTTTAAAGTTTGAATAGTGCAACAGGTCAAAGCATAGCCACATGCATCGTAGAGGGCAGAAACCAACTAACACTGATGAATGGCCAGTATTTCTTTTCCCCTTCATAGTATAAACAATTCATTAGTCTCAGTGGTTTCTGCCCTCTACGGTGCGTGTCCCCGTGGGTCAAAGTGTAGGACAATCTGTCTCTCCTCCAGCTGCTGGCGACTCAGCACGGTGGCAACGTGAGCATGACTGCCATGGCAACCGTTGCCGACGTCCTCAACAAACTACTGGTCACCGGAATCACTGACTCGGGTACGTTGAAACAGAGGCCACTACCCACCCCTCACACATGGGGAGATACATGTTTGCTTGATGACAGAGGTCACTTGCTTGGGTGTATAAGTAACAGCTTTGCTCCCATGTAGTTTATGAAATGAACAAAGCTGCTATTTCACCCGGTATATGGAAGCAAGCTTGCCAATTTTGTCAATTTTCTCAAGAATCCTTTATATTGTCGAACTGAAATTTTAAAAGTTGAAACTGTTTGAATGAAAGATTTGAATTATTTTCTCAGCTCTAAGGGTACAATAAGGACTTTAAATGCATGATGATGATGATGATGAGTATATTTCACCTCTTACAGGGGATTACCTAACAATGGACTGAGTCCACGCACACTTACTTGCCGTATATGTTAAAACTAAAGAACAATTTTGCGGCTTTGCGGGAAACCTTCATACAACCCTGCTCCCCAATATAAAAGCAACTACTGTATATGTGTTAGAGCAATGAGGTTGATTTATCATATACAGCTTATCGCCCTAGTTTGCCTTTATATAGCCTCTACTATTTGAGTGGATGTAAGAAAGTAGCTTGAAAAGTCTAAAAATTTTATCACATAACAAAAGATCAATGGAAACCCTGTGGGAGTACTTTTGTACACAATCCAGACCTTGCTTGTGCTCCCATTGCTTTTCAAATTTGCTTGACATCAAGTACTGCATACCCTCACTGACTTATGGTCGCTGTTGTTTCAGACCCGACATTCGTACCGCGCTCTGTTGTTCTCGATAATGCGGCGTTTGATGCTCACTTGGCACAGGCAGAGAACCTGCAGGTAGGTACATTGTACAACCCAACTAAAATTGTGAAGTTAAATCTAACAGTTGAGCGCCAGCAGTTCTTCTCATAATTATCATTGTCGTTGATATCTGCTGCGAATTGAATCCAAAAACTTGTGAAAACTGTTTTATTTTATTTATAAAGCACTTTTACAATTTTTTGGATTCAATTCACACAGCAGTTTTCAGACGAATAATAATAATCATGAACTAAACTTCATTCACAAATCCTGTTTGATACATGCTATAAGAAACCAAAAGTTGAAGTAAAATTTTCAATAACACAATTGCTTATCTCTAATATTTTCATCATCCATATGATCTCTTCAGGGGGAAAAAGGAGAAAATAATAATGATAAATAGGCTGGCAATATGAAAAGAACCATCTGTGACCAAATAATGTATCTTAGTAATTTAAAATTTTAAGTTGTAGTTAGATATTATTGGATACCCTTACTAGGTAAAATGATAATGAATTGGTTTTTGAAAATTGGCATTATTTTTGATTTAGGTTATTTTCTACTTAATCCACTTAGCCACTACCCGGTCCGGCAAAAAATAAATAAACTAAGTTTTTAGTAATTAATTAATTAATTTTAAAAGTACATGAACCGGTTCATCAAAATGTCTTTTGAATAAACATTCAACCAAATAAAATATTAAACTTGCATACATTATAAGATCTAAAGTGATTAAATTGATAGAAAATAGCCAAATATTCTGTCACCCTGTCAGTTTAGATGTCACGGTACAGTCACAAAAAACGCTGTCTGTTTTATTCATCTTGATGAGATTGATAACCATAAACTAGTAGATCTCGCCTTTTATACTAATGCTGAACGTGTTAATGAATGTAAGAACGTATTGCAACTATGTATTTTAACTTTAAAGTGCGATCACGGAAGAAAATAATTTAAACGGCATCATCCAATGAGATGGGTGAAACCAAAAAAGGAAAAAAAAAAAGTTAGACAGTGAAAACACTCTGTTTGACTAGGCTGTGTTCACGGCTATTTAAAGTTTTGAGTCTTTTTTAAATGATTGGAAGAATAATACTTAAAATTGAAAAAAATATACATAAATCATTGTGAAAGTATATTTGAGTTCCTATCAAATTACAAAAATTTAGTCTCCAACTTCAGAAAAGACATAATCAGACAAAAATTGTCTGTTTGCCCTTTAGGGCGTTTGTTTGTGGCCTCCTGAATGACGAGGTGTTTGAGATCCGGAGCTCGCTATGTGCACCATCGCCGCCTCAGCTCCATGAACCCCTAGCGCATATCATGCCATCGCCCCGCAAGGTCCTCATATACAGGTGGGTCATGGTGTTGATATACAACAAACCAAGGCTTATACAGCTACCAAACTGGAGTTTGTACAGGTAATTTATTTTTAACTCACATTTTTTCTCATTACCTTCTTTGATCGAAATAGATTTTCATTGCTTCCTGTTTCACTTTTCCTCATTAAATAATACGGCTCTCCCCACTTTGCCGTTCATTCTCGATTTTGATTGGATCAGAGCCATAGGGCGTCAGTTTATCTCCCCACTTTGTGAATGAAACTGATAACTAGAAATGACAAACGTACAAATCATCAGGTAGTCCATGCTGTGACGCCTCAGAAAAAATCGCCAATGCTTTATCACTTACGGGTAGGACGCTTTGAATGATACATCGTTTAATTCATGTTTTACGTTGCTTTGCATTCTACAAAACCTGCAGCCATTAAAGTTTGCGTAAACAAACTTGATATTACAATGACGGTTATAATTATGGTCTTAGTAAATCTATGCATTTTGAGTATGTATATACTGAGTGAAACAACCTAGAATGTAATCACACCATCATGGTATTATTCAAATCACCTGTATGTTGTTGCATGCCGAATGACGTTATCACTACGGGAAGATTCGAATCGGCAGGTTGACGTGCAAGACCGGTAAACACCATCAAGATAAATAATTCTGTTAAAGTGGTGAGAAAAAGGGGAATGGTATGTTATAGTGTTAAGATCAACCTATCTGCACTTGTAGTGTCTTTGTCTGCACACACTCACTTGTGCAAACAAAGACACCACTCATGCAGAGATAGGATGATTTCAACACTAAACATACCATTACCCTTATAATATCCATACATTGTATGTTAAGGAGACTTTGGAGATAAAGAAAGACACCACTTTCCTGAAATTTGGTTTATGGACCATACAAAAATCACAAAAAGATTTCAGTCAGATGTTAATTTTGCCTGTTCAATTGTATACATGAACATGGTCCATTTTTTATATTATACATTTTAAAAAAAATGAATGTGTTGTTTACTTATTTTTGAGAATGATTTTTTTTCTCCAGCAAGTCCTGTTAAGCTGCATTCAGTTCTGTTTTTCAGAATTTAACTGAAATGGGTTTTTTTATGTAAAAATAGTTTGTTTCATGCTTAAATGAATGTTTCATTTCGTATTCATCTGTTCATGTTAATCAAAGATATAACTGAGTAAAACTTTCCAATGTTAGCTATGTATCAATTCTAGTGTTAATCTTAACAGATTAAACGTATTTAAGTTACTCCTTTTCAATGCAACACAAATCATAGAATGAATAATCTCTTAAATTTGACAAGTTTTACTTTTAATGATATTTATTTTCTCTTCAGATCCTGACTGAGCTGGAACATTCCGGTTTGGGCCGGAACAAGGAGCAGGCGGCACGTCTGCTCGGCCACCTGGTTGCCACGGCGCCTAGGCTCATCAGACCATACATGGAACCCATTCTGAAGGTGAAACACTTAGATATAGCTAATTCTGAAGGTGAAACACTCAGATATAGCTAATTCTGAAAGTAAAACACTCACATATAGCTAATTCTGAAGGTGAAACACTCACATATAGCTAATTCTGAAGGTGAAACACTCACATATAGCTAATTCTGAAGGTGATATACTCACATATAGCTAATTCTGAAGGTGAATTACTCACATATAGCTAATTCTGAAGGTGAAACAATCACATACATGTATAGACCTGCTGTTCCCACACTTCCCATCACACCCATCCCGTATGGCATCCAAACAAGCACCAAATAATATTACTACCATGAACAGGATTGTTTTACCGGTGCCAAAGTGGTAAAAAAAATCTCCAGTAAGATCTAATGTAAATAAATATGTTCAAATTTTATTGCCGCCTATGGTATGTGTGTGCATGCGTTATTTCATAGCAAAATGCACCATAGATCATGTAATTTTAATGAATCATAAAATTGTGATTATCTTACGAAAATATTAGATAGTTTTATTTTGACACCTCAAACACTATTGTTGGTTCATTAATAGCTGTGCTACGATTGCATAAAAATATATGGGATGCGTGTGCACTATTCTAGACCATTAGGAAGGAGTCAGAAAACATTTACATGCTAATATTGATGGGGGTGTTTATAAGGAAGCTGAAAAGAAAGAATTAGGGATATGGGAAATAAGACCCAATGTATATGTATATGGAACCCATTCTTAAGTTGCAGATAAACAATTAGCATAAAGTGCAGAATAAACGTCCAGGAGTTGATTTTAGACCGATCCATTTTAATGGGTTTTTGATTAAAAACATTTTAGACCACAGGCCCACCACAACCCCGCATTTTTTGGTACTATGTTTTGTTTGTATGCTATAGTTTCAGAATGTAATAAAATTTTCAAAATATTGTATTATTCATGCTTTTCAGCTCTTCAGAGCCCTAATCACAACATCAAAGTATCCAAAACATAATGCAAACAACACTGAAAAAGAAAAACTTAAAGCATGCAGTTAATTTGGTTCCCCCGCTGCCTTGTAGGTGCTGATCCCGAAGCTGCGTGACCCTGACCCGAACCCCGGGGTGGTGGTGTCGGTGCTGTCGGCCATCGGGGAGCAGGCGCAGGTGTCCGGGGGCGAGATGGCCAAGTGGATGGACGAGCTGCTGCCCATCATCATCGACATGCTGCAGGACGCGTCTAGCCTGCAGAAACGGGAGGTACGCAGTAACCTTCATCTTCATATCTCACACTGCCATAACTCAGCTTGAAAATGAAAATGGACTGTAAAGGCAGTGCAAATGATAAAGCCATGAAACTGATGAGTCACAGCCTACAGAAACGAGAGGTACACAGTAATCCTGCACTAATGGTACTTACGGATGAGCCAAAACATCATCATTCCTATCCATACTAATGCATTGAATAAGATTTAATTCATTGACTGACTAATTATTGACTGATTGATTGACAGATTGACTGACTGATTCATTGACTGATAGTGTGACTGATTGCTGTATATCTGCCCTGCTAGGTGGTGCTGTGATTGTCTGATTACCTGACTGATTGCTGTATTCCCCTGTGCTAGGTGGCACAGTGATTGTCTCATTGATTGACTGGCTGACTGACTGCTGTCTTTCCCCCCTGCTAGGTGGCGCTGTGGACCCTGGGCCAGCTGGTGGAGTCGGCCGGGGACGTGGTCGAGCCCTACACCAAGTACCCTCAGCTCCTGGACGTCCTGCTCAACTTTCTCAAGACCGAGCAGAGCCTCGCCATCAGGAGGGAGGTACGTGTCAGAGGTCAGGGGTCAGACCCTCGCCATCAGGAGGCAGGCATGGGTCAGGGTTCATGGAGGTCAGAGCTTCGTGAAACGCAGTGAGTCAGTCATTTAACGTCCTTTCTCATAAAAAAGCAAAAATTGAGAAAACAAAGAAATGAGCAAATGAATGATATAAAAATGAAAATGTACTTTGACATTTATGAAAGAGGCTTGCACACTTGCATTTGGAGATCACGGAATTCTTCCATTGGATCAATATCTGAAAATCTTACTACTGGCCGTTCACAATTCTTTCACTATAGAAATAAATATTGAAATAAAAACTTTACCTCTCATTTGTCATTCATCATTTTATCGAATAAATATTCTATGTTTTACAAACTAACTTTTTATTTAATATCCAAGGTTACGGATATAAAAACAAACATTCAATACTGTTTTTATTGTTTGAATCAATGGAAATCAGTACTGCCGACATGGCGGGTACTATGTTTATTTTTCCACAAACCACTTGTTGTGCGCTCAGTTCTTGTAAGTGTAGACTAGTCTCTAATAAATGACGTCATGGAATGGAATGGGTTTCGTATAATTAATCTTTGCAAGCGTACGTAAATCGTTCGGTACGGTTTTCACATGATCGCGAAATGCAAGAAAAATGACTGGAAAAAAATTATGTGTATTTTCTGGTGACTAATTTGTATTGGTATATTAGGGGATGGGCTATAGTTTGATTAGGAATGGCTTTGGTTAACGCCTGACGCTTATATAAAGCACAATCGAATGAAACCTATAGTGAAAGAATTGTGAATGGCCAGTATGCGCGAAAGCTCATTTATGTGATGACGAAAATCTGACATGTGCCCCTATTTTGTCAATGGTGGAAAAATATATTTTTTACTTGTATCTTTACTTTTACTTTATTTATTTGTCTTAGAACATTTCAATTTAATTTTTCTTTTTATTCTCCCAGTTCCTAACTTTTGAATGACTTTACAACGTTAAAAAATGTAAACCAATACCAAAAACATGATACTGTAATGCAGGGGCACGTGGTTCACTTGGCAAGCCTTTATTACCCGCTACAATATTTTAAAAGCCGATTACGAAGCAGAGCGATGTAGACTACATTTGCTGGGCTAGCGCTAGACCCATCTGAAATTTAGCCAATTGGCTAAACGACAAAATTTTTTTTTAGCCAATTGAATTTTTTTTTAGCCAATTGGCTAAAGAACTAAATTATTCTTTAGCCAATTGAATTTCGTTTTAGCCAAGCAAAAACCTATGTAAAGTAATTAGCATCGTAATGATAACACAAACATCATTACTTTTAGTTACTTTGACAATATTTCTACTTTAAATATCTTAATGATACCTGATCAAATTGTGTTTAATTTTCCGACGCTCCGGCGAGACCGATGAAGGTTATATAACTTTCAAAACTTGAGGAAAAGACCCTGCTGATGACTGCTTTGCATCAACCAATGAAGTTCATTGGCCAATAATGAATGCCAACTTTTGATAACACATATACACTATATTTTCTTGATTTTAAAGCAATTTTTCTGAGGGTGGCGCAGGCCATCGGGCCGCCCACGTTGATAGGTGTCATGCCAGGGGGAGTGGGGATGTACTTCCATTTTTGTTCATATTTTATCATTACATTGTGAGATTCAAACGGCTGCACTTATTAAAAACTACCAGCCTTAATTCTTTATTATTAACCCTCTTATATTGATTCCAGACGTTTAACGTGCATACCCCCCCTCAATGACGCGACCGAGAAATTGATTCACGTAAATAAAACGTCTTCGATGTTAATGGTTTTGACTGTATTTCGTGTTTTTATAAGAAGTATTGCAGAGCCTAAAATAACAGGAATTTCAACATGCCAATTGGCGTACGTGCATAAAACCGCATGTAGTTTCAGATTTTTATCATTAGGTGGTTATTTTACTTGATCTTTATGTTGAAAAAATTATGTAAACTAACATCCCAAGCAATTGCCGATTCGGTTCGACTGGCGGCATCAGATTTTAAACTGCGTAGTATCACAACTTATACTAATCGTGGCAACATTTGGTTTCCTCAAGTTACAAACCAACCACAGCATAAATCATCGTATTCTTATAATAACACACATGTATTTACTTACAATATTTTGCTCCATAAATGCTTGCAAACAAGACAATACTAAATGTCAGCCACTCATCTTTTGGAAGTCCGATTGCAAATGTCAATCGTTTAAGAAGACATATTACTTCTCCGACGTCCACACTTGATCAATAGTTTGCCAATCGCCTCTCTTGTCATCCAGATTATAAGATATAATTAGATGAGGCACGGGAGACGATTAATATTGAGATTTTTGAACAAAAATTAGACAACCTGCGCCATGACAGTTGCTTATCGTGTGCAGAAAACTAGGTCGGTGATCATTGATTGGTCAAAAACACGGCACAGCCTCTATCAAGCATGCAGGGTTACGTCAGATTCATAAAGGACAAAATGGCATTGAGGCTCGTTGCATGGTAGCCTTAGGCTACCATGCAACGAGCCTAATGTGTTTCACGGCGATTTGATCTTTGAGCATCTTTGTTGTCAATGCGTGAACGGTGTTCCGAAATGTTGTCAACTAGAATGATTGATGAAAGGCATTCTGACATTTAGTCTCGATTTAGCGGACGAAATTCATTTTTCACGAATTTTTCTTGAATAAAAATTATTCGCCACATTGGCGAAAGAGTAAGCAAAATCTCTCGCCCATCCTTAAAATCTCTCGCCCATGGCGATAAAACGTGAACCTTAAAAGAGCCCAGATTTTAATGGTTTGTGTCAATCATTTATCGCAGAAGAAGTTCGTAGTTGTGGTCTCTCACAAGACACATCTTCCATTAGTACGGGGACGTGCCTCGAAAACTCACTAAACTCTTTTTTCACATTTTTTGGTATATTGCTGGGTGTCTTTTTTACATTTTTGGTATATTCTGGGTGTCTTTTTTCAAATTTTTAGTATATTTTATCAGGATAAAGAAATATTGCTATTCATTATATTCATTCTTGATATTTTATAGATCAAAACCCGGATAATTAAAGCAAAAATCGTGTTAAAAAACATGGAATTTCATTTCAAGATGAGGAGAAACATATATCTTTAAGATTTGGATGTGGAGTTTTCAATGTTTTTCCCCAAATTTAGGTTTGGCGGCCATTTGTGGATTGAATTATATTTCTGCTAATATCTTTTGTATCTAAAAAGAGATATCAATGTCAATGTAGAATATTTTCCTATGTTTTGTAAGGTTAATTATTACAATACCATAAACCGTACAAAAAGATTGTTTTTGAACCAGAATTTATTGCCAAATCATATATAATGGTACCCATAACTATAAATAATTTCGTGTTGGTAACAAAAAGCTGCATATTTTGTCAATTAGATCTGATGCACTCCCCATCAGGAAAGCACACACATTTTAAGTTAGCTGTTTTACACTTGTATCCTTACATTGCACCCCTTTTGCATCCAAACACAATAACTCCTGTGCTGACGTTATGGGCGGTGGTAAAGTTGACTCCTAATTGACTCATTTTTAGCCAAAAATTTAAAAACTTCTGTTTAGAGAAGCTTAATTTTTTTTCTCATAAATAACTGAATTTTGAAATGATTCTCTTGCAATATGTTTTTTTTTAAGAATCCAGAGTTGAAATATTTTTCTGTTAAATGTATTTATAAAACTTTTTTTACAAGAAGTTCAATGCCTACTTGATATCTTTAGACTGCAAATAGACTGGTCATGATATAACCTAAATTTATTTTTTCAACAGCTAGTTTGATTTCATCCAAATGAGTCACTGATTATTGCAACTGAATTTAATTTTGAATTTTTTCAGAGAAAAGTGGAAGCTTTGCTGATATAGCAGGGAGCAAAATGCATGTCTGACCTTGTGACTGAAACCACTCAATTAGGCTTGCAAATAGATCGGATGAAAAGCCAAGGGTGCCCACCTGGGAGTGAAATGTAAATCTATTTTGTAATTGTATAAACAAAACATTGGTTGTCTCTGGGTCACACCAGATAAATTTCTCAAGGTGGCATGAATACTCATGCCCGGCTGTATGCCTGCAAAGGGTGGCATAGCCTATCACAAGACCTTTAAATGATCAGACATGAATCTATTTTAATAGATTGTAGTCAAAAATAATAGGAATTAATGCTCTTTTAATTGGCTTATTATGCATAAAACCCGCATGCAGTTTCAGATTTTTATCATTAGTGGTTATTTTACTTGATCTTGATGTTGAAAAATTATGTAAAACCAACATCCTGAAGTAATTGCCGATTCGTTCGACAGGCCGGCATCAGATTTTAAACTGCGTGAGTATCACAACTTATACTAATCGTGGCAACATTTGGTTCGGTTACAAACCAACCACAGCATAAATCATCGTGTTCTTATAATAACACACATTTACTTACAATATTTTGCTCCATAAATGCTTGCAAACAAGACAATACTAAATGTCAGCCACTCATCTTTTGGAAGTCTGATTGCAAATGTCAATCGTTTTCAGAAGACATACATATCTCCGACGTCCACACTTGATCAATAGTTTGCCAATCGCCTCTTGTCATCCAGATTATAAGATATAATTAGATGAGGCACGGAGACGATTAATATTGAGATTTTTGAACAAAAAATTAGACAACCTGCGCCATGACAGTTGCTTATCGTGGAAGAAAACTAGGTCGGTGATCATTGATTGGTCAAAACACGGCACAGCCTCTATCAAGCATGCAGGGTTACGTCAGATTCATAAAGGACAAAATGGCATTGAGGCTCGTTGCATGGTAGCCTTAGGCTACCATGCAACGAGCCTAATGTGTTTCACGGCGATTTGCATCTTTGTTGTCAATGCGTGAACGGTGTTCCGAAATGTTGTCAACTAGAATGATTGACGGCGAAAGGCGTTCTGACATTTAGTCTCGATTTAGCGGACGAAATTCATTTTTCACGAATTTTTCTTGAATAAAAATTATTCGCCACATTGGCGAAAGAGTAAGCAAAATCTCTCGCCCATCCTTAAAATCTCTCGCCCATGGCGATAAAACGAACCTTAGCGCGAGCCCAGATTTTAATCGATTTGTGTCAATCATTTATCGCAGAAGAAGTTCGTAGTTGTGGTCTCACACGATCGCGATTAGTACGGACGTGCCTCGAAACTGGGTGTCTGTTTTCACATTTTTGGTATATTGCTGGGTGTCTTTTTTTACATTTTTGGTATATTCTGGGTGTCTTTTTTCACATTTTTAGTATATTTATCAGGATAAAGAAATATTGCTATTCATTATATTCATTCTTGATATCTGCACTGCATGTACTAAAATCTAAGTTTGATATATTGGTGTCTCACCTTTTTCTCGGATATTGGTATACTGTGAGTCACTTTTTCACAAAAATAGGTATATTGGTAGTTACCGTTTTCGACCTGTACGAGGCACGTCCATACCTATTTTCTGACCAAGACGCCCCCCCCCTCCCCCCGCCCGTGTATTATATCCAATCATGATTCCACTCTCTCTAAGATACATTCAATCATTCATGTAGGCAGAATTAATTTTCTATAATCATTTTATGTGTATTTCTATGCTGATAATATTACCTGTTAGAGCACCAATCGCTAAAACCGACCATACACACAATCCGTGAACGTTATATAAGAATAAGAAGAATAAGAATGAGTTTATTTTCACCTTAGATTTACATTAAATCTATCAGTACTACCAAAAATAAACCAACACAACAAGAATTAAACATATAAAGAATAAAATTACAAAATTACAAGACACACTAAACTAATTATGGGATTAAGTTACACTTACGCATGGTACTATATTATATAATAATATAGTATAGTATAAATATATAGTATAGTATACTTTATATAATATAGTATATCAACTATTCCAAATGTCATCTGATTCTGAACTCCAAAGTGATATGAATGTCAATTTTCTTTGTCATATAAAATAACATGTTTACAAAGTTGACGAACCAATTTACTTATTTGACCTTCAGCTGACATATTAAATATAGATTTTTCATAATCATCCAAATCTTTAAAATTAGCACATATGCATTCAATTGAGTTAAAAATGACTTCTTTTTTCACAATATTTAGGACAAACTATTAAAGCATGGAACTCATCCGCAATGTGTGCCTTTTTATTTATGAGACAGTGAGAGCAAATTCTCTCATTCCGGTCAAGAGGTGGCCTAATATAGCGTCCTCTTTCAATGAATAACTTATTCTTAATTTAGTAACAGCAGATCGATCATCTCTATTTTTAACATCATCTAAATAATTTTCATAACAAAAGTATTGCTTAATTTTACAATATGTACATGTAGTTTACCATGATGACAACATTAAAACCTGCTTTATGAACTCATTGAAGAGTTTGACTTGTGTTCAACATGTGCAATCTAATCATACCGGTACATGCATATAGTGTTGATACGTACCTATTAAACCATGAATCTTAGTTCTACAAATTCAAATAATCAACGGAAAACATTTGTATCAATGGACTATACCTCCATCTTGTTGGGGTAACTCCGGGCGGCTTTATCCAGGTGATAAGGGAACTTTGATGTATATAGAACTTCTCTCTTTCAAACACAATGCAATCATGCTTGTAACGTAACATTGTGACCAATAATTTAAAATCATAAATGCTGCATGGTTGATGTATTGATTAGTGATATTCAAACAAAGTCATTAACATTATAAACATTTTTTACTCATAGTTTATTGGTTGATGTGAAATGAAGAAATCCTTCAAAGTTTTTGTGAAAAGTGGTGACAAACAAACAATTTTCCCCATCAACTATTTTATATATCTATTGCCCTGCCTTTGCCCTTCCTCATGTAAACAGTGATGCCTTGTGTACTCCCAGTCTCCTGCGGGTGGTTGGGGTCTCAACGGTGTCACTGGCGATAATAGGTGTTTTTTGGAGTCTTGCAGCAGCAAGATGATATGAATGAAACAATTATTGGGACAGCTGAGAGATCTCCATTTAAGGCTCATGGAAAGGGATGGTAGGTTTACTGCTATGATTTACAAACATGATACCATACAGTATAGTGGTTGTAAATCCTAGTAGTAAACGTAACTCCTCCCATTATGCTGGAGCCCATGGCAAGAATTACCATGATTCTACTAACTTCGTCTGAGATATGTATTAATTGTAGAATAATAAATAACTTTAAAATCTTATACTTTTTTACAAAAAATTTACTCAGCTTTTATTTTGACAACAATTCAAGCATCCTCCTTATTTGATGTTTACCAAAGTGCCGCTAACAACCAAATTACAGTATAGGTCAGAATATCCGGATTATCCATAATCCGCTTTATCCGGATGTCAAATCTTGGCCCCATTTTTAGAGTTATGGACTTGAACATGTCTCTCATCGTGTTAAAAAATTTGGCAAAAAATAGCGAATAGGCGACCAAATTGGCGCTAGCCTCGTCACCTGGTTTCTATTAATGATCTAAGTTATGTTACCGGTCCTTTTCCCAGTGATAGAGAATAGATCTCTTTTTTGTTCTACAAATTCAAATAATCAACGGAAAGCATTTGAATCAATTGACTATATCTTGTTGGGGTAACCCTGGCGGCTTTACCCCGGTCATTGTAAAGGAAACTGATGTATATAAGACTTCTCTCTTTCAAACACAATGCAATCATGAACATTATACCTGTAACATTGTGACAAATAATTTAAAATCATAAATGCTGCATGGTTGATGTATTGATTAGTGATATTCAAACAAAGTCATTAACATTATTAACATTTTTTACTCATAGTTTATTGGTTGATGTGAAATGAAGAAATCCTTCAAAGTTTTTGTGAAAAGTGGTGACAAACAATTTTCTGCATCAACTATTTTATATATCTATTGCCCTGCCTTTGCTCTTCCTCATGTAAACAGTGATGCCTTGTGTACTCCCAGTCTCCTGCGGGTGGTTGGGGTCTCAACGGTGTCACTGGCGATAATAGGTGTTTTTTGGAGTCTTGCAGCAGCAAGATGATATGAATGAAACAATTATTGGGACAGTTGAGAGATCTCCATTTAAGGCTCATGGAAAGGGATGGTAGGTATACTGCTATGATTTACAAACATGATACCATACAGTATAGTGTTTGTAAATCCTAGTAGTATATATATGTAACTCCTCCCATTATGCTGGAGCCCTTGGCAAGAATTACCATGATTCTACTAACTTCGTCTGAGATATGTATTAATTGTAGAAAAATAAATAGCTTTAAAATCTTATACTTTTTTGCAAAAAAAAAATTTTTTTTACCAAAGTGCCACTAACAACTTTTCAAATTACAGTATAGGTCCGGATCCGGATTTTCCGATAATCTGCTTTATCCGGATGTCATATTTTGGCGCCATTTTTAGAGCTACGGACTCGAGCATGTCTCCTATCGTGTTAGAAAAAATTTTCCACCAAAAAAAGCTAATAGGCCACCGAATTGGCGCTAGCCTCGTCACCCGGTTTCTATTGATGATCTAAGTTATATTACTGGTCCTTTTCTGGGTGATAGAGAATAGATCTCTTCTTTGTTTGACCAGGTTTTGTTATCAATTCTTTTCGGGATAATGGAGTGTTTAGATCGTAAAATGAATATTGTATTCGTAATCTAGACATTTTTCTTGTTAAATACATGTATCAAAAACTTCAACTTCAAAATCCGATGAAAAATAAGCAAGATAATAATTATTTTGCAAACGTTATGTTCATTACAAATATTCGTTGATCATAAACGTTCGACGTAGCTAACGGCTCTTGTTTACTCAAACGAGGTGATTGTGTGAAATAGTCTAAGATGAGCGTGGCGCCCCCACGATCTGTGTTTTTTTATTTCTTAACGTATCTGATCAAGTAAAATACCATTGGAAAGGTCTTAAGACTCTCTTTTCAAAACTGTTTTCAAATATTTTTTTGATCAAATAGTTTTTGAGCTATGAGCGAAAACAATAATCGCGTAAGGCGATACTGGATAGATAAATTGGATGACAAACCCGACGATGTGTATAAATCACCCCCGATAGAAAATAAAACCAATAATTTGAGAAAATTTACAAATCCGATGACGATTGCTATTTTTGCTGCCATTTTTTTACGTCTGAGGCGGTTCACATGATCTACCAAAACAAAACACGTTGACACTGCTAAGGAAACCCCAATTAGCCTTTATCAAGAGCGCTCTTAACGATTCTATATCAGCGACGCGCACTGCGCAAGGCTGATTTTCAGGAAATACCGGTTTTTTGGTAAGCGTGACAAAGTTGAAGAATTTGAAGAAGAATTATCATATTATTCGTCATCCATGCCCCATCTTATTGTATCTTGGATACCGAATCACAAATAAACCGTTTGGCAAACTACCCAATAAGTGTGGACGTTGGAAATCTACTATTTCTATCAAAACGGATGATGTTTTTGTCGGGTGATCGAGTGGTGGCACTGGTGCCTGTCAAAACTTCAAGGCAATGAAGAAATAAAAAGTTGAACACGTCTTTGGTCCATAATATTGTAAGTAAAAATATATTATTATGAAATAGGGATGGTTTATGGTGTTTTTTTGTGTCTATCTATCTAGTCTAAAAATGAATTCCACAAACAAAGATGTAAAAAGCAACCATCACCACATACAACATTTAGTATCTAGTAGAATTATTGAAGCTAAAAAATGTAAAGCAGAAACTAGAATAGAAAGGCAGAACATGCACAGTTATGTTACAAGGGAGAAGGCATACTGCACACTATTCTAAAGGGTGTTAGGGGCACATAAATTCAGTGCACAACATGCATATATACAAATGTACATCAAAACATTCAATACATAAAGAAAATGAACAAAAACAAAGTTTTAATAATAAACCCATGAAAACTTGCTTTTTCTTATATTTCAGACTTATTTTTTTTTGTCCCGATTTCCCTTCATAAAGTTGGATTTTTTTTTTTTTTTTTTCCCGACCCCAGTGAGACAACAACATATTTGATTTTGATTTTGATTTTTTCCCAGCCTATGGAAAAAAAGGCTTTAATTTTTTTCGTCATCTAATTTATCTATTCAGTCTGGCCTAAGTAAAAAAGGCAAATGAGAACTACTCGAGTGTGACGCCCTGAGCCCCCCCCCCCCTGGATCTGCCTATGATCTTAGTAGATCTATGTACATCCAAACTAAGCAGGTTTGCATAGCTGTAAATAGATCTACTCACTGAACATGAATGAATGTCAACCCAGACAGGAGCATTTTATATAGTAATCTATGCATGTGTGAGGGGCAAACTTGACCTCTTACATAGGCACTTTTTCACAAGTTTTATAATTGGAAGGGGTGCATGTTTAAGGTGATATTAGTTGATGTATAAGTGATTTCGTAAATTGAACGTGACGTCACGAGGTCAGAGGTCAATGGGCATAAAGACGTTTATTGGACATGATTTTCCTATACAGTATATAGTAAAACTCGGCGACAAAAATAAGGTAAAATCTTTGCTTATCATAATCCGTTAATTATGAATTTTAGTCACCTCTTGTAGGAAAAGTGTAAGAATGCACACATGAAAGCAGAGATTAAATTGGCATTAAATACCACTTGAAAAGCTTGTGTGAAATCCGCTGTGAAAATGGTGGTGTGGTAGCGTGCAGTCAATCTCTCGCGCGTACAGTCAATCGCTTTATTGAGCACGCTGATTGACCAATCAGCATGGGTTATTGGCGTTGATTTTTGCACGGAATGATAGAATGATCATTTCTCATGTCCTTGCACCAGCAACACAATACCGGTATTTGTGATGCTTGCTTTATTCAATTTTCTTTTATAGGACAATGTTTGGTTTTAATTACTAAAAATAAAGCATTTTAAATTCTTAAACAATGTGTTCTTTATGGTAATTCACAAAAATATATATTGACATGATATCTGTATAATTCATCTGAGACCAATTACAGTAGTTTTATATAACCAGCAAAAAAGTCATTAGTACTAAATTTTGTATATTTGAAACAATGATATGTGCTACCTGTAAAGGTCGCATATTTGATTGCAAATTGATTGGCTAGACTTCAAATTTAGATTGATTGAATCACATTTTTTGCTCTTTTTCAAATAATACCAACAGACTTATCCACTTACTAGTAGCTAGAATGTTCAATAGAATGAATACAATTGCATTGATGTCAATAATTAAGTACAGATGACAATATATATCTTGATGCTCACACTAACTTGTAATAATAATGCTAACTTTATTTCAGTTAAGCTCATATAATAAGCAAATGTCAGCTTCACCATATTATTAAAATAGATTATGTACACAATTTATTTCTTATTGCAAAATTAACACTTGCTCAAACAAAATTCTCTGCCATGATTTAAACTTGGATTTAAAAAATATTACTCTCATAACATAAAAATATATAGATTTCAAAATGTATTTGATAATTATTATTTTCATCAGATAAGAGCAATCTTATATACAAACCACCACACATTTTCATAGTTTTAACTTCTAATGGATCAATAGATCTTTGAAACAATTCAGCTTGATTAGCACAATATACAAAATATCAATAAACAAAATATTAATTAACACAATGCAATCGTAGCCATGATACATGTACTTGGAACATTGTGACAAATAATTTAAAAATATGAATCCTGCGGGGTTGATATATTGATTAGTGATATTCAAACAAAGTCATTAACATTATTAACATTTTTTACTCATAGTTTATAGGTTGATGTGAAATGAAGAAATCCTTCAAAGTTTTTGTTAAAAGTGGTGACAAACAAACAATTTTCTGCATCATCTATTTTATATTTCTATTGCCCTGCCCTTGCTCTTCCTCATGTAAACAGTGATGCCTTGTGTACTCCCAGTCTCCTGCGGGTGGTTGGGGTCTCAACGGTGTCACTAGCGATAATAGGTGATTTTTTGAGTCTTGCAGCAGCAAGATGATATGAATGAAACAATTATTGGGACAGTTGGAGATCTCTATTTAAGGCTCATGGAAAGGGATGGTAGGTATACTGCTATGATTTACAAATATGATACCATACAGTATAGTGTTTGTAAATCCTAGTAGTATATGTAACTCCTCCTATTATGCTGGAGCCCATGGCAAGAATATTACCATGATTCTACTAACTTCGTCTCAGATATGTATTAATTGTAGAAAAATAAATAGCTTTAAAATCTTATACTTTTTTACACTTTATTTCAGTTAAGCTCATATAATAAGCAAATGTCAGCTTCACCATATTATTAAAATAAATTATGTACACAATTTATTTCTTATTGCAAAAATAACACTTGCTCAAACAAAATTCTCTGCCATGATCGGTTAAACTTGGATTTAAAAAATATTACTCTCATAACATAGAAAATAGATTTCAAAATGTATTTGATAATTATTATTTTCATCAGATAAGAGCAATCTTATATACAAACCACCACACATTTTCATAGTTTTAACTTCTAATGGATCAATAGATCTATGAAACAATTCAGCTTGATTAGCACAATATACAAAATATCAATAAACAAAATATTAATTAACACAATGTAATCGTAGCCATGATACATGTACTTGGAACATTGTGACAAAAAACGTTAAAAATATAAATCCTGCGTGGTTGATATATTGATTAGTGATATTCAAATAAAGTCATTAGCACTATAAAGATTTTTATTTTTTATCTTATATATTATTGGTTGTAGTAAAATGAAGAAAACATGTTATTGTGAAAAAGTAATAAAAATCTAATCTTCGGTATCATCTTATTACATATTTCGTTTTCTGTGGCATTGCATTACAATCACACTGCTGTGTGATATGGTCATCATCTGGTGGCACCTTGTGGACATTCAGTCTCCCTAGGGTGGCTGGATTTCACAATGGTGCTGCTGGGTGATAAAATATAATTGAGTTATTCTGTAGTCTTGCATAAGCAAGATGCATGTATATGTATGGTAATCAAAACATACTCTATTCATTCTAATAAGTGCACAGTGCGCTCACAAAAAACACATTTCAACCAAAAACAAGAACACAAGAGATGTATTTCTCAGATTTTTTTGTGTCTTGCATAAGCAAGATACATGTATATGTATAGTAATAAACACATAACTGTCATTGTCTAAAGTTTAAACAGTGTTATGTATGTTTACTATTTATTCAACAGGTTATCGGATTGGCTAAGAACCCTATGCAAGGATCCGATATGGAAATCCATGTCGGGTATAGACCCGATATGGCTTTTGGTCCGTTTGGCGTTGTTGACAAATAGACCGGACTATTTATAAATTCTGACATAAGATTCAATTAAACAAACTGTTATTGAGGGAAGCATAATTTAATCCTGATCCAGAATATGTATACAATTTGATCTTGTACTGGTAGAATTCAAATGAATGATAATTCAAAGAACAAAGACATTTGGTTATTTTGATGTTTGCTATACCCCCTACATATTTTTATAATGTTTTATGCGTGTTTCTCGTTATTGACGTGTAACAGCAACATACATACGTTCAATTTTTACCTGCGTTGCCAACGGCAGAGCAGGTCTAGGAGTCGGCGGGTCACTCCGTCCGTCCGTCCTTCGGTCGCAAAAGCTTGTCTCCGCTACTCGTCATACAGCAATGAAACTTGATATATAGCAAAGAATTTTTGATTCTCAAATTTTTGTGGGAGTTATGCCTCTATTAACTTAGAAATTATAATACATGTACACTGGAATGTCACTGTCTATATATTGGCTGATTATTGATCATCATCCATTACCAAGGAGTGGGGGGGTTGGAGCCGATGTGTCTGGAGTTTGTGGCTATAAAATATTGATTCCCCTATTCCCAATTTATGACTAAAAGCAGTGTACATTATGTACAAATATCATATTTCTTTTAATTACTGTATCTCGTCTACCGGAGAGGTGATTTTTGGAGACTTTTAGCAGTAAGTAGCTAACATATGCTTTAATGGCCACTTTTTGTTTTTGCGTTTGGGTGTTGAAATTTCGCCTTTCAATATTAATGGGTCAGTGACTCCATGATGCTTCATTCTTAAAAGTGTATGAAAAAATTATATAAGGATTTTCCGATCAAAGTTTTTAGTATTTTAGACACATCCAAATAGCATTATAATTGCAATACATTCTTTAGGACACATTAGTTGATGATAGGAGAATGCAGTTTCCTCCCTATATAGCTGTTTTGTATCGGACTCATCTGCAGTGTACATCAGACTCACCTAAAGGCTCATCAGCTACGTCACTACAGATTTGTCCCATACAGCTATATGGTGAGGGAACCCCATTCCCTCTATTGCCACCATGATTCCACACAAGATACATTCATGCAGGCAGAATTTATATTCTATGATTTTTTAAAGTGTATTTTATGTGGACAATATTACCTGTAATGTGCAGGCAAAACTTCATGTAACTTAGTAAGCTTTTCTTACCCGGCCAAATTTTTGCCTGCCCCTAGTAACGGAATAGTCCAATTTGTATCCCCCTGTACAGCGAAAAAATTATTTCATGCTTTGCTTATGTCATTTTGAGAATCACTGCATAATAGAACTTTTTATGTATGTTAAATTCATCTCTTAGGAACACCAATGCAATCATAGACTTGTTACTTATAACATTATAACAATACAATGCGTTGTTGGTTCTAGGCGATCTGCATACTGGGTTGCTGGGCTATAAAACCCCTCTCCATATTGTCAATACAATACAATATACAATACGATGTTTTAGGCGATCCGGATGTTGTTGGTATGATGCACTACTCTGTTGTTTCCAGGCTATCCGCGTGCTGGGGTTGCTGGGCGCCCTCGACCCGTACAAGCACAAGGTGAACCTGGGCCAGATCAGCATGGTGGGGGACTCGGGCGCTGTGCTGTCAGAGAGCCGCGCCGACGACGACGCCGGCAACGGGGGCGCCGCCGCAGCCGCGCAGGGAGGTGAGACGCCCATATAGTCACTAGTCCACTCGTCCACACTTGTACGAATCGGGGAGGAATTGTGCTGAATTCAATTCATTTTCCTGCATACGAGTACTCAGTAGCTGCTGAGCCAAAACATGGCAACTTGTCAGGACGAGTAACTTTTGGGGAGGACTAGTACCTGAAGAGTTACTATCGAGGCCTTATTAGCTGGGAGACTGAAGGTCGTTGGGGTGAGGGAGGGGTTTAGAGGTGCATGTTGGAAGGTAGAGATCATTGAGGGGTGGGGGCTGTGTGTGTCTATGATTAGGGATGCAATCCCAGGTAATTAAAAGCAAGGTCTCTACTTAGTTTTGAAGGCTAAGTAACTGCAAGCCACTGAGGGCCAATACAATGAATCCTGGCATACATAACCTTAACAAACTATAAATATTTTATGGGTCCCATGTGATGCACATTTTTTAATTCTTGGCATACTATTGCGTCCTGGACTTGGGACTCACATCTAGATTAATCACTCGTGACATATCTGGTGGAGAAGCCGGGAATTGAACTTGAGACCTCTTACTTCATGTGTGTTGTAGACCACAACACGGCTGAGCTGCTGGTGACCATGTCTGCCACATCCACACTCGACGAGTTCTACCCCGCCGTCGCCATAGCAACCCTCATGCGCATCATCAAAGGTCAGTGTTATATGGCGTAATCTCACGCAACTGTCATCTTTAATCCAGAACCAGGTAATTTACCACTAAAATGTGCACAAACCTGGCACTATATGTAAGTTTCTACAGACCACAAACATTGCTCTTTTAGTCCGAAAAATCCTGGCGTTTTATACATGTGTATATATAAGGTGTCTCGATATATCTCAGTTTGTTTTTTATTGTATAAAATAGCTCTAGAACGACAGCAATCAATCACCACAAAATGCCATCAGAAGCTTGATTGATTTATTGATTGATTGACTGATTGACTGACTGATTGATTGACAGTGTTGTTTTGTACTGTTTCTCCACCCACATCACACCATGGTGGTTCAGGCCATCCGAAGTTTGATTGATGTATTGATTGATTTAGGCATTGATGGATTGATTGATTGACATTGTTGTTCTATTCTGTAGACCCAACCCTCCACCCTCACCACACCATGGTAGTCCAGGCCATCACCTTCATCTTCAAGTCTCTGGGCATCAAGTGTGTTCCATACATCTCGGCTGTCATGCCCAACTACCTCAACGTAATCCGCACAGCAGAGCTCACGTTCAGAGAGGTACCCACTGTTGTCACTACTATATACTGCATTCTCTGAACTTTCATATAAACATCCTCATCTCTTTGTGCTTATTAATCCATGCACAAGTTATTGAAAAGACTACTCATAGGCAGTGTACAAGATATTGCATTGAACCAACGATGCATATAAAGTGTGTCAACAAAGACTTGTTGGAGTGCAATAAAGAATAAACTTATCCCAATGGTTTCAATACTTTGGAACAATTGAATATGCAATTGTAATCTTACACAATCATGTGAGTTTTGTCTGTTTTCTTGCAGTTCCTATTCCAGCAGCTTGGAGTGATCATCGCCATCGTGAAGCAGCACATCAAAAACTACCTCGACGACATCTTCCAGCTTATCAAGGTAACTCATTTTTCCCAGGACTATTGGACAGTGAACTCAATCATTTCATTGTTGAGTGTGAAAAACAATCCGCTTGAAATGGATCTATAATGTATTTTCGTATATTAACTTTGAAAACTGCTTATTTGTCATATTCGTAAAAGAAGGAAAGAAAGGCAAGGGAAAACCAAAATAGTCTTGGGATGCGGTCATGCAACAAGATTGGGCATGTTTTTACATGCGTTCTGATAGATCCCAATGACCAAAAGGCTTGGAGAGGGAGTTGAGATGTAGACAAGGCAGCCAAGCCACACCCTCTGAATGAGGAAAAAATAGGGCCTGCTCAAAATTCATTGATTGATTGATTTTTCATTTCTCCTGTAGCCAGGACTACTGGACAGTGAACTCCCCCATGCATTCAGCCATCATCCTTCTTAGGGAGCAGATAAACCACAAAACCATAACTGTGAACAAAACTGAACTGTGATCGCTACTGTCGAGTTTCTTCTCTCCGGTACGACTACTAGATCAATGCATTGTATATTTGTCATATTTTCCCCCCAGGACTACTGGACGGTGAACTCCCCGATGCAGGCGACGATCATCCTGCTGATGGAGCAGATTGTAGCCGCACTGGGCACTGAGTTCACCCAGTACCTGCCCCAGATCATGCCCATGATCCTCCGCGTCTTCATGCACGACACCAGCCACGGACGCTCCGTCACCGGCAAGGTAGGACACGGGCATAAGTTACTCCTAGGGTATGAAATAGAGCCTACATGTGGTGGCCCGGTGCAGTGGCCCTGGCCGGCTGGTTTTTAAAGTTCACGGCCCAGTGGGTAGGCTACTTTTTGGGAGTTCTCAATATTAACGTAATTAGTGGCAGTACACTTTTTGGCTGGCGCGGCTAGTTTTTGTAGTTGCCGGCCATGCAGTCTGTGAGCAAATTTTAATGAGTTTCAAACTGGGCATAATATGCCAATGCTATTTGAGAAAACTTTTGTTTTTTAATCTCCTAGATATTTGTAGGCAACATGCTCAAGTTATTGGAACCATCAAAAACATTTATTTAGCATTAAGAAGACTTGCTGGAGATAAAAGAATTTGGACATAAAAAAATTCTCAAAATGTTCTTGTTTTTTATTTTAGTATATAAGTACATTCATTTCCCTTTTTAAAAATGTATAACACTTTAGGGGTTGTGGGAATGGAATTTGGTTTATGGACCATACAAAAGATCATACAAATAGAATGAAAAATTCAGTCAATGTTAATTTTGACTGTACCGAAATTGTATGCATGATCTTTTGTATGGTCCATAAACCAAAATCTATTCCCGAAACCCCTAAAGTGTTATACATTTTTAAAAAGGGAAATGCTTGTACTTTTATACTAAAATAAAAAACAAGCACATTTTAAGAATTTTTTTATCTCCAGCAAGTCTCGTTAACTAGATAACTAGTTATTTACTCCCTGAGATAGTTTTTTCCAGTAAATACAGTTATAACGTAAAATGTACAGTACTGATATCGGAAGAAGGATACAGAATCGTAAGCGAAATTAGAGGAATCGGCGTAAGAAAATGTAATAATTCGTAACAATTCGTAACAAAGTTACGGCTATTACGATTTTCTTGGAAGTGCTCAGTCACCGAAACTACGATACTTACAATTATCGAAATAAACAGAAAAAACGTAATAATCGGAATAAATTCTTACACTTCCGCACAATGGTGTCTACCTTTCACTCATAAATAGTGGGATTTGTTCGACCGTTCTCATTTATTTCTGCCACAGCGATAGCGCCGGAAGTGCGAACGGCACACAGACACCCAATTGAAATGAAAATCTGTCAAAATGTCGGCGTGAATTTGAACTTTTAGAAATATTCTTTTTACTACGGGAACCTCCGTAAAATGCGTAATATAAGGGGATCACGCGGAATAAACGTAACTTTGGGCAAGTTTTGAAGAAAGCCGTAATTTGCGGAAGCTACAGAACCTTTTTACGTTCGTAATAGGCGCAACATTGAGAAGAAATAGGAAAAAAACGTAAGAAATCGTAGCGTAATTCTCGAAATTTTTCTTCTGTATCCTTCCGATATCAGTACTGTATGTGTTATCTTAGAGATAGACGTATGTTTGGATGATGCCAATAACTTGAGCACTGCCAATAACTTGGACACCTTATATTCTTCTAGCAGCTTTTCAACAGAGATTTTTCATCACTTGTTATGTTAATATAATCATAGATCAATTTATATTTTTGTTGTACTGTTCTGCTTCTTTTCAATTGTACTGTTCTGCTACTTTTCAAGCCAAGGTTTTAGTTGTATACGTCCTGTTATCAAACTGTTTTCAAGACTTAAAAGGAGACTTCAGTTTTGAAAACAGTTTTAAAAAATGGTTACAACTTCAAAACTTTGGGTTTGAAAATAGCAGAAAAGAACTACAAAACTATAAATAAGACTGTATGCTACGTACCAAATACATAGAGTTATATCATAGATGAATTGAAATGATGAATATCTTATCGCTTGATAAAGTGGGCAATTTATAAGAAAGTTTTGCTGTTTTTATCAATGATGTCTCTCATGTTTTCCCTCAAGCTGCTGACAGCGCTGCAGCAGTTTGGAGCGAACCTCGACGATTATCTCCACCTCGTGCTGCCACCTATTGTCAGACTCTTTGACTCCACCGACGTCCCCATCGCTGTGCGCAGGTACGTCCAAATATCAACGCAAATTTACAGAAATTTTAACAGCATAGAAATCGGTCATTTGGTCGTTCAAGATGCCCTCAAAGCTCCTGTGTAAACTGGATAAAAAACTTACATTTTAGGCCTAATATTTGGTATTTTATTTATTCTGCAAATATGTTTAGACAAATATATAAAATGAGTTGGATTTTCCTGTTTAAAGTATTAACAATTAATGTCAAATCAGTAATGGTTAAAAGTGGAGAGATTTGTCTATCCATGTTTGGAATAATTGTGAAAAAAATATTTCCAATAGTGGGAGGCCAAATTGAAGTTTCCTTATATGTCTTCTAATGACATTTTATCCAGATTAAGCCAAAAGCTGTGGACGAAAACTTGATACAGTTTTCGAACACTATTCAGTGAAAATAGTGGTAGATATTCTGATAGTGTGTGTATTGTGTGTTTAGGACGGCATTGGATACGATTGGCCAGCTGACAGAAACCCTCGACCTGACGGACTATGCATCCCGCATCATCCACCCGATCGTCAGGACACTCGGTATGTCTTCTGTCTTTTAACGAATACTACTAAGAGTTCGTACCATAATTAAAAAGAATACACCTTTTGTGCTATAACGCTCTTCCATCGAAGTAGATTCTCATGAAAGTCATCTCGTTTGGTGTGGAATAATAAAGGGCTTGTTGAAATTAATGTCATAATAGTCCAGAATGAATTTGATAATCACATATCATTGTTGTTACATGTTTTAGACACGTCGTTGTGGCACGTATGTTTACGTCCATAATAGTCCAGAATGAATTTGATAATCACATATCGTTGTTGTTACATGTTTTAGACACGTCGTTGTTGCACCTATGTTTAAGTCGTCATTGTGTCTTGTGTTAGAGGGGTCATGTTTTAGACACTTTACTGTGAATGTCATTGCATATTGTAGAAGCGGTCCCGACTCTATGTGTATATTTATATCGTTTCGTATTCTAGACGCATTACTGCTTACATTGCTGTTACGCATTTTTAGATATGTCTCCGTCGATATTTAGTTGTTTACACCTTTGTTGCGTGTTCTAGACACATCGTTCTATGTGTTTTAGAAGCGTCGCCATCTTTGCGCGTATGTTTATATCGTTGCTGTTACATGTTTTACTTGAGTGTTTTAGGCGCTTTACAGCTTACTTTGTCGTGAAGTGTTTTAGACACATCGTTTTGCGTTAAAACAGAACAAATTATGAAGTCCAAAAGGTACTAAATTTTATTGAAATCACGAATTTTCGCATATTCAATGCTTTATCACTTGATAAAGCATTGAAGATGGGAAAATTTGTGATTTCCATAAAATTCAATATCTTTTGGACTTCATAATTCGTCGGTTTTAATATAATATGGTACAAGCAGCTCCTAGAACTTTTTATACTATCGTTTTGCGTGTTTTAGACACGTCGCCCTCGCTGCGCGGCGCTGCGATGGAGACTCTCGCGGCGCTGGCACGACAGATGGGCGCCTCCAAGTACTCAGTGTTCATCCCCATGGTGAACAAAGTGATGGCCAAGCACCGCATACAGCATGAGCAGTACGACATACTCATGTGCAAGATCATCAAGGTCTCTAGTTCTTTTAGTTTGATGAATACAGAAATCAAAAGTCTGTAATTGCAAAAAGTGAATGAAATTGACTAGTCATGTATATGTTTTCGACTAAATCAACATTGATCTTTTAACCTTTTACAAGAACATGTCATTCTTTAAACATCAATAACTAGTGAAATTTATCTTGTTCTCATGGAAATTCTATAGGGCTCTGCGCCCGCACTGCCAATACCTGCTGATTTACCAGCTAAAATTTCAAGCATTTCCAGAACTTTACCAGTATGCATAAGAGATAATTTTGAGCCCTGTAGTAGTATAAATGCGTCATTTCTTGACCTTTTGCTGCAGGGGTCAACGATCGCCGAAGATGACGACCCGATCCTCAAGCTGCGACAGAAGCCGGCTCGACCGTCGCCGTCCATGGCGGACCAGAACGTGGACACCGTGGCCATCAAAAAACTGCACGTGAGCTCAGCGAACCTCCAGCGGGTGAGTGGGAGCATATTGTGTATTATATTACATAGAATTGTATTTTAACCCTTTTGGCCAGAGAAGAATTGTTTCGATTTTTGAATTTTGTTTAGTAATTGATTGAAATTGATAAGGTCTCAGTAGAGATGAAAAGGCTTTTTTCTTTCATTTTTTTAATAAAAAATTTATGTTGATTTTTTAACTTGCAGCGGGTGAGTGATTTTAGAATTTACATAGATGTAATGAGAAGTAATTGTTGTTAAGCGCTTTAAGGCATTCATGTTTATTGTTTTATACAATATAAGTAAGCTAGTTTCTGCTTTATAGATAAAATTCGGCCAAGTATATTTTACGTGACCCTACTCATAAGCTCTGTAACTTCCCAGGCGTGGATTGCGACACGGCGTGTCTCCAAGGATGACTGGATCGAGTGGCTGCGCCGACTCAGTATTGAGCTGCTCAAAGAGTCACCATCGCCCGCGCTACGCTCGTGCTGGGCCCTCGCTCAGACATACAGCCCTCTCGCACGGTACGTATACAACCCTCGCTCAGACATACAACCCTCTCACAGACATACAACCCTCTCACAGACATACAACCCTCACTCAACATACAACCTTCTCACACAGTACATGTACATATATACTACACTTGGTCAAACATACAACCCTATTGCACGGTACGTAGACAACCATCACTCAGACATACAACCCTGCCACAGACATACAATCCTCTTGCACGGTACATATCCCAACCTTCCCTCAAGCATACAGCCCTCTATACCAGGCAAGTTCCTTCCACTATATTGACATAAGACAGATTTTTACAACCTAAGCTTCCATTTGACTGCATTTCAAGAGAGACCCACACTTGTCAATCGATAATATTCCTATTCGTTGAAGAGTAATAATCCCAAGACACATGACTATGCTGTGTTTGTCTTTAGTGAGCTGTTCAACGCAGCGTTTGTCTCCTGCTGGACGGAGCTCAACGAGACTCAGCAAGACGAGCTCGTACACGCGCTGGAGGCAGCACTCACCAGCCAGGACATCCCCGAGATCACCCAGACCCTGCTCAACCTCGCAGAGTTCATGGAGCACTGCGATAAAGGTGAGAATTGAACCCTTGACCTGGTTGAGTTCATGGAGCTAATAAAGGTGAGAATCGAACCCTTGACCTGTAGAGTTCATGGAGGACTGTGATAAAGGTGAGAATCGTACCCTCAACCTAGCAGGGTTCATGGAGCACCGCGATACAGTCTAGAATTGAAACCTCAACCTCGTTGAGTTCATGGAGCACTGTGATAAAGGTGAGATTCAAACCCGTGACCTGTAAAGTTCATGGAGCACTGTGATAAAGGTGAGAATCGAACTGTGTTAAAAGCCGAGACCTTGCAGAGTTCATGGAACACTGCGATTAAGGTGAGAATCGAATCCAAACCCTCTAGCAAGCACTTACCTCACAGAGTTACACTGTGATAAAGGTTTGTTAATGAAACACCGCATCACAGAATAGTGAATAGGTACAGGTCAGGCGAGTGAACAATCTGATAATGTGAGTATAATTCAAATGTTTATATTTTGTTCTTGTAGTATGTAACATCATCTTAAAGGTTATGCTCAGTGCGCTAACAAGTATGCGTGTATAGAAGCAATATGATATGTTTTGTGTATTCTGAAAGTGACTTTCATTTAAACAGCCTATTAAAATATCTAGAGCAAATTGAATGCCCCCCATAAACATGATAAAAAAGCTGGTTCTAAGCCCATTAAAACACGTGTAGGCGAGAAATGTAAACTGAATGATATTCGTCAGACGTAACTTGGGCGCCTATACCCTCAATGTTAAACGTTACGTCTACTGTTGGAAATCCACAGTACGTCTAGCAAAAATCATTTGATTATGCAACCTCCTGTGACCTTGTGTTTTAGCTAACAAGACATCATGGTATTTCTAGGTGTAATAATTATTAGAAATGAAAAATGTAAGTCTTATTTTCCTTATACTTCCAATGGAAAAAACATCGTTTAATCACCCTGAATTTTACAGAACACGTGTATTTGTGACTGAGCATTATCTTTCAATGCCACGATATCTTTATGTTGTATGTCTACTGTAAGTTACTATGATTAATGGTTATTAAAGTTTGCTCCAAATCCAGCAAGTTTTGCTAGCAATCGGATGTGGTGTCTATCGGTGCCTGCGTAGCTTCCGCGCTGTGTGTCATAAAAGGTCAAGCCATCTCTTGGTGGTCAGTGGAGGACAGATGCATATAGTGAAAGCAATGTGTGTTTTTTATCATAGTCAGTGTTCA
>CM032661.1:22004139-22034435 GCA_019095985.1 Streblospio benedicti
TGTGTTTTAGCTAACAAGACATCATGGTATTTCTAGGTGTAATAATTATTAGAAATGAAAAATGTAAGTCTTATTTTCCTTATACTTCCAATGGAAAAAACATCGTTTAATCACCCTGAATTTTACAGAACACGTGTATTTGTGACTGAGCATTATCTTTCAATGCCACGATATCTTTATGTTGTATGTCTACTGTAAGTTACTATGATTAATGGTTATTAAAGTTTGCTCCAAATCCAGCAAGTTTTGCTAGCAATCGGATGTGGTGTCTATCGGTGCCTGCGTAGCTTCCGCGCTGTGTGTCATAAAAGGTCAAGCCATCTCTTGGTGGTCAGTGGAGGATAGATGCATATAGTGAAAGCAATGTGTGGTTTTTTATCATAGTCAGTGTTCGTCATATTGTGGATTATTGTGTGTGTGTGGATATTACCGCAGTTGTGACAAATGTAAGTTATGTTGTTGTGTTATTTTATACTTCATGAATTTCGCTAGGTTTGTCTCATGATTTTGATTTATATAACCTAATTGAGCTGTAAAGATAATTTGATTTTTACAATTTATGACTTCACTCGCTTGAATATTTTGTGAATTTCTCATGTTGCATTTATTTGTAGATGATTACATGTATTCTTTGCCAGTTTATCAATTTAATTTCCATTATCAAAGTTTGAGTAAAACTGAGTCATAATCATGTTCAATACTGAATTATTATTGTTTTGCATTTATGTAAGACTATGTGTGACTGATGTATAACCACCTATAATCATAAGTTCATAACCTTTCAGCTTACTACAATCATCATAGTGTTTATCAAGAATAAAGAATCTATCCCGACATCCTAACCGAAATCTGCGAATGAACGTTATTTGTGGTTTTAAACATTTCTTTGTTGATACATTGAAGATATATATCAATGTCAGAGTTGATGTTGATATCAAATACTTTGTTCTCTGTACTCTATACTCTGTAAAATATTTCCATGATGTAAGAGTGAGAAAAATGTTTAAACCCACATCAACACGGAATAACATACATTCACCGATTCCCGTTCGGCTGTCTGTGTTCTGTGTATATGTCTACGGTGCGTGTTAGTGATTACTCCACCTCCAATACACAAGATCCACTGCACCAAGTTCACATGTTCATGTAGTCTTATCCTTTCCTGCGTAGGTCCGCTGCCTCTGGACACGTCCCTCCTGGGAGAGCGAGCCATGCGGTGTCGCGCCTTTGCCAAGGCACTCCACTACAAGGAGGAGGAGTTCCACAGGTACATATACTGCTCATCTACATTGGTCCCACAGCTATAAATCTTAAAGAATGTGAAAAGCTTAAATCATTATTGAAAATCATGGTCATCTTCATCTGGTCACATTTTTGGGGGCCTCGTTCGGGATATAAACTAAACCAAGTAGAGCTGGGCTACTATGTGTATTAACTGTGTGTGTTAATATTCCCGCTCTACAGAGGTGTGACAAAGGATACGCTTGAGTCTCTGATCAGCATCAACAACAAGCTTCAGCAACCTGAGGCGGCGGCGGGGGTGTTAGAATACGCCATGACCAACCACAAGCCAGACATTGTAAGTATTAATAACAATGTTGACAATGTTTCTGGGGGTTGTTTTGTTTTTTGTTTTGTTTTTAGCAAATAATGCTAAATTCTATTCTGTGGCTAAAGTGGAGCAATAACTTTTTAACCAATCATAGTAAACTTCAGATTACTCATCGACTGGTAAATGTCATGACCTGATTAGATTTTGGTGCAATCTGGCTTACTTTTGTGGACGTAGTGTTGTTTTTTATACATCAAATAGTGCTAAATAATGCGTTTTAGCAATGTTCCACAAAAAAGACTATAAAACTAATGTGACAACCAGATTTCAAATTACTTATCGATGTTCACAAATACTACATTTGCAGAAAGTGCAGGAGCGTTGGTACGAGAAGCTGCACGAGTGGGAGAAGGCTCTGGACGCGTACACGGCCAAGTGTGAGCAGAACCCCGACGACCACAACATGCTGCTCGGACGCATGCGCTGTCTCGAGGCCCTTGGAGAGTGGTACGTTACTTACTTACTGCCTTGCTCGCAGAGTGGTGCATCATGGTTTACTTTCTTACTGCCCCGAGGCTCAGAGAGTGGTGCAGGGTTTACTTACTTACTGGTTTACTTTCTTACTGCCCCGAGGCTTGGAGAGTGTTACGACATGCTTTATGTCTCATCTCACCAGGCATTAAAGCTTAAAATAAACTTCAGTCACGTATTTTTGCAAGATAGCATTTTGAAATCAGTAGCTTTATATTAGATACATGTACAGACATGACAATTTTGAAGTCCTCATTTGCTGCATGTGTACCTTATTTTCAGCCTGAGAAAGCTTAAATCATTGGATCTTTATCTGAAAACCTGGATCAGCCAGTGAATCATGAATCCTTTTGCTATAAATCAACTTTGTTTGCAGGAAGTCTCTGTATGAGATCTCTACTGAGAAGTGGATGATGGTTCCCGAGCTGGTGCAGTCCAAGATGGCGCAGATGTCAGCCGCTGCCGCATGGGGGCTCGGTGAGTGGATAAAATCATAACATAATGTCCCGGTGCTTTGGGGGGTGTTCGGTGACTAGATAAAGTCTCAACATAATGTCCCTTTGCTTACGTGGGGGCTCGGAGAGTTACAATGTTGCTGTAATTTGAAACTTCGAGGCTGCAATAGTAGACAACAATGACAAACTTTCCAATATAGAGTACATAAGGTTCATTTTTAATATCCGTCACGTGAAACTATTTAACTGGATGATATTATGCTAGAGGTACCATGCTATAACAAAGACATATATTTAGCATTTCAGAGACAGATCACTTCATATGTACATTTTCATTACCCGTGGGTGCTGTGTTCCAGGCCAGTGGGACTCAATGGAGGAGTATGTGTGTATGATCCCGCGGGACTCGTATGACGGAGCGTTCGCTCGCGCTGTCCTCGCGCTACACGGGGACCAGTTCTCGTATGCGCAGCAGTGCATCAACAATGCCAGGGACATCCTCGATACCGAGCTGACCGCCATGGCCGGAGAGAGCTACAACCGCGCGTACGGGGCCATGGTCAACGTGCAGATGCTAGCAGAGCTAGAGGAGGTGAGATCCAGCTGTGCAACTCTTTCGTATCGGCAACACAGAACGTAATTGCAAGATAAAAACACCGACGAATGATGGCATGGGGGAGGGGTCGGTTGTACTAGCTACAATGGCTGGTGTTGTAGCTGCCATGGTTAATGTGCAGTTGCTAGCAGAGCTAGAGGAGGTGAGATCCATTTGTTTAACATTGTATTTTATGGCTAGAACTTGGAATTAAGTCTCCCCCGTTCCGGAGGGAGACTTCTAGCTTTAGTGCTGTCCGTCCGTCCGTCCATCCGCGTCCACATGCTTAAAAGCTTATTACTTGAACACCATGAGAGCTATTGCTTTGAAAATAAATATGTTTAGTTTGAGGACAATCGTATGTCTCAAAAATTTTTTTTTGTACTTTGGCCTACTTTTGACGAACTTATGACCTTAGGTTCAAATATCTTGTTACCGCACTTTAGGGAGAAGTATTTGGCCGATTGTCGCCAAACTTCATATTTAGCTTCAAAGTACTACTCTTCAGACCTGATTAGATTTTGGTGTACTTTGACCCACTTTTGACGAAGTTATGGCGTGTTTTAAAAAAATATTATGAATTTTTATTTTTTTACCGCACTTTAGGGAGAAGTATTTGGCCGATTGTCGCCAAACTTCATATTTAGCTTCAATGTACTACTCTCCAGACCTGATTAGATTTTGGTGTACTTTGACCTACTTTTGACGAAGTTATGGCGTGTTTTAAAAAAAATATTATGAATTTTTATATTGTTACCGCACTTTAGGGAGAAGTATTTGGCCGATTGTCGCCAAACTTCATATTTAGCTTCAACGTACTACTCTCCAGACCTGATTAGATTTTGGTGTACTTTGACCTACTTTTGACGAAGTTATGGCGTGTTTTTAAAAAAATATGAATTTGTATTTTGTTACCGCACTTTAGGGAGAAGTATTTGGCCGATTGTCGCCAAACTTCATATTTAGCTTCAATGTACTACTCTCCAGACCTGATTAGATTTTGGTGTACTTTGACCTACTTTTGACGAAGTTATGACGTGTTTTAAAAAAAATATTATGAATTTTTATTTTGTTACTGCACTTTAGGGAGAAGTATTTGGCCGATTGTCGCCAAACTTCATATTTAGCTTCAATGTACTACTCTCCAGACCTGATTAGGTTTTGGTGTACTTTGGCCTACTTTTGACGAAGTGTTTTTAAAAAAAAATATTACAAATTTATATTTACTTGTCTCCTGTGAACACTTTATGGCCTTTCATCACCAAACTTGTCATTTGGCATCAATATATTACCCTCCCAACCTTATTTCACATTTGTGTACTTTGGCCTACTTTTCAATACTTTATGTTAAGCTCTCATAACTTGAACACCATGAGAGCTATTGCGCGGGGGAGACTTTGGCGTTTCTGAACGTCCTGTCTATTTTTTTCTCGTAGTTGTGCAGACTAGTAAGTTTTACCAGCTACAACCATCTCGCACAGCTAGAGGAGGTGAGAGGAAAGAAAAATTACTGTATACAAGAGTGACAATTTGTAATATGAATCACTAGAGTCATAAATTTGAATATTCCAGATCAATTATTTGCTTCAAATTGCATTTGACATGGTTCCCACAGCTCCCGATTATCGGGAATTAGCAGTGATTTTTTTATTTGACCTCCCGGCCCGGGAAATAGCAATGAATTCTAGAAATAACGGCAGAAACCGGGAAATGCCGTGAATTGTTAAAATCGTAACGCAATTGTAACAAAAGACCTAATAATCCCTCGTTTGAGTTCTACACGATATACTTCATTCCCAAATACACAGTGTTTTTTCTTGAATAACCAAGATGAAACGCGCTATAAAAGGAATGCTTTGATTGGCTGCAAACGGGAATATTGCTCTTTTTCAACCAATCACGTTCGTCCTTGTAAATTGTCTTTGGAAGCAATGTGGATTCTCATGTGCCTGGTCAAGTGTGGATTCTCATGTGTTTGGTCAGATGGCGGTTTTGAAGAATGGCACCACTGTAAAACGATTGTCAAAAATTGTAAATATCCACTGCATAGTCTTGGGGATTTGTGGGAGATTATGTCAAAGTATCACAGTGAGGAGCTACCTGCCCTCCTGAAACTTGAATGTTTAGCGGCAACGCATCCAGTGCATACAAGTGACTGTGAGCGAACATTTAGTGTACAGAATATGACCCTGACTGCTGCAAGAAATCGGTTAAACGCACAACACTGTGATCAGATAATGAGAATAATCATGGAAGGAGAGAACATAAAAGAGTTTAACTTTATTGGAGCCTTAGAAAAATGGAGGCATCAGTGTACCAGGAGAATTTTTCAAACACCAAGTGATTGAAAATTCTGATTTCAATATAATGGAATTTCAAAAAATAAACATAAATCATAATAACATTATGTATGTTTTGCGATTAAAACAAGTATTTTGGTCAGTGAAAATGTCAGTGAAAAGTCAGTGAATTTTGTCATCCCTTCACTGTGGGAACCATGAATTAAGTGGCCCCAGATTGGAACTAAAAGTGCCAGATTTTGAAATATTTTCCCCCCAATGTGCTGTATATTGTTAGCAAGCATTACTTTGAAATGTTAAGTTTTCTTGTAACATATTAATTGGAAGTAATCTGCACTTCTTTGGTTGGTGAATGAGATTTTGTCAGCTCTGTGTATTATACAAAAGTCCAATGATCATGAGGCAGACTCATCATACATGTAGGTCCGGGCAACTGAAAATTGTATGCTGGTTGCCTTGTGTGAAATCTAATGGATCTATTCAAAATAATGAGTGTGCATTTTAGGTGATGCAGTACAAGCTAGTGGTGGCATAGCACGTGCTGTATTATACTGTATTATACTGTATTGTACTGTGTTTTAGGTGATGCAGTACAAGCTGGTGGCGGAGCGCCGTGCCCCGATCCGGCGCATGTGGTGGCACCGCCTGCTCGGCTGCTGTCAGAGGGTCGTCGAGGACTGGCAGAGGATCATACAGGTACAGGGGTGATACGGGGGAGGGAGGGGGTTGGGGCAGAGGATCAGACAGCTCAGTGGAAAGCGCAGGACTACTGCAGGGCAGACACAGGATCCGGTGAGGATTAGTTGTGGATCATAGAGGCACACGGCTGATCCGGGTGACTTACTTTCGATATCGTCTCTTATTATCGCACATTGTTGTTTATTTTCATTAGTTATAATGCTTGCAGAAGATCATACAGGTAGCACAGAGACTGTTGACAGCTTTACTTCTGCATGCATGGTCAGGGGCATTTGCCACTTGGTAGCCGTCGGGTGTCGCATTTAGGAAGTTGCAATAAGTGGTCCCTTGAAATTTGCATCATAACTGGAATAGATGGATAAATTTGCTCGTTACCATTTTACTGTCATGCTTTACCAGTGCTCTATGAATTGAAAATATATAAATTTAATGTCTAGTCCTGCGTATATAAAATACTATAGGCATCAGTGTGTGATATTTGCTGTTATTCTGCTCTGTAGGTGCGGTCACTGGTGCTCACTCCAGAGCAGGACATGCGCACATGGCTCAAGTTTGCGTCTCTGTGCGCCAAGAGTGGACGCCTCGCCATCTCACACAAGGTGGGTAACAACTTTTTAACCTCATAAGAATGGACAAACTGGTTTAAAATGACATGAAATAAATCAGTGATTAATCTAGTTGTGCATCCCGAGTCCAGGACAATATTTTTTAGTAGGACGCCTCACCATCTCACACAAGGTGCCTTGATAATTCTCTTGTTAGCAAGTGATTTTTTTTTTTAAATTACTATGCGTATTTCCTAGAATTAATGTTAAAATATTAGAATGAAAATTAAAATTTCAACAATTTATAACCCTTTGCCCTGTCCAATTCAAATAAACTGATAAAATCAACAGATACAAATCTAGTCATGCCCATGTTTAAACCTACTTTTGGGATGATATTTTAAAGCCCACCTGGAGAGCTTTCACCATCTCACAATGCTTTCCTCAGTCTGCCATACATAAATTAAAGAAAAAAATATATATATACAGTTATTCATATATCACAGACCCTAACACGGCTGCAACATTAGACCTCCCAAAAAATTTCCGTCCTCAGGTGGGATTCGAACCCCGGACCTCTGGGTTGAGATGATAATTGACCAAGTATGTAAGGTGGGGTTACACACTAAGATTTTCGGGTTCAATACCATGTAACCATTTAACAGCCCGCTGCTTGGGATGATGGTATCATTCTGGTCTCACAACCTTATATAGATGAGTTCGATAAGTCAGGGCCCATGTGATATAGTAAAAATGGAAGATGTCTCTTCAGCTATGTCAATACAGTGGCAGGAGCCCATGCTTGACAGAAAGTGAGAATAAAAAGATAATTCACAAGCAAGACTTGGGAAAAAAAATATATATATACAGTTATTCTATATCACAGACCTTAACACGGCTGCAACATTAGGGTTCCCAAAAAATTTTCTTCCTCAGGTGGGATTCCCAACCCCGGACCTCTGGGTTGAGATGATAATTGACCAAGTATGTGTGGGGGTTACAGGACAGAAGGTCCGAAACCTTTTAACAGCCCTGTTTGGGATGATTGAATCATTCTGGTCTCACAACCTTGGGGTATTAAGTTCTAATTCCC
The DNA here is from genome assembly GCA_019095985.1 of Streblospio benedicti. NCBI lineage: Eukaryota > Metazoa > Annelida > Polychaeta > Spionida > Spionidae > Streblospio > Streblospio benedicti. The sequence continues at coordinate 22,011,910 of CM032661.1, forward strand.
GATCAGGGTATGGAAGAGTAAAATGGAAGATGTTATCTTCAGCTATGTCAATGACAGTGGCAGGAGCTGGACAGAAAAGTGCAAAATTAAAACAAAGGTTAAACATGGGGGCATATGGGAATGGGTATTTTTTTATGTATACTACACTTTCATGCAGGTAAATACCAATCAATATACACAGTACTTTTTCTTTTCTTTTTACTATTATATATGTGACCTAAATGATTATGTCCATAGTAATCAATAAATTTGTAATTTTGTACTATAGCACCTACAGAACATACTTGCTACAAGATAATTAGCTAATAACGAAGTTAGTAGATGTGGTTAGTAATGCTACTGGGGTTGAGATACACTGGACGCTGGGCCCGGGAGAGGCCATCCCCACCACACGCCCACCGGTCACCTTCGCCTACACCAAGCACATGTGGAAGTCAGGACAGAAGGTAAATTAGCCACCCTGTTTATCAAGTTTGAATCTTTACAACACAAGTATTAATGCTAATTGGCGATTATTGTATGGAAGAGCAAAATAATATGTTATGTTGCACACTGCTGTTCCTTCCCAGGAGGCGGCCCTGTCCCAGCTGCACACGTTTGTGCACACGTCTCTGCACCCGGCACTCACCAGTGCGGCCGGCACGGTCACACAGGCCAGCGCCGTCGATGACGCGGTCAGCAGCACTGGGGGGAGGGACGAACTCAACGCTCTGCTCGGAAAGTGAGTCGCGACGAGATGGGTTTATTCCTGTTGCTGCTTTAAAACTACAGCTGTATCTGTTTTTAACGGGCTTTGTTAACTTGAATTTACTGATAACGAAACGGACAGAGGGACGAATTCAACGGGCTGCTCGAGAGGTGAGTCCATAATGTGCTATGTTACCAGTATTTGAGGGGCTGTCCACCTCAACCAAGCAGTCTAAAGGCTTAAACATGGTTCACTGCCAATGTTCTACATGTATAGCCTCAATGCATGTTATCAATAACTAGTTGTACACAGCCATGCTTTGCAGTGGCAAATATGCAATAGAAGAGACAAAAACTTGTTTATTGTCTTGATCTGATCTCTTCTAATGACCACATAGGAGGCTCCGTATTGAGACCACTTTAAGGTCCGTGCCGTGTAGGCCTTAATAGACACGTTCTAATGTTGTATGTGGTGTGTTTTAGATACTACCTGAAGGTGGCTTTTCTCATGTTGTGGCTACCATCTTATCGACCATTTAATATGGTGGAAAAGACGGTAGCCACAACATGTTTATGTTGTGTTGTAGGTGCTACCTGAAGCTGGGCACGTGGGAAGAGGACCTGCGCGGCTACACAGACACATCCATCCCCAGCATCCTGGCCCACTACAGTCGCGCCACTCAACACAACAACAACTGGTCAGTTACAGCCAAAAACAGCACTATTGAAGTCCTATTTAGATGTTTGCATTGTGACTAATTGTGCGACTTGGAAGTTAAGTTTACATTGTGTCAAAGTAGTTGCGCTTTTTGCGTATTTAATCAAATATCAATGCAACTAATTTTTAACTAAACTTTGATATGGACTGTGATATTTTACTATGCATTTTATACGAAATAAACTGATACAATACAATAATATGTCAATTATGAAAGTCTTATCACCCAGAAGTAACAAAATTCTTGCCTGTAGTTGTTGTTTTTGTTTGTTACACTCAGAAGGTCCGTTCACAATCTGAAAACAGGTTTGTCTTCCTATCGGATTACATCAGCAGAAGTGATGACTGAGATCTGAATGGATACTTTAGAGAGAATATTGGGCTTTCCGCCTTACTTATGATGATGTTTTCCAGTAGCAAATCGCAACTGTTGAGGCTTTCATAGATATTACTTGATTTTTCAATTTAAAAAACCTAGTATCTACCGTATTCATTCTAATAAGCGCATAGTGAGCTTATAAAAAACAAATTTCAACAAAAAACAAGAACACAATGGTGACAAGAAATGTCTTATTAAATAGCGCTCCCCAACAATTTTTTGCGGTTCATACATTTTTTCTTTTATTGCTCGCTTCGAACAATGAATGTCAACATGTATGAATCGCGACCAATATGAAAATGAACTATGATACAGTTTGCTGTAGTAACAGATTCTGGGTGGTCTAGGTACAAGGCATGGCACGCATACGCAATCATGAACTACCAGGCTGTGCTCTTCTACAAGCAACAACAACAACAGCAGCAACAGCAGGCAGGCAGCAGCAACAGCAACAGCAGCATGGAGAACAGCGAACGCACAGATACAGACACTGACAGAGAAACAGTCAGTAGTGTTTTCAATAGATTTGTTGTATTTTTGCTGCATGTCTTACATCATTCAAATGTCAACATTTTCCTCCATCTTTCATCAAGAGTAATACTAGATATAGACGCAGTCAGTAGTTGGCCAGACTTGTTCTGTTGTTTATTTAAAACATATTGTATTGTCATATATATTTTAAATTAGAAATAGATTACTTAATAGCTGAACTGCTGATAAGACTTCTCCGAAAAAGATAGAATAAGAGAGAACAACGTTCAAGTACACATTAACAAAACATAGTACCAATCTCTATGATAAAATCTTTAAAAAAAACTTCCTAAAGTCCTCCTTATATTTAAGTACAAAATCAAATGATTTACCGTTTTCTCATAATCAAGTTCATCATGTCTGACTTAGTCCTAATTTCCGAGTAGTGATGATTTTAATAATACTTTTTTTTAAACTATTAGATATTAGGTCCTTTAAAAACAACTAGCATCGTCTTCCCGCGTGTTGCAGAGCGTGTCGAACCTGCGTACGTACAGTGTGAACGCGGTGCAAGGCTTTTTCCGCTCCATCGCCTTGTCGACAGGAAACTCTCTACAGGACACGCTTCGTCTGCTCACACTCTGGTTCGAGTTTGGCGGGTGGACCGACGTCCACGAGGCAATCATTGAGGGACTCAAAACCGTCAAGATCGACAACTGGCTGCAGGTGAGTGGGCCATCTTGGACGCCATCTTGAATTCTACTCTTCTCCACTAATCCTATTTTTTGGTAAATTGTGTGCGCTGGTCTCAACCGTCATATTCAAGCCTTTCGGTCACCAGGATCTATCAGACCCATGCCCATACATTCCATATACAGCAGTGAAAATTATACTTAAAATCGCGTGTACATTCTTCAGGTAATCCCTCAGCTGATAGCGCGTATTGACACCCCGCGCGCCCTGGTAGGCCGCCTCATCCACCAGCACCTGATGGACGTCGGCAAGCACCACCCCCAGGCCCTCATCTACCCCCTCACCGTCGCCTCCAAGTCCACGTCCCCCGCACGGCAGAGCGCAGCCAACAAGATCTTGAAGAACATGTGCGAACACAGCCAGCAGCTCGTCACACAGGCCATGCTGGTTGGTGGTCATGAGCTCGTTTGATACTAGCTTTTTTTTTCCATCGTTTAATACAATTTATTCATAGTTAATCACACACATTAAAAATGCGAGGTGTTCTTGACATGCACAAATGCTCATGAAACGATATGCATTGTTAAAATAGTTAATGAGATGAAAGTTAGTTATTTATCTATACTGAATTCATGAAAACCTTTGATAAAGTCTATATATACTAGCTTTAAACAGCCATGCTGGTGGGTGATCAAGGGGTCGTTTGATACTAGCTGTAACCAAACACGCTTTGCAGTGGCATGAAGTGACATGGAACCCCTCACGAGGCTGTTACAGGTTTGCCAAGTAGTATGGAATTTCGACACTCATACCAAAATTGGGTCAAAGTGACCAAATGATTTAGGAACTTGAACGCTTTTTTATCAAATCTGCCATGACATCTGCAATGGCACATTTGATTTTGAATGCTGGTCATGCTGGTGTTATTTTCCGCCCAGGTGTCTGAATGAGCTGCGTGTGTAAATTTGTTTGAATGAACGTATCTTAACTGGACATAATATTCCAAAATGAGAGTATGTGTGTTCCCAACTGTAATGTATAAAGTGCTCTGTGATTTTGCAGGTAATCTCAATAGAGGTTCTACTGTATACAAGTGCTGTGTGATTTCCCCACCAGGTGTCGATTGCTGTATGTAGTGTTATCATTATGAAATGTGTGCTTTCCCTCTGCCAGGTGTCCGAGGAGCTGATCCGGGTGGCGATCCTGTGGCATGAGCAGTGGCACGAGGGTCTGGAGGAGGCGTCGCGGCTCTACTTTGGCGAGCGCAACGTCAAGGGCATGTTTGCCACGCTAGAACCGCTCCACGCCATGATGGAGAGAGGACCACAGACCCTCAAGGAGACCAGCTTCAGGTAGGACACAGACCCTCAGAAGGGAACACAGAATAGGCCAGCTTTAGGATCTGTGGTTTTCATAAACAAAGACTGGAAATTGGCTCAGGCAAACTTGCAATTTTTATCTTCTTGCTTTCACACTTCCCTGGGTAGAATTTGGGTCGTGGCAGTTATGGAAAAAAACTCAAATGTGTTTAGTACATTCTGTGTGTACCTTTGCACCCAAGCTTCGGTGTATTGATTGTATTGTCTATTGATTCATGTGGCTATTAATCCTGACCCTATGTAATCAGTGCATTATGTGTATTTGCGGCGACATGTAAGTGCGTGTTGTGTATATATTTGCAGCCAGGCATACGCGCGAGAACTGCAGGAGGCCCACGAGTGGTGCAAGAAGTACCAGCGCTCGGGCAACGTGAAGGACCTGACCCAGGCCTGGGACCTGTACTACCACGTCTTCAGGCGCATCTCCAAGCAGCTCCCAACTGTACGTTGTTATAAATCACATTATCATTCTTCTGCTTGTATTTTCATTGGTTATCATGCTCCAGAAATGTCTTGTGAAAATAAGTCGTATCGGTACTGACCCTATACATTGTATATGGCTAGTTCTCAGCCGGGCTACTTTCAATCCAGTTTCAAGATGCTCTGATTCAAATTATTGGTGCATTCTTTTAAGCCAGTTTATTTGTAAACAGTGTTGTAATTGTTTAAAAAAGAATGATAGATACGAAACCAGGTTTGTTTTGCAACACAAATTATTTTATCAGGATTTGTTCTTGTGGCGCATCAGGCTTGCCCTTTGGCTCACCGTGATACACCCTAAGAAGACTCTAAGAACTCACCTGATAAAATCGTACAATAATTGTTTCATTTGTTTCCATACCCAACCCCCTGAGCCATAATAAATAAATGGTAGCCCCCTCATTACATTATCACTACGTTCCCCAGCTGACGTCGCTGGAGCTCCAGTACGTGTCTCCCAAGCTGCTGATGTGCCGCGACTTTGAGCTGGCGGTGCCCGGCACCTACGATCCGCACCAAGCCATCGTACAGATCCACCAGGTGCAGAGCTCCATGCAGGTGATCACGTCGAAGCAGCGCCCGAGGAAACTCTCCATCTTCGGTGAGTGCCAGCTTTATTGTATCATTGCCATTATTCTCATATTCTTCATCTCATCATCCTCATCATTTCATCAATATGTACCACATGCATGAGAAAAGTTTCTGTTATTCAGTTTTTTTGGTTGTGCACTCTTTTTGTTGTTGAGGATGTTCACTGTAGTTGGGAGGGGGTTAGTGTTGAATTATCTCTGAAATGTTACAATAAGAATTAAAACACCTACACTTTTTTTCGTTTAATATTGGTTATTGGACTAGTGGATGATATTTATTTTGGGCACGGACAATGTTTTCAGGCAGTAACGGTAAGGAGTACCAGTTCCTGCTGAAAGGCCATGAGGACCTGCGTCAGGACGAGCGGGTTATGCAACTCTTCGGCCTTGTCAACTTCCTGCTTCTGTCAAACCCGGACACCTTCCGACGCAACCTCACGTAAGTCCCTAAGTCACGAATGTCATGCACAGAAGTCACTCAGGGTTTGCACAGGTCTAGAAATGTGATAAAATAAGCAATCGGAATACTACATTGGCGATGATTTATGCACTGAGTGATATACTTTGTGTTTTAGCTGCTCCACTATATATTTGCAGCATCCAACGTTACTCCGTTATCCAGTCATGATAATAATGACGTTTGATCCCCTAATGATGATAATGATGATGTTTGATACCATTATGATGATAATGAAAATGTTTCAATCTTCAATCAATCGTTCAAATCCTAAGTTTATGTAAACAGGCACTAACTATTAATCATTCAAACTGTCTGGCCTGGCTGCCCAGTCAGCATCTCAACCGTCCTCTTCACGCCTTTTGGTCACCAGGATCTATCAAAAGATATTTGATATAATGATGAAAATGCGGCTGTTTCAGCATCCAGCGTTACTGGGCGACTGTAATGACAAAAATGACGATGTTTGATTCCATAATACCGCTGTTTCAGCATCCAGCGCTACTCAGTGATCCCGCTGTCCACCAACTCGGGTCTGATCGGGTGGGTGCCGCACTGCGACACGCTACACTCGCTCATCCGTGACTACCGAGAGAAGAAGAAAATCCTGCTCAACATCGAGCACCGCATCATGCTGCGGGTGAGTGATGGCACGCATACAGCATGGCAACTACATCAAACACACACACACGCTCAACGCAACAAATGTTGGTGAAACATCGTAATCATAAAGTAGTTTATTTTTTGCAATCTTAGCCTACGTTTTCTCAAGACACAACACGCGTTGGCGTTTGCCGCTAAGTGCCAGGGGTGTGGGCATGGGTCGCGTTGTGCCTGTTTCCTCATAGAGAGATTGTCGCCCAGCTTGATTGAGAAGTGTGAGAACATGCACGTGTATAGCGGCATGACTTTACGTATGTTTAATTATATACTAAACGTCCCAAATATCAATAGCAGTTTTGCCACATTATCGATTGACTCGCGCACTTTCTATCAGTATATGTAGTGTTAGACGTGCGTTTCATTATGGATTATTTTAACTGAAGGGCGACAGAATGTGTGGTCAGGAAACTTGTTAATGCTCTTTAAACGTAAATGTTCCACGCGACAGCCCCTTTATCGGGTCGGCATGTCTCATACAACAACACTTGTGGAACAATCCAGGCGGCACGCGTTTTGTCACCTGTTTGGCAACGCCTGATCAGGAAACACCCAATGGAAAAAGCACTGTATTGATCTATGTATTGATCCAGATGACAGTTTGGCAGGCAACAAAACACGAGATAAGGAAACGTTGGCTTAGAGGTGAATATGATACAGTAGGACCTTTGGGACCACTGTTATAGGTGGTATCAATAGAGAGGTGGTCTCTATACAGAGGTTCGTTTTAGTAGCTTTATGAAGGTTTGGGACTGTGAAAAGCGGTCTTAAGAAAAGAGGTGGTCTCAATATAGAGATAGCCTTCATTGGTTCTACTGTACATAGAATTTATGGGGAAAAGAATCTAAAGCATCTCAACAATGTTGCAGATGGCTCCCGACTATGAACACCTGACCCTGATGCAGAAGGTGGAGGTTTTTGAGCATGCGCTCGAGCACACAGCCGGAGACGACCTCGCTAAGATCCTCTGGTACAAGGCACCGTCCTCCGAGGTCTGGTTTGACAGACGCACCAACTACACACGCTCACTCGCTACCATGTCCATGGTGAGTAAAGCTCTTCTTCTGTACGTACCACAATCCAACACTCTTGCCATTTGAAAATCCCAATTAAAGCACCATCTGTTTAAGAAGGCCTACAAGCGCACATGAATACTTTGTGGAATTTGCGCTATAGAAATTCATAGTGAAATGTATTGTAAGTAAAGGCACATCTTTCTCCTTGTTCCATAGTAATAAACACAGAAGAATCCATGAGATCAGAAAGGCATGAAAAATGTTTGTTATTACTATCTATTTTTATGTTTATATTCACTTTAGGCAGCTGCATTGCTGCAAAAATTTGTGAAAATGAATATTTTTTCTAACTTTTTGATCTTCTACATTCTGTGTTTAGAGATTACTTGTTTGGGATTACAATAATTTGACCGGACCAATTTTGAAAATAACAAAATTGGATTGAAAGTTAATTTGTAACCTCATTTTTTAACTTATTAAGTTCCGTGATATTTCTTCTATCCTGTGATGTATTCAAAAAGACATGAGCCCTTTTCACCAGCTCACAATTATATCTATTGTTTTACGCGTCCATCCATAATATCGAACAAAACTGGACATCTCTTTCACACATCCCTCCCACAAAAAGTGTATGTTTTTAATAGACAAGGTTGGATAGATAGATAAATCCCTTGCCTCCTCCACAGGTTGGCTATGTGCTAGGGCTTGGTGACCGTCACCCCAGCAACCTGATGCTGGACCGCATGTCTGGCAAGATCACGCACATTGACTTCGGCGACTGCTTCGAGGTGGCGATGACACGCGAGAAGTTCCCCGAAAAGATCCCGTTCCGCCTCACGCGCATGCTCATCAACGCCATGGAGGTTTGTGTACCCCAAATATTAAGGGCTCCCTCAATTCTCTTGAAAACCCTGGTTGTTTTTGGTGACAACAACAGCACATGTGCCTTATTGATGTTGACAACTCACTATTTAGTATGTTAAACTGAAAATACATGGACCGTTAAAACGTTAGCATGCTTGTTTTATAACGTAAATGGTGAGCTTTTTGTTATATACGATTAAAGCCACAGTAAACTTTTATTAGCAAGGTCTTCTCCAAATATGTTCAGTATGCTGTACAACAATGTGCACTGAATGAATTTTGATTTATGACTAACAAAATACAGCAGGTTTATGTACAGAAATATCATGTCGAAAATGGACACATGCCCGTACATTTGTATGCGAACGTGACGATGTTTTCACCTTGTTGGTGTGTTGTCACATCACATGTGACACATGAGTTTACTTTAGAATTGCTCAAAACTTGCCTTAGAACCCTTGACATCTTCCCAATTAGGTGAGAATGTGCATAATGCATATGTGATATAAACAGGTCAAAGGTCTCTTCAAACGAGCAAGAGAGCTTTGCGCTGATTGGCTAGTTTTCTAGGCTACACTTGGGAAGAACATAGAGGGTTCGTTAATGACCATTACTCGTTTACAAGCATTGTTAACAGAGTATTTACTCTTGTTCCAGAGGACAGGAATTGAAAGCAACTGCACTGTTAACAACAAAAGTGATCTCTTCACGGATAAGGTTCATTCTGCTTTCTGTACTGCTGCTTTAGAGTGGTGTTCGCTAATCCAAACCGCTTGCTGTTGTAGGTGACAGGCATCGAAGGCAACTACCGTATGACGTGCGAGTCTGTGATGGACGTGCTGAGGCACAACAAGGAGTCGCTGATGGCCGTGCTCGAGGCCTTTGTGTACGACCCGCTGCTCAACTGGAGGCTTGTCGACGGTCAGTTCTAATCTATCGTGTATGACCAAGGCTCAACTGGAGTTCTTATCTCCATTGTTGAACTCCAGCACCATGATAAAGTTCTAGAGGCTGAGCATAAATCAAGTCTAGAGGCAAGGGCCCATATTGAGAACAAACACATCTACAAACGCATACTGCGACCATACAGGTCTACGTTTTGAATTTGGTACCCTAGAACCTCTCAATAATGCTTATCTCAATTATATTTTTATATCTCTAGATGAATGTTTCAATGTATCTTCAACCACCCTATGAACACAGATCAGTTTGTGATCTCAAATGTTGAATAACTGGAGCTTTTTACTGGCATCCCTACAAATTGAAGATAATGAGTTGCTACTGCATATTAACTTCAAGATGTTTAGATGCTCGCTGTAGGATGCCTTTCTTGTCACGATTTCATTATTCTATTTTTCCAGCGAAGCGTGACAATTGCAGTGTGATCTCTAATATATTTAACGGCCCATTTCTATGCTGTTTTTTAAAAGCATTTTAATTGCTGCGTTTCTCATCACAATTTCATTATTCCATTTTTGCAGCGAAGGGTGACAAGCGGGGTGGCGTGGTCTCGCGGGGTCGCCCCGGTGGCGGCACCACCACCACGGCCTCCTTCTCCGGAGGCGGCGCAGGCGGCGGCGCCGGGGAGAGTGTGGAGAAGCCAGGAGAGCTGCTGGGCGGCGGCGGCAGGACAGAGATGGGCGGAGAGCTGGGGGCCACCAGGGAGAGCTACGGTGAGACTCTTGGACCAGTGGTGCTCTGTATTGATACATATTATGTATGGTTCAAAACACAAAATTACAAGAGAAAAGTACCCACAGCGACAATGTAGATCAATTTTGAAGCAATTATTCAGTATTTTGATGCCATTTTGAAAAATTTGAAAAAAAAAACATCAATAGAAGTCTCATTATGTCAAAATATTGTCTTCCACTATGTTCTAAACTTTTATTGGGAGAATATAGGGTTGAAACTTTGCATTAAAAACTACCAGTATACTGTAAAAATAGAATATTTTGTGGCTATTAAATTTTGCGATTTTCATCGATAGATAAATTATTTTGTGACTATTTAATTTTGCGATTTTTGTCCATCCTGGACCAACTTTACATAGGCTATTAAAGTTTGCTGACTATTTAAGTTTGCGTTTTTGCACCTACCCACGAAATTCATAAATTAAATTGTGCGGAAACATTTCTAGTTTTACAGTATACACTACCATTTGGAACCTTATAGTACCTATATGAAGGATTGGCAAGACTCAATATTTTTTAAATTTATTAAAAACTCACATGGTCAACCTTCAAATTTCTACTTTATACATGAGGAAACTAGTATTTTTGAAACACCTATTTTTGTCATAGGGTTTGCGTTACTTGTTCCTGTAACTGTTGTTCCTGAGCAAGGTAAAAATTCTTACAAAAAGTGTTGATTTTTTGTTGATGATTTGATTGTTTTTCGATTGCATGTTCAATTAAATTTAAGCTCACAATGACAGAGTAATGATAGTTTGTGGAACTTCTATTGATCAAAATCATTTTGCATTTAGAACAACAATAATTTCTAAGCTTGTTCACTATGCAATATATGAAATATGCCGCTATATTCATATCAAACTATCTTCAGTAAATGACTTTGGTGAAACTTGCTTAGTGGTTTAGTTGTTCCTTGATGATTTGAAAGCCATTAATTGGCAATAGTATATACAAAAAATAATCCACAACTTCTTCTCCTCTGCCTCCAATAACATCATTGTTGTTGTGACTTATCGATAAGGAAAACATTCACAGAAATGTGCACCATCCTTCTTTGTCTAGAGTCCCAACAAAAGTGATTTTAAATTAGTAAGAAAAAACACAATGCTGCATAAAATACACATTATAATACATACAATATTGAAACCCAAAATAATTGTATTTTTGCCTCCTGTCTATATCTGGAGAATCTACATGCAGTGACTTGTAGTCCAACACCATAATTACATCAAATCATCCATACCTAAATCCAAAAAAATCAACATCACCTCAAATAACCCCTTTGTTCGGTCTTCCCCTTTTTGTAGACCCGGCATCTACGGCTGGTGGCGATGAACCAGAAGAAGCGCTCAACGAGAAGGCCGTCAAGATCGTGCAGCGGGTGCGGGACAAGCTGACGGGTGGTGACTTCCCCACGCCCCCGGGGACCGTGGGGGATCCAGGCCCGCCGGCAGTGGGCACGGACGTCAAGACACAGGTGGACCTGCTCATACAGCAGGCCACGGCGCACGAGAACCTCTGTCAGTGCTACATCGGCTGGTGTCCGTTCTGGTAGATGATTATGACGACGGCACTGTAAAACTACGGGTTGAGTTTGTGGCCTTTTAAGTTGCGCCTTTCTTTCCATGGTTTTGCTGTCAAACCGCAAACATTTGTTACTTGTAGTTATGTATGTTTATTTATGGGTAGTCAGTCAGTATTGGTGTGATATTTTCTCAAGCAAGTGAAACACTGAAGTAATGTATAGCACGAGTTACCAACAATGCATCACTGGCACTAATCAACTGGCATTTCTTGAAATTGTTGATTACGTTCAAAGAAATATGTGGGTTTTAAGGGTGTGCGTTGGTATGAGTTAGCTGGAATTGGTGAAAGGCCACTCAGCAATGTAGGTGACTAATTGTGAATATTTAATACCACCAATTTGAAGGGGTTTACAGTACAGTGAATGGTGCCCCTTGTGGTAGATTTTGTGATTTTCTTTTATTGTGGAAATTTTTATACATGTATATGATGGTTGATGGGTGAAAGTGTAATGACAGCCAATATTATGTTTGTTATCATGGAAGAACGTCTATTACGCAGCTAGTATCTGCAGTTCTGATAGACATTTGTTGATGGTGCTTCTAGAAAGGCCTTCTAGTCTAGTTTTGTTCATGAAAAGTGATGCTTGTACAAGTTTATCCGAGACCTTAGATTATGTAGGTTATGTGATTATGGAAATACAATTAGAAAAAGTTTTTACCAGCCGCCCTAGTGTATCATTGTTCCAATAACTTTAAGTGGATATCATGGTGAAAACTGATGAGATTATGTGAGTGAGTGATCATGCTACGTGTATATATAGTCCAGTAGCTAATGTGTTCCCTAAATGTTGACACCGAATGATATGTTTGTACGCTGAATATGTCAGTGTTCATCAATCCGTAACTTTTCATGTAGAGTAATAAAGTTTTTGTGATTATATGTACAGGTTTTCATGACCGATTGTAAAATTCGCATGTTATTCTTTGTATGACAGAGACATTACAGTTATTTCCTGTAAATTTCTGTTAAGAGTCTATTGACTCACTCGCAGTTTACATACATGTACCTTTGGTTTTATGCACCAAATATGTGTACCAAATACCAAATTGTACTAAATACCAAATTATTATATATATTTATAAGAGCGTAATAATAAATATATAAATATCTGGAATTTGTATTCAAAACATATCAGTCTATGAAAAAAATTCAGAGCTAGATTAATATATATAAGCACATACATCGGCAAAAATAACAAGATAAACCAGAAATTCTGAGTCCCATCACAGACCTAAACAAAGAATATAATAATTCACCACCAATGAAATATGACTCGTTTAGGAATTGGTGAAATATTGGTAGTGCTGTTAACTAAATCTAACCAATCCCTGAAAGACAACTTCCTGTTTATCCTTGAATGTTTATATTACTTTCAAATAAAGCTAAAGAAATTTTGTGAAAATATTTCAATTGTGATAATATATGACAGTGTCAGCTAATTTCAATCCTGTGAAGATATCTAGCATATACCAGAACATAAATCCAGCTTAGAGCGGATGCCCTAGCTCCCCTAATCCTTGTACTGTTACTTACATTTACCTATTACATCAACCTGGATGTGCCTCATAAATGAACATTGTTCGTTTCACAGTACATTCTCATAATATGGAACTGGAGATTATGATTTACAAAGATTAATTGTGTCACTTCAAATGACCTCTACAATAGCTGAAAGCTGAAGTATGCATTGTTAATGTACATGTACATACCATATGAACACACTGAAAATACACTGAATATACACATATGAATAATGATTAAATAATTGGATACACTGAAAACATGTGAAACAAAAGTGACAACTCTAAGTCTATGTCCCCTAGGTACATGTCCCCACCCCCACCCTCATATGTGCTCCCTCATAAATGTGACCCCCGACCCTCGTTACAAAAAGCTTCCTATGCCCTTGTTTTCTGTGCTGACATTAAAACTTTTCCTCAATGAGTGGAGGTATACAACCATTCAACTCTTCTCTATGGATGGGAAGACCATTCCTGGGTTTCACATCACTGCTCAGTTGAGCTGTACTTTGTAGAGCTGCCAGCCCGCGGGTGCTGTGTAGGAGGCAGTGTCGTCAGGGACCAAAATCTGCAAATACAAGAGCTCAATCTTAAACTTCTTTTCCACATTTATGATGTTCTAAACAACTGCTTTCATGCAACAACACGTCCTCAGTTTATTGCCAATATAGTATGTATAACCAAGGATTACGTACTATTGTCACTGTTCTTTCTATTACCCAAAAGTGACAGCAAATAACAATTATTAACATACTTAGCTGTCACCTGAGGATTTCCCAGGAAGCATGTCATTTTGACTGTACCATTTATTTTTGCATATCAGCGTTTGATTGCGAGTACAAAACCAATGAGATCCCTTTTGTATGAGCCCCTGTTCCAAAATTCTGGATCTGCTATGCACCTGACAGTTGTTGTTCACTTTGTGGTACGAGAAGACCCAGCAGTCAGGGTTCTGTTCACACAGCATACCGCAATGCATGCGACTTCTAACCACGTAAGTGTCCTCCACCCGGGCAGAAATAACTTCACTCGGGTCTGTAGATCTTGTCATTTTGAAATCATTTCCAACTGTAATAAATAATTGAGATAAAATAAGTTATAATGGAACCAAAAATTATTTTGAATGTTGGGATGAGGTGGCAGCGGCTCTCCTATTACCGGTATTTGAGGGATTAAAGTGTATGTTCTATGCTAGAGACCATCTTTTTCTAACAAGTTTTAAGACCCTTTTTTCCTGGGGGGCCTTTTATGGGTGAATTTTTCAGACTCCCTCTTTTGCGTAAAAAAACCCACACACATTTAGACCATGACAAATATGTAAATCAGTATCTTTGACCCTGGTGTGTTTATTAATTAAAGTAATCATAGTTTATTACGTCTTCTTATTTAACATCTATATATAGATGCGTCATATACATGTACGCATACGACAGTAACATTGTGAGGATACTGATGAGTCATACCAATTATAACACGTAACACAAACAGTGCACTGTAATTACCTGACCGTTTACAGATGAATCCAATATTGTAGTTACACCCAAATGCCCACTTGTAACCAGTTTTAGACATGTAGTAGACACCCGGAAGATCACAACTATCGTCGCGGGTTATGGGTTCAAGTAGTGGCTCGTCCGCAGGTTGTCCATTAGACCATACCCATGTTGAGGAATCTGAAAATCAGGATATTCTGCGCATGAATAGCAAGATCCCTCGAGTTCGTGGACCAGACATGTCAGGAAGATACTCCAAAAGTACGGACTGACATGTAAAGAACCTACTGGACAAAAACTTTCAGAGACGAAGCGAGCATTCACGTACTAATAATATGTCCTCTCTCCTGCTCATGAACACTAACTAGCCAGTTCACAACATGGAAGATGCATCCAATATGGTGTAGTGTAACAAACAGGCTTCACATACAGAAAGCAACTGGGCCCTCATCATGACCCAGGGATACCAAATCTCCAACTCACATGCAGCAGGTGTAACATACTGTGAAATCTGCCCTCTGTGTCAAAAAGAGCCTGAAACCCTGCAGTATTTCATCCTCCATACATTGCCCAACACTTACGAAGACAAGAGACAGACACATAACTACTTTTCTAGAAGCATGCAGAATTCTCAAGATCAATATAGATCCAGACAATCTTTTAAAGACAGTTAACGTCAATGTGTGTTTACCAAACTTGCTTGTGGGGCAGTTCTATTCCTCTATCTACACTATAGCAGACACCGTCCTACCACTGTGTTGGCAAAGCTGAAGACAGATTTTAGGCTTTCGTTTAACTACACCAAGTGGCCCTGATTGCACTCAAACTCACAAACCCAGACTGGTACCATCATCGCCAAGCAGTGAGCTATGTCTATAGAGTGATAGGAAGATGCTTGCTATAACGAACAGAGCTTGGGAAGCACACATTCTATCAATGTCAGTGCAAATATCACTGCCAATACTGCATTCTGATTGCTCCAGAGGCGTGCTAAATTATACGATTGACTGCACATTACTAAGGATTGACTGCACGTTACTATGGACTGTAACAAATACACGTGGCACGCTATTAAAGTGGGACACACTTTTGTCTCTACTCAAATGAATACACAAGAATATTACCGACAGCGTCATCTATACTCACATTATAATTATTTCATAGCTTAAGAAATGTGTGTACATTTGATTCTCCGTGCTAGAACATTTTACTCAGAAATAGAGCCCAGGTAACCGAGGAGTAAAAACTTGTTGTCACCATTTCCAGCTGACATGCCAAATTTCAGCATCCTAGCTCAAACGATGCAACCTGTAGAGGGGTAACTAACCGGATGGATGGATGGACGGACGGTATGACCGATTCATGGGGTCTTAGACATTGTATAAAATCCGGTAATAACGGTATGGGTTTAAAATGAAGTCTTCCAGTAGTACCTGGGGTGGTTAATAATGGTTATGGGCCAAGAAATACCACATACCCTTTTTATCAATTCCCCCATCTCCCCTTTCAGCCTTTTTCTCAATCTTCCACTTCCTTATGCCCCCCCCCTAAATATGGCCTTTGGGATGTACTTAGTATCTGATGTCTTGCATAAAACCAATGACCGCATTTTCCCATTTTCCCACTTCCTTATGACCCCCCACCACCACCACCATAAGTATGGCCTGAGTGTGTACTTTGGGATGTACTTAGTATTTGATGTCTTGTATAAAACAAATGACCGATTTTTTTAAATTGATTCACGGGTCTTTTTCTATTGTTAGGATACATACAATGTCTAAATCACACGGTTTTGTGCACATTGCTATTGATCAGGTAGAAAAGAAAGGATGTGTATTCAGTGGTCAATACAATGTTATATAACGTCATTGGAGGGGTGAAACGCAAAGCAATTGGATATTGCCCTATATTTACAATTTATTATATAAGTGTTTATACAGGTAAACAAATAATCAGTCATGCTTGAACAGTCATGTCTTTTCGAGGCAACAGTGTCAACAGTGTGGGGGGGAAATCCATTGCCTATTGTCATTAATGCAAAAAGAGCATTGTCTGTGGCTCTAGTGATCTAATTTCACAGGCTTAGGAATTCGATTGTGCACTGTACAGTCGGTACATTTGTCATCTAGGTCAGCACTCGCCACACAAAAACGAGGTACTGGTTCGCCTGTTCAGCACCCTCTGTTACCATTATCAGAACCTAACTGCGAATGTTAGGTGACTTGGGAAGACTCCCCAAGTGGTATGCCCCTATGGGTCGTATTAGTTTGAACAAAATGGTCTGTGATAGTGTTTTTGTTCTTCTGTGTTAGAGACTTTTCTCGATGCCCATGTGAAGTTCTTTCGCTCATCTACTCGCCATCTTGCGCATATGTTCTTTCTAAAGTGTGTCAAGTTCATGCCAATTTGCCTACACATATTTTAACCAGTTAAAACAGCTCTTGATAATCAGGCTTCCATACACCAACGCGCATTTCTTGTGTTGCTTATCCTTCGGTTGAACTAACAAGTATTCCCGATTGTATTTCAGCGCTGTGTACACTTGGTGCTTATTGAGAATGGCAGACACTGCTTCCATCTCTCACGTGTAAGATGTCACTTTTGCCATGGGAAGTAATTCCAATACAATGAACACGGTGAAGGAAAGTACATATTGTTTTACACGTCTGCATAGTTCTTATAATACATGCTAGGAATGATGTACACTTTGTCACGCTTCGCAAAAATTTAACATACACGTAGTTCTCTTTTTTCTTAACCGCCACCCCCTCACCCAAAAGTAGAGGGGTTATAGACACTGCGTAGCTTGTTCCAGGACCTTGGATCGTGGCAAGGGTGCGATGCAGTGCAAAATGATGTCGAACACATCGACTTTTATCACCATAGCGTGTGTTTATAGTTCTTGCTCGCCTATATCAAACCCATACGCATACTTTAAGTGGTAGCATATGCGGAAGTCCAATCCTCTTGCGTCTATTAGCCACAGGTTTGTTTAACCTTGGAAGTCGGTGTCTTCCTCAAAGGCGACATCTATCAAGTACCGTGAGCATAAATGCTGTCTGGTCATAATATTTTTGATATTTGAGAAAGCATTCATTCATACAACCTATAGGAGGTCCGGGTCACCCGTGATGTTGACATCTCGAAATATGGTCTTGGTCGGTACACCTCCATAGTTGAAGTTTAAATGTTGGACTACAGAAAAGATCTCACTACACACTGGTGCGTACAGTAGAACCTCTCTATTATGACTACCTTCGGGGCCAGTGTTAAGTGGCAATGGCAGATCTAGATTTTTAGAAGGGGGGAGGCGCATTTAAGGGATTTCATGGGCTTCATACACGTGATCGATGGCGGACATGCCAAAAATCCTAACAAAACGAAGTACTCTGTTGGAACAGATGTTTCTGTTTCATGCTTCAATTGGAGAGGGGAGAGGGGCGTGCACCCCCTGTGCGCCCCCTCCCCTGGATCTTCTGTCTATGAGTGGTCTCAATAGATAGGCTAATTTTGATAGCTTTACGGTCTGGGATCCGTGAAATTTCTACTGTATTTCGTTTACAAGTGTGGAATGGTTAACAAACAATGATGATTGATGAAGTGAATGCCCGTCACACAATTTAAGTTGGAAGTCGCAAATTTATGTGCCCGAATTGTTGGCGTTGTCGGTTTGTAATTAGTGCACTGACTGTGCATGGGACCAAAGGCAATTGCATCAATGGGCTTTGGGAAAATGAGAAATAACTATAAAACTCTTTTCAAAGCCCATTGATCCAGTTGTCTTTTCATGGGACCGCTGTCTTACAAGTAACGACGTTGACAGCCTGGAGGCTGAAACAATACAAAAAAGATATAACAACTCAACGTCAATGTATCAAGAATACAAGATATAGCCATTAATTGCCAATCACGAACCTTTATGTAAAGAACACATACAATCGAAATGTGTGCATGTGAATATAGGTCAGTCTGATAATATATTGTTAGTATAGGCAATGTCGGGCAAAACATAGCTTGATTCTAGTTTGTTGAATTTAAAGAGGTGATTGATGAATAAAACAGAGATTCACATGTCGTACTTGGCAATCTCAAGTCGACCTTACACCAAAGATACTTGGGAAATCCTCAATGAAATGAAATAAACAACCAGATTTCACAATATGGGCAAATGCTATCACCATACGTGGCTGAAATAAAGCTTAGATGGTAAGTTTTCCAAATGTTTATGATAGCCTTTCTATTCCCGCTTTTGTGGGTCTATCTTTCTCTGCGCCACATCCCATATCTTCCATATATAATACAAACCTGCTGGTTGTTACTGCTACAATGTAGACACATATGCCAGATTACCTCGAAGGTTATGAACTGAGAAAATATGAAATCTTGTTTCTATTAATTATTTCGTCTTTGTTCAACCAGGCTGTCTTGCCCAAGTGCCATGGCGTTCTTTTTCTTTTTTTAAAATCAAAACTAAACATTTAAGATTATATTACTGTCTGTATTTTGTGTCATCCTTTTCTCCATAGCCCAGCTTTATATCCTTACTGTGTGAAACATACAAGAGGTTGATCATAGGAACATAAGCATATTTTAAACAACTGGATATATATACTTATATAATTGTTCTTGTGGTATGAATATCTTAATTGTGTTAAGAATAATAAGATTAATTAAGATACAGATTTAATAAGACGTCATAGAAACATCAATTTTAGTTTTCAAGAAAGGATTTTTAAAACAAGTAACAACATTGTTAACTTGTTTTTTGTTGTTTCTTTTGTTGTTGTTTTTTTTAGTTCTGTAATAGACTACCAACTTATCTTGTAACTCGACCTGCAGAAACCGACCTGCATTACCTGCATTATAGTACAATCCTATCCTGAAATTTGGTGTCGACCCTGTAGTGATTCCACTCAGGTAGCTCCTCAAGAATTCATGCTCTTCAGCGTTTGAAATCTACAGAATATGAACAAAACTCGCTGTAAATTTATTTATTTTATTCATTTATTAACATCAGATAAGTGGTTACACTGTCCGACCATATCTTAAAAACATACGATAAAAAGATAGAATAAAACAATATGATACATAAGGATTAAAATAATGATTATCACATGTAGTTAGTTCACCTATTACTAATAAAATTGTACAAAATATATATTCGATTCGTTTGTAATTATAGAACCATATATATTAAACAAAACTCTTACGCAAAGTGGCAGCACTTTTACGTCTAGATGACAGTAAAAGAATCAACACAAACTTCTTTAGTTGGGCTTTTCATATTTGCTCGTAAGCTCAGAGCCATAATTGTTATAGCAATAAGTGTGAAATAATCGTTTCTTAATCCCTTCAGAATAATGATAGAATTTATACTATATTACCAGGTATATTTAAAGCCTTGATCTGTCTCTCGACCTAAGAAATACTGTAATTGCAAAAATAATATAGATAATGCTGCAATAAAATGAGTAATTCATTTTATTTATTTGTTATTTTCACCCAGCAACAAATTACAAGTCCTTGCTATTATGCGTGTGCGCAAGCATGAGAGAGTAGGAGGCAGAGGCAGGCAGGCAGGCAATCAAGCAGACAGGCAGGCAGAAAAACATCTAAACACAAGCCAACCACACAGCCTAACAGCCAGCCAGCTAAACAGCCAGTTAGCAAAGGAGTAACATGCAAAGAGGCGTGAAGCACATAGAGAAAAGGCAAATACGAACCCAAGCCAGGAGACTATTCTTGCTGGAACACACGGACACTGCGTTTGATTCAGTGTTGTAGCCTCCTTTGATAAAGAAACAACTCCTGTGGAAGCGGACCCAACCGGTGGGACATGAGCTGCCGGCCACTAGGCAACCTGTAAAAACCGGAATTGGCGTTTTTAGGTGCTTGTCAAAATTGGAAAAGGGCGATAATCTGTAATCACCACCCCCACCCCCACACATTTCACTTAGCTGACCCTAGCTCCAGATGCTCAATAAGACGCCAGAAGCTTAGTGTCAGTTCGAGGTGGACGGGGGCGTTCTGGCATCACCGTTGGAGTGATCTGGCTGGTTCGGTTGAGAATGGCGCACTTCTGCCTGGTTCTGGGTCTTAATGCTAATTATGCTCTTGTCTGCTGCTTTGGGAAAATGTATAGTTGACAGATGAAACCGTAAGTGCCACAACTACCGTTCCACTCTGAAGCAATTGAAGTATGAAACAGAAGCATCTGTTCCAAGAGTTGGTTTGTTCATGATGCTCTATGAATAATGATGTATTCCTGTACGAAATGACACACTGGGGAAGTGATTTTGATTTTTTTGGCTGGTGGGCTCACGTTTTGGATCATTGAGTTGTTGATTTAGAATATCTTTTTGCTTTTAGGGGTCGTCTGGAGGGCTATCTTGATCACCATAAGGTCTTTCTGATTAACTGTGCCATTGCTGACGATGTTCAGAAAAAGGTCCCCGTAGTATGGGGTTGCTATTACAAAATGGTCCCATCAGCCGGCTTTTTCGTCCAGTCGATGAGAAATGTCGCAGGCGGTTATTCCAGACCATCACGTACGTTTTGGGCACAAAATATGCACACGAGGCACCATGAATAGGGTGACAATATTGTGGTCTCATTTCTGGCGTCTTTTGGAGGATCTGGAGCTAGCATCGGCTATGTGAAATTGAGGTTAAAACTATGAAGATTGTTTGACTGAAATTTTATCAGTACAATTCTCAACCCCCGCCCCCCAACTTATGTGAACATTTCTAAGAGATCGGGCAGATTTTTAATATAGCTACCTGAAATAAAGAGTAATAATGTCAACATATTAAGTGCCCACTAAATGCCTAAGATCATGCATATCATATCCATAGTTGTTTTATGAACCTTCATATTTCCAGAAATATATATGCAACAGTTACTTACCACAGAGCAGAGTGTGAAAAATTCTAATTATGATTATGTTCATGATCACTATATTTCCTCAAAGGGTTCTTGCCCCTTGAAAATGCTTCACTTTAATGGGGATCCTAGCCAAAGACCACACTCCACCTGGTGCCGAAAAAATATATTAATTATGCACCGATTATTGCGAGCGATTATTAGGCGTATTTTCCTGTCATCCCAATGCTACTGTGTCCAGTGAAAGTTATTAAGAAATTAAAATTAGAAATTTCAACAAATGTCTACTATTTTGGCCCCATGCACTGAGAAGTCTAAGCGTACATGCATGTTCTCTCACCTCACGTTTTGTCGCCCGTCCAATTTATCACACGTTGGTGGGCAGACGACAAAACACGTGATGCGTGAAACGGCTATAATTTCGATCCACGAGTCAGGTGTTTTGTCGTCTGCTCACAAAACGCATTTCCATTGGTTTTTTTAACCTTCCGCCATAATTGATTGCACATACAACGGGAAACCTATGAAATCCCTGAAGTGCACGCCCCCCCCACCCTTTTTTTTTTCTAAAATCCTGGACCTAGAAAGGCACACAGTCTGCCCGTGAACACACGTACGATTCCCGTGAATCCCATTTTTTAAAAACGAAAGTAAACAATATCTAGTAAACAATCTCCTTCTATAAACGTATTTTTCAACACCGATTGTCACCATTGAAAATTTTTGGTTTGAATAATGCATATTCACCTGTTTTCTTATCAATAAAATAGAATTGTATATGCCATTCACGGGTTCAGTGCATAGCAGGATCCAGGTTTTTGGAAAGGGGGTGGGCGCACGTAAGGAAAAGGGGGGGCACTTACAGGATCTCATGAAAAAGCCTATGAAAATGAAGTATTTTTGGTGTGAGAAAGGGGAGGGGGCAGGGGGCGCCCCCCTGGATCTGCCTTTGTCAG